>JAPKLY010000224.1:0-40912 GCA_026898435.1 Prunella vulgaris | reverse complement strand
AAAACATACTCTTTATTATATGGTTACTAACTTTGTAGGTGAATTTAGAAAGCTATGGAATTTACATTTTAAAAGGAAAGTCTACAACTGCTGAGTTGATGAACTTACAGCTGGACAAGATCTTGCAGCTGTAAATTTGTTCCTACAACTGGATTTGAATTTGCAAAAGTTGAAGCTGCAAAGACCAAGGAAGCCTACAACTGAGAAGACCGTCTGAAGATTAAAATACAAGATTATTTTAAGGAAGACTATTAAGACCCTTATAACTCAGATTAGTGAAACAATTATGCACTCACTAAAGAGTACTTAAGGAAAACTTTATCTAGAAGATCTGGAAAATTATTGAAGATTAATTCGAAGATGAACCAGAATTTTGAAGATAAAGACAAATAGTACAACCAATACTATTTTGTGTGAAGGAGGAGGACTTCCTCACAAATGTGGGATTTATAGAGAGAAAGATGAGACTTATCCAAAATTCAAATTTGAATTCCTAATGGATAAGACACACCTCTTCCACTATAAATAAAGGGAGTTTTCAGAGGCAGCAACAACAACAACCTAAGTAAGCAAGCATTCAAATTGAGCAAGTCTACGCCCAACGAAAATTTTGAGAGAGTTTATCCGTTTTTTTTTTTTTTTTGTGATTCATAGAATAGTTGGTTAGGATTTTTTTAGAAAGAATCACACATTTGTTGTTGTTTGTTCCCTCACACTATATTTTGAAGTTTTGAAGTCCGCATTATTTTGAATTATTGTGTAAGACCATCTCATATTATGAGAGGTGTACTTATTAATAAATTATTACTCCCTCTGTTCCACTATAAATTGCTCGTTACTTTTTGGCACAAATATTACGAAGAGTATAAAATATTGTATCGTATAGGTGATATGATGGAGAAAAATGAAAAAGTAATGTAAATAATATAAAAAATATTGAAAATAATAATAAAAAAAATGAATAGTAGTTTTATAGAAAAAGTAAAAAAATAACAAAATGAGCAACTTATAGTAGGACGAAAAGAATATTAGTTTTAAAAAAAAATATTTAAATAAAAAATAATAATTTTATTAAAAATGACCATCACTTTTTAATAAAATATTATTAATTTTTAAAAATAGTCACTTTTAACAAAATTTTATTAATTTTTAAATCTTACATGTGAAGTGTCATACTAAGGGGGGTGTATTCGTTTAAGATTTCGTGGGATTTTAAAGAACTTTTTTCTTAGAAAAAAGTCTGTTGGTATTCAATCAGGATTTTAAAGGATTTAAAAATAATCCATTGGTATTCAATCAGGATTTTAAAAGACTTAAAAACAATCCACTGGTATTCAATCAGGATTTTAAAAGACTTAAAAACAATCCACTGGTATTCAAAAATATAAGGATTTTAAAGGATTGTTGAGTTTGATGGATTTTGATGGATTCTTTAGTGTATTTTATAAATACCAACAATCCCATCAAAACCTCTAGGATTTCGGTGGGCTTTTTTAATTAATGATTTTATTTATCCCCAAATTGATTTATATATAATTATTTATTTTTAAGACCTAAAATAGTTTTAACCTTATAATTTCATCTCTACATTTATAACATCAACGATAAAATAATTACAGTGACGAAGAGTAATATAATATTATATATACATATATACTAGAATAAATAAAAATAATTAATAATTAATTATTAAATAGTATTAAAAAACGATATTGTTCATCCTAACTTATATACAAGATAAATCTTTATTTTTATATAGTATTATTATAATACTAATATTATATATTACATATGTCATTAGGTAATATTTTTATATTGATAATATTTTTTTACGGTATTTGAGTTTTGTTATATTTTACTTTGGTTGCTTTGATTATTCAATTTCGATACTTTTTTATATTGATAATATTAGCATGTGCAGCTCTACATAACTTTATTCGCAAAGAATGTCATTCTGATGAATTTCCAATTGAATCGGTGGACGAACCTTCATCTTCAACATTACCAGTTAATGAAGACCGTGATTTTGAGCCTATCATTCAAACTCAAGAGCAAGAACGACATGACGCTAATGTTTGGAGGACTAGTATAGCTATGAATATGTGGAGTAATGCTATTTAAAAGGATATGATATTATGATTTTTTTTGTCTTTAACTTTTTTTTTTTTTAATTTGAAGGTATGAAAAATTTTGAATTTTTATTGTATGTCACAAATCCATGAAATTCTGCAAAGTCTACAAAGTCCTATAGAATCCATTAAAATCCTTATTTTAAAAGTTTTACAAAATCCTGCAAAATCTTAAAAGTCACCAAAATCCTACAAAATCTTTAAAATCTGCTGGATTTTTTTCAGCTAAAAAAGTCTTTTAAAATCCTAATCCAATACACCCCCCAAAGTTTTTATTTTGAAATAGTGATGCTGCTTTCGGAAAATGGTGTGATGATTCAAGAAAAGGGAGGTAAGACTCGAGTCTTGAGGGTGTGTCGTTTGTCATTTCCTGTTTTTCCTCTTTGCTAATTTCGATACACTGGCCTTGGCCTTCACCTCAGGATTTACAAACACTCGCTTGCTCGCTCTCTCTCTATGAAATCTTGTTTGCCTCTGTCTACTTTCAGATACTCCTTGTCTGTCACCACATTCACTTCAATTTACAAACTGTAAATTCTCCTCCTTGGGAGTCTCACTTTGAAGGTCGAAGAGAGAGAAGGAATGGTGGAGTCCATGGTTGAAAAAAGTTGGAATTTGTTATGTAACGGTTCCCTCTCTCTTCAATGTGAAGACTTCCCTTACAATATGCGCGGATTGTATCTGATTCTCAGACTAACCCACAATCATATTTGTGGGATTTCGTTTTAGTCTTTGCTATTTGGGGCCAAGATTCCCTCTGTTCAAAATTCGCTACTTTCTTCAACATTGTGGCTCTCTTTACCGTCTATTGAGGGAATGTGGGCTGCTTTCAGGTTCCTACTTTATTCCACCTATTAACATTCTTTCTCTCTCTCTCTTTCTCTCTCCTGAAATTTTACTGAACTATTTCGTTTTAGATACGGGGACAGCTTCTAAACATGAGGTTCTTTGTTTCTTGAAGTTCTGATTTCTTATGTGGTTCATTACTGGGTTTAGCTCCCTATGGAAAAGAAATTAGCGTTCTCTCTCTCTGAAATTTAGTGAAGTATTGGGTTTTAGACATGGCGACAGCTTCTAATTACATGGGGTTCTTTGTTTCTTGAAGTTCTGATTTCTTCTGTGTTTGTTATAAGCTCTCTATGGAGAAGAAAGGTCATGTACTTAGTACTAATAGCAGTAAAGCTCTGAACATGGTGGTTTTGTTTACTTTCTGCTTGAATATTGTGTCTGCTAAGTGCTTAGATAGAACAAGAAAACCCATCTCCGGCGGCCCTCCGCCGCAGCTCGGACCTCCCTCCTTCAAGAATCGATTTCGGAGGATTTCGTTGAGCATAGCCTTAGGAATCATAACAGGGTTGCTTTGTGCCCTTCTTTTTGCATTATTAGTCCGCTACTTTATCAAATACATCAATAGAACCCCAATTCTGAGAGGTCCTGTTCTGTTTTCTCCAAGAATTTCGACCAAGACGCTGAAATCGGCCCTTTCGAATAACTCCCAGTTGCTCGGGTCGAGTTTGAGTGGAAAGTTTTACAAAGCTGTGCTTGATAATGGTCTTGTAGTTGCTGTTAAGAGGCTAGAACCTTTATCAGATTGTTCTGTTCAAAACAAGGCATTGAAGAAGAAAACACAACAAGAACTTGAGATTCTTGCTCGCCTTAGGCATAGGAATTTGATGAGTTTGAGGGCTTATTTTTTTGAATCCGGTGGGTATTCCTTGGTCTACGATTATGCCCCGACTGGCAGTCTTGAAGATGCAATGAGAAGAGTGAGGGAAAATCACTTGCAACTTAAGTGGGAGTATAGGCATAGGATTGCTGTTGGAATAGTTAAGGGATTGCATTACCTTCATTTCACTTGTGATCCAAGAAGATTGCACTATAACTTGAAGCCTTCAAACGTAATCTTGGATTCTTTGTTCGAGCCTAGGTTAGCAGATTGTGGACTGGCTACTATTCTTCCCAACTTTTATCGAGCAGCAACCGGCTACAATGCGCCAGAATGTTTCCAGAGTTGTAGGTATGAATGAAGTTCAGTTTACAAGTTTGGCCTTAATTTTCAAATGTCACATATTAGCTGCTTTCATTTGATCAGTGTCACCTGGATTTTGGTCTGTTAAGATGAACGATGAGGGCCAAAACCGAACTTGTTATTACTCTCATTCATTAATATTTTCCTCTTGGCATGTATATGCATCAACTGAAGGTTTCAATTGCTTGTAATGTGAATTGACCAAAAGGAAACATGTTACCTTATCTTGCCCCCCTCACTATATTCATGTCCGAAAATTGTTTAGAATTTGCATATGAATAAAGTCTAAAGGTGCTTTGAGCTTTATGAAAAATCTTAGTGAAGCATATTTGAAAGTAGATTTCACTTTGATTAGTCATATAAAGCTAATCATCACTTTTGGCAGAAGATAGAAACACAAGTGCTGCTGTTAAATACCTAATTAGTTACTATACTTGATTGGATTCATTGCAAAATATCTTCTACAGTTAAGATTTATTTGTGAAAGTTGGGAAAATGATTCTTCTTCTTGTCTGTTGTTAAATACTCCAGGTATACAGACAAAAGTGATGTCTTTAGCTTTGGGGTCATTTTGGGTGTTCTATTAACCGGTAAAGACCCATTGGGCCCGTTTTTTGGTGAAGCTTCGAGCGGAGGAAGTTTAGGGCAATGGCTTCGGGATCTACAGCAAGCAGGCGAGGCCCGGGAAGCCCTAGACAAGAGTATTCTAGGAGAAGAAACCGAAGAAGAGGAGATGCTGATGGCTGTCAGAATTGCTGCAGTATGCCTATCCGACTTACCCGCTGATCGTCCCTCAAGCGACGAGCTTGTCTCCATGCTCACTCAATTAAATAGCTTCTGAAATACGTATGTTGACATTTCAAAAAGAAAAAAAACCGTATTTTGGAAGAACGAGCTCTTGGTTGTCCCTACGGCTTCCTGAGTACGAAGTGCATAGTTTTGCCGTGGCAGCAACCAATGAGCTGTGGATCGTTCTTCAAAATCGATACAGTACAGATGGTGTCGTTTTCGTGCCAAAACATGGGAGTTTCTGCATTTTGTCAGTTTGAGCGATTGATCCTGTGAAGAAGCAGAAGAACTAGCAATGAATATGAGAGGTGATAGAAACATGTGCATTTATGTGATTAAGGTCTGATTATGGTGGTGGGGTTTTGTTTAGGACAGGATGCAGAGATCTTTTGCTTTTACCAGGATCACATCATGTGCAAAAGGTTCAATTTTTGTTACAGGGATTGTTTTTCTGTCTCTCCTTTAGATCATTGTCTTTGATTACTACACACCACACCTTTCATGATTACCCTGCTCTACCTGTCCACAAGTATATGGTTTTGTAGTAATATTATCTTATGTGTTAGACGAAATGGAATAACTCAATTCGTGTTCTATCATGGGTCACTTACATATTGGTTTAAAAAAATTATTATATTTATAGATTGATTAAAAAAAATTTGTACGGTAGTATTTTTTATTTTATTTTTTTGCACGGAAGTTTTTTTTACGGGATCAATATGTAATTTTTGTCAATTTATTGAACTGTATCATACTTTTTTCTTTTATTATCAATAACGGAAAAAAGTAATTCAATTATTAAAATTTCACTATGTATTATGAGAAGTTATGAGTTGGAATCATTTGACTATATTACTATTATTATTAATAATTTGCTTTTGATTGTGTGGTATTCTTGATGTGCTGCAACTATTGAATCTTAATATGTGGAAAGGTAATGATTTGACCCGGTGGATATTTGCATCCATGTTTTAGTTAAATATGTATCTCCTTTGAAGATAGATTTGTTTTCTATTTTATATTTGTTCAAAAAAATTTAATTAATTACTCTTTCCGTCCCAGACTAATTTGCACACTTTTCATTTTGGCTTGTCCCAAATTAATTTGCACACTACTTAAAAGGAAAATATCGATTTGCGTGCACACTCACAAAATTTTCCACACATTTACCCATATACCACTATTTTATTTAAAAAATATATTTTTCTTAAACCGTGTGCCATTTCAGGAGTGCAAATACCCTGGGACGGAGGGAGTTATATTTTATATTGCTTCTATTTGAAAAAGATATTCTATTTTCATTTTCCACACAAATTCATGTGACATCATTTATTATGTTTTAAATTTTGGATTTTACCTGTAAAATTATTAACGTATTTGTATTTAGGGATTGAATGACAAAATGAAAAAAGTTGTATTCTAATCTATGTTTTAAAAGTGGAAGCGGAAGTTGACTCGGATCGGGTTCAACCGGGTCTAATCATTTTTAAAGCGGTTGAACCGGTGTGACATCATAAATGCATAATATATAATTAATTATATATATATATATATATATATTCTAATAAAATTATATATCTTATGAATAAATCTTATTGAAAAAATAAATTAAAGTTAGATATTATACCGGAGGAGGGTGGAGACTTAGAGTTGTGTTTCCAGGAAATTAAACTATATCTATTATCTAGAATTATGAATTAAAATTAGACATTATATTATTAAATTATATTTAAAATGTATTATAAATAATTAATTTAGTTAATTCTGTGTAATAAAAATACCATTTGATTAAATTTTTTGTCAAAGCGCCGTTTCGGTCGGTCCAACGAGCGACCGGTCCGACTCGATTTTTACCGCTTTTGAGCTCTTTTCAGACGCTTTTAAAAATATCCGGTCCAACGTACTAAAGCGGTCCGGATAGGTGTTTAAGTAGCGGTTCAACCAGTCCGATCCGCTTTTTAAAACACAGATTCTAATATACATGAGCATTTTAGAAAAAGTGGATCCTTTTTAGACTACTCTCATCCAGGATCCTTTTCGACCCAATTTAAAATAAAATATTAATTTTTTTTCTATATATACAACTTATAATTTAATTTAATTTAATTTTTTTTTACTTACATCCACAATCCAACACAACTTAAAATAATAAATTATTATTTTATTAATTATTTGTTATATATAATTTGAATCAATATATGCTATATTTAAAATGTATAAAAAATATGTATAAAATAATTTATCATATATTTCGAGGGTTTAGATAATCTTAAGAGTGTAAAAAAAGAATCAGGATAATTTGGATTCATATCGGATTGTATTTCAAAATATATCAATATTGGTGGTCTATTTATAGAAAATTGAATAATATGAATTTTAATATTTTTTAAATACATATTATCCACAATATTTATAAAATATATTCTACCCATATAAAATTTAACTAACCAATCAAATAATAACATGTCATTATTTAATTGGAGGTGACTATGGTCATGACCCGTTGAAGCAAAACATTTCATTTTCTTTGTTTTTTTGGTCGACCGATTGCATTTTTTTAGCGATAGGGATAGTCTAAGCGGAAAATGGACTATAATTTGAGGTAAATGAAAAAAATGTGGGCTATCTTTTTTACACTGAAAGAGTATATCATTTATTTTTTATTTCTATATTAGTCCCTATTTAATATACTTTTTTTTTTTGTCTAAATTGAATTTTTTTATCTTTTTATTTTGTATATTTCGATACAAATTTTTTATTTTATTTTAAAAAAAATACTTCTTACTACTATTTATTTCCACATTTCATCCGGTGTGGTGTTTTTTTTTTTTTTGTATCACATTACTTATGCTATAAAAAAATACTATTTTATTATACTTTTACATCTATGTGTCAAAATTATGAGAATATTTAACTCGGAAGAGGGAGTATCTTGTTGATCTCAAGTTCAGATACTAACAAATATAAAGAGCAAGATGAGAAAATAAAGAAATAGTTAATTTTTTTTAATTATAATAACTTTAGTTTTTAATCCGTAAATAGTTAATTTTTTTTATTTATAATAACTTTAGTTTTTAATCCGTATAAAATAATTATAGGTTAATTTTTTTTGGGATGAATAAAGAATTTCTTCAGGGTGGGTATATTCATCATTTGGGTATATGTATTCATTACTTTTAGGTATTATAGAAGTGAGTGTATTCATTAATTTAAATAAAGGGAGCAGATATGATAGAGGTATAGACTTTAGTTAAAAAAAAAAAAAGGAGTACAAATATTCGTGATCAGTGGCAGACTTAGATTGTTATCCTCCCCCCTTGGCATATCGGGGGTTTTGGGGGTCTGCCTCATTGTCGCCATCTTTGTCGGAGACCTCGATCACGCCCACTCCCTTAGTTTGTTGGGCTTGTTGACCTCGATTTTGATGATGACGTGTGTTGTGCTGGGGTTTTGGCGGATGGGTGGCCTTTTGACGAAGTTGTTGAGCTTTCTTTTCTTAAAAAGCCTTCAAAGCTGATGGAGTAGGTCTCAACACTCGCTTGTATTGTGCCCCGTGGCATCGTGTTAAGCACACCACTTGTCCTTGTTCTTGTCCAACTTTCCTTTCAGATCTCGAATCATCTGGGGCTCTCCAACATGTTCTTGTGTTGGATCGCGTTGAAGACATAGGCAAGAGACTTTTCAGCTTTTCGAGGATTTGAACCTCGACTTCCTCCTTGAACATCTTAAAAGTTCGCTTTGGGGGAAGAACATCGATTGTTGCTCTTTTTGCCCGAGGTGCAGGTGTTTTAGCCTTCTATTCAACCTGGGCTCTCCCAACCTTTGGGCGAGCATCTTCTGGCGAATGATCATATTGTCAGCTCCCCCTCAGAATTCAACATAAGTGGTGGGAAGATTCTTGGTGAGGTACTGAAATATTGTAGAGTTCCCAATTAATTCATTCAGAGTAGAGTGGGGGCAATCTCATCATTGATCGGTTCAACCGTGTGGATAATTTTATCAATTCTATCGATGTACTATTCATCTGTCTCTCCCTCCGTCTGCTTAACTCTCATCATCCGATGACGGCTTTCTGGCTGCAAGATCTTCACAACAAAAATATGAGGTGAATTTCTTTCCGAGCTCAGAGAAACTATAGATACCTCGGAGGCATGTTCAAGTACCAATTGTGGGCTACTTTTTCCAAAGTGAGAGGAAATTGCCTGCATTTAGTAGCATCAGACGCACCCCTCCATGTCATGTAGATGTGGTACTTGTTCAGGTGCATTTTGGGATCGGTCTTCCCCTCATAAAATGTTGTTTGAGGGGAGACTATCTTTGTTTACACCGGGGCTAATTCGATCTCGAGCGCCAGAGGCTTGTTGGCCAAAGTGGATTGGTCTGAAGGGCGACCTTTTGCCACCCTATTCTCCACCTCTTAAGCCTTTCTTGGAGGACGAGAAGAAAATGGTGAGCTTGGTCACTTACAGGCACCGAGTATTGCTCCTTACAGAGAATCAGGAGACCAAATCGATCTTGAGCTGAGCCTCGTGGTTGGGCTTGCAATGCCGGAGCGTCCTGGGTATAGCCTAATCACCGCTTGATAGAGTAAGCTACTCTTATGGCTTTTGAGGATGTGCTTGGATTGGGTACCAAGAAGAGTAGGTGTGTGACTTTAGAATTGACGTGTCATATGGAATTTTGCAATCCACTGGCTAAAATATCGATTTAGAATGGGCAATAGCCCCTAAACGACTAAAAACATGGTGGGTTAACGTCGAATGTCCTCGCAAGTATTTTGAGGTATGTGAATGGCCCTTCGACTCTTGCTCCTCTAGGTGCCATTTGAATTATTTCTTGCAAAAGTTGTAAGACTTCTGGGTGGGCCCTGGGAGCTTTGGGTAGTCCACATTGCGCGAGCTTGTCATTGCAAGGCAGCGATGGCAGAGTCTACTTGCTCCGGAGTCTCAAACTGCTACATGGGAGAGATATCTCCTGTGTTGCAATGGGGGTGGTGGCTCTAGCTACCACCGGCAGGTTCTGATGCTTCGACGTAGCCTGGGTAGCCTCGTTCGCCAGGAGAGCAGTTTGGTCCACTGCTGCTTGGGATGATGATAGGAGTTGGGCGAAAACTGAGCCTTTATAACCTCTGGGTTTTTTCATGATCTTTGAGAGAACTGGGAAAAATAATGAAGGTCTGAATCTTTGAAGGTTGTCTTGAAGAACAGTAAGTGTTCTTTAAGGTTTTTGAATGAATTTTGAATGTTGGGGTTTATATATATAAGTCCTTCTTTTAGCACCAATTGTTGTTAGTAGATCCAACAATAAAGGGGAGTTAATATTTGGTGGTTGTTTTAGGATCCTAACAACTATAATAAAGATAAATGATTGAAGAATAAATGCAAGAAAGTAACTGCACAGAGGTTTGTCAAGCCTGTCTTGCAGAGTTTGGACTTGAATATGGTTTCAGATGTCATTTATGAGCCTTAAATGACCATATTTATAGTTATAAAGGGGAGAATTTGTTATTTTTCCCTAGTATCTTGGTGAATCTTTGCATTTAATGCTCTGATTCACCTAATATCATATCTGCCGTCATATCTCTAGTGTGGATCTTGCACGAACCAATAGGGATTTGACACATGTACCAAAGTATAAGGTCTTTTGGTAGGTGAGACAAATCTTTTCTATTTTGGGTCCTTCCCTAGTCGACTCTAGGGGATCTATACATTAATTACATGCAGCTTTTAGCTAGTCCTTATTTGCCGACTAGTCCTAAAGACATCATCTCTTGCGTCGAGGTTTGAGGCTTTGACTTGATCACTCAGTGGGATTTAGCCTGCTTCGTGGGACACCATGCGGTATTGGGAGACATCATCCAACGCTTGGTGATGTTTGCTGATTATCGTGGTCGACTGCGGCTTTTTCACTCCTTATCGGACCTCGCCTTAATTGGACAAGATAGGGAAAGTGCCTCGGCGTCAAGACTGATGTCGACCTAGACTATCAACATCTAAAGGTCAATGACATCGACCTTGGCCGGCTCCATGCCTTTGCTAGGGCTTCTGAGCCTTGTGTGGCTGCCCAGACATCTGTCTATTGGGCCTCAGACACATGATCAATTATGCTACAACAATTTCATTACAAATGTACATTCATATTTATCAAGAAATATTGTCTTTCATGAACATATTTATCCATTTTCAGTTGATAATGCTTCTGGGATATGTGATACTTTTTTTTATCGGTAAATGTTAGTTGTTAGTAGTTAGAATTTAGTTCAACAAGTCTCATAATACTCCAAGATTTTTCTCCAAGTCACCTTATATCTCCCTTAATTCGATCCCAAAGGGAATCGAACCTGGGTCACTCACTAAAGTAAGGAGCCCAGTGGCCAGGTGAGCTAACCCACCTGGTTATGTGATACGATTTTAAATAATGCTTCTGATAATCTTTCTGTTATAAATGTGATAATCTAGATGATAGAAGAAACATTATTTTTTAAAGATCAGTTGATCCCCTTAGATTAGCTGACATCCTCAAGTCAGCTTACCTCCTCAAATTATCTGACCTCTAATCAACTGACTTCAAATCAGCTGACCTTAAATCAGTTATCTTATTATCAATCTTCCAATAGTGAACTTCAAGAGAAGTTGACTTATATTACATATCTTGTTATTCTACCTTCAATGGATAACATTATTGACCTCAAAAGATCTATTAGGACAAAACACATACCTACTTATTGATATCAGAAAGACCACTCTGCCTAAGTCTCTTGACCATAGTAATGCAAATTTTACTACTTTCTATAACATTCAATTTTCCATTTCTGGTTTTCTATCTATTAGCATGTTATCTAACTCACATCGTGCATTCACAACATTTATATTACAAATAGTGGAACCAAAAATAATAATCAGGCTAGTATTAATGAAAATTATATAAAAATAAAAAGGGAATTATATGCCTTAGAAAGAACTAGCACATGGTTTGTTGTTTTACTTTCGAAAGATAAATATTGTATAGGTTGTAATGGGTTTATAAAGTTAAGTATAAACATTATGGAACAATTGAAAGGTACAAAACACGGTTAGTAGCAAAGTGTTATACTCAAGAAGAAGGTATTGACTATTTTCACACTTTCCATTTTGTTGCTAAAATCACTACTATAAGGATCCTTTATCGCTAAAAAAATTGGTGCTTTCATCAATATAATGTATGATAGTGCTGTGTGATACCGTTGAGTTGAAGTATTGTTCAAAATGTGGCAACATTCAAGACAATACTTATTGTGTTCAGAATAATGTAGAGAGAATAAGTAAACAACGGAAGACTTTGAACACTAGGATTAACTTTATCTTTCCACAAACTAAATTAGTTTATGGTCGCCTCAAGGCTGAAATATCACTAACTTGGAAAAAGTGATTACAAAAACAAATTCGAGACTTGGAAACATTCCTTCCAACTCTCAAACATGAAATCAGATAAAATATCCAAACAAGTTCCCAAATGACAAACCTAGATTGTTAAGTATAAGCCTACTTCAAGCACAAACTTCCACACCCCGTGAATAGCTCAGCAAAACGTATGGGATAATAATATACACAGTGTTGTACAGAGTGTAACAACACATGTGAAACCACTACACTAAAACTGTAAAATGGGTTTCGATAAATTAGCTATGTTTCAATATGTAGTGTAGAGTCTCTCTCTCAAGGTTTCTGGACATATTCCTCATCTATTTATAGAGTTGGAATGATGATCCGTCCATCAATGAAGTGGAAATTATGGAGAGAAGTTGAGATCCACTTTTGTAGGAGTTGAGGTAACATCCATGTAACTTCCTTTAACTCTCGGTTCCTTTGATTCCAGGCCCTTCCACTATGTTCCAGATCCTTCCAGGTGTATCAAGAATATTCTGGGTCATGGGAATAACCGCCGTTGACCGTTGTTGACCAGGGACAGCACCAAGGACAACCATTAAGGCAACACTAAGCAGTTAATCACTGGAACATGTTTCCTAAAGGATGTTGACCTGAAATGATAGCAAAGACAATTTGAACAACACAAAAAAGTTAGTCGTTAGAACAAATATCCTTGAGAATGTCCTGGGGGATGGGTGTGATTCCAGATAGCACTGGTCTCAACACTCACATCAACAATCTCCCCCAATCACACCTATCCGCAAACACTCAACCTGATGCACACAAAATCAGAGTATGACAAAGGCACAACAGATGTTAGTTTGAAGCAGTGTAATTATAGATATAAACTTGGTGCACATTTAAACAGAGTATGATAAACGCACAACAAAATTCATCACGAATAACAGCGGGAAAGACATCCTAAATGCTATCAGTTCAATACTAAAACAAAGGAACTTAATCAGAGTTAAGAGCAGAATAAAAAATAGTATTCAAGTTACATCAACTTCAAATAGTTAGTAATGTTAGTGGGATCAGAATTGTGATCAGAGTAGAGTTTAGAAAACTCCAGCAGCAAGCAATCTCCCCCTAATATTAAGAACTCCCCCTAAGTAGCAACTTATGTAGCATCAGCATCAGCATTGACAGGATCTGCAGGTGTTGCCTCAGAGATGGCAACATCAGGGGCATCATTACCAGCAGCAACAGCATTAACCTCATCGGTTATGTCTTCAATCACAACATTACCAGATCCAGAGCTTTCAACAGCAGCAGGTTCATTTGTTGGTGCATCAGTTGGTACATCTCCCCCTGTGGATGTGGATAGGAGGGATTTCCAAAAGGTGTTCCTCTCTTCAAGTATATCAGCCTCCCTGTTAAGAGAAGTGGCTTGGAGTCTGAGCTGTGAGACTTGCTTGGCAAGAGCAGCAGCTTGTTCTTCAATGTACCTGCGATGAACAGTAACAAATACTACCTCACAGTTGTGGAAGTAGATGTAGTGCGAGCAGGAGTGTTGCCAACAGTAGGGGCAACATTCGGTTCATTAGTGGCAGGGACAGAGGCAGATGCAGCAGCAGGAGGGTTGTAAGGCAGATCAATCACACGATTACCTTCTACCAGAACCTTAGCAATACCAAGAATCAGTGGCCGAGTGGTCAAGTGATCTCCATCATTCCTAGTAGCTCCTTGATTCATCAAAAGCCCATGAATCAAGGCAGGATACGACAACTTTCCAATCTTGGACACTTTTCCACCGAACCCAACCATGTTTGCATAAATAATCTCACCAAGATTGAAGGGTAGATTCTTAGCAATTTTGTAGATCAGACAAACATGTTCAGTGGTGACTCTTGTGGTATTGGAGGAAGGCATCCAGTTGTAGACACAAAGCTTGTGAAGGATTGAGTGCAGACTAGTCAAGCTTGCTGTGAACAACTTATTTGGCCACTTGGTCAGAATTCCACCAGTGATAGAGCAAGTAATCTCATCCATATCAGTCTCCTCAACAACATTATCAGCATTAACAGTTCCAAGAAACTCATTAATTGTAGCAAGAGAAATGTCATAAATGGATCCTCTAAAGAACACTCTACCAAACTTAGGACTAGTACTCTTCATCATTGTAGAACATATATGTGCATAGAATTCACAAATCCAAGTACTACAAAAAGAACTAGAGTACCTCAGTGTATGTAGCAGCCTCCTTTCCTCAAAGAAGGGAATCAGATTGAATGCTTCAAGGTCTTTGTTGTTCATCCTCCTCTCATGTATCACATCCTTTTTGGCAAACTTCTTATATCGGCTCTTGGAGTCAACAAAGTAGAAGTTATCAGTGTCATAGTTCTCCACATCATAATTAGATTCATCACTACCAGCTTCAGAATTCTCTTCATCATCACCATTAGAATGTTCTTGGTCCTCAGCATCTTCATCATCATTGGCTTCTTCATCAGTTTCAGCCTGTTCATCATCATCAACTTGTTCACCAGTTTCCTCAGCTTCAGGGTCATCATCAGTTTCTTCATCAGAGGATGATGAAGAGCTGTGATCAGGTTCTATATCACCCTGTTCTGGAACAGCAGCAGGTGTTGCCTCATGGGTGGCAACACTGGGAGCAGCAGTTTTGAATTTTCTCCTCTTCTTCAGTCCTTTGCACATCTCAGCAATAGTCACATTATCCTCATAAATGGTAGGTTCATCAACCTCCATTGGGGCAGGGATATCAGCAGCCTCTTCTTCAGTATCAGAAATGACAATAGAAGTGTTGTCTTTCTTCCTTGAGCTTGAATCACCAAAACCTGTCTTTTTCAAATTCCTACTTGATCTACGGGTTGGTGCAATTTTCCTTTTTCTAGTGGCTTTTGTGACTTTGGATAGTATGGGCACAGGTGGTGATGAGGATGGGGATGATATATGTGATGAAGTGTGAGTGGGCGATTGTGAAAATGGGACTTGTATAGGGATTGCAGACACATTTTCAGAGCTAGGTTCAACATTTTCATTAGCAACATGAATGTTAGGGCTTGTATGAACAATACTAGCAGCAGGGGATTCAACATTTTCTTCCATTCTATAGACAGGAACATCATCTAATTGAGAAGCTAGGGTTTCACATTGAGTATTAGATGTACCTGAAGGGAGAAGAACTTGAATGGGCAGTGGTGTCTGTACAATCAGTGTCGCCGGTGATGCCATGGTGGATGCAACTGGAGGTGCAGACGCTGGTGCAGAGACATTGGGAGCAGTATCTTTAGTGACATTTTCGGCCATAGTAGCGAGTGTGATGAGAGGGTTTTCGATTTCAGGGGTTTTATGTGTTTCAGTGGTTTGATGTGGGAGTTTTTGTGAGGAAGATGGAATAGATGGCTTTTTATGCTTCATTGATATGCGTGAGACAAAAAGCAACTTTTGATATTTTTTAAAACATTTTAATGCACGAACACAAGAGATGAAAAAAATGGCACATTAATCACATATTTAACACATAATGAAGAACTTCAATTTATAAGAGAATTTCAAAGATTAGGAACAATTTAATTGAGAGAAAAATATCCACTATTATCTAAATAACTACCCATGATGTGTTAGTGTAGAAAGTGGGGTGAGAGTGGGGTAGTTATTGGAATTTAAAAAAAATAACCGATAATTAAATTAATTAATTAATTAATACCATATAATTATCACACTATTATCTTAATTAAAATAATTAAATAACTCATTATGTAAATGCTAAAAATATTCGGAGACTTAGATCAATTACGATTTATAATGTAGACACACATACACATTATCCTTTTTGGATTTTTTTTTTCACTTTTTATTCTCAAGAATTTAATCACCTTTTGAAAAGAACACATCGTGGTTGTCAGCCCCGTGTGCCTAGTTACTCAGCGATCATTTAAGAGTGTTCTTCTTTTCTTTTTTGAAACTAAACAGCCTTTTGAAAAGAACACATTGTGATTGTCAGTCCCGTGTGCCTAGTTACTTAGCATGTTTAGACCTTTGATTTGTTAGAACTTGTGCTTTTGTTGTGTATGTCCAGTACAAAACCTTTGAGATCACATCACGTCAGAATATGGTTAGCAAAAACAATATAAGTTACAGAACTACTCAATTACGACATAAAATGATAAAAATACAGTAGTGTTGCTTCAAGTGTAGTAACCGTCACACACAGATTTTCAAGGAATGCAGAGTTCAAGAGATTTTCTAAGTGAAGAAAACCTCTCAAAGTCTAGTGCTTTTGTGAAAATGTCAGCTATCTGTTTTTCATTGGATATATACTCTAATTTCACTATCTCCTTCTCAACTAGATCTCTTAAAATGGTGTATAATGCTTATGTGTTTTGTGAGTGAGTGTTGTACCAAATTTTTTGAAATGTTGATCGCACTTGTGTTATCACAAAGAATTACCAATGTATTTGTCTCAAGCACATCTTTGGGAATCTGGTCTCCATCTTTATCTTCAGTTGTGGGAGGGCTCCAACCTGTCAATATGCTCTTCCATGCACGTTCATCAAGGGATTTGATGTAACTCCTCATCCGACTTTTCCATGCTGCATAATTGGTTCCATCGAGTATGGGAGGACGGGTGATGGATCCACTGGAGTAGATGGCTGCAGGAGAGTAATCTGTGACAACTCAACACGCAGCACCAGGACCAGCACTTAGTACCGTCAAGTGATGACTCTGATACCACTTGATAGTGCTGTGTGGTACTGTTGAGTTGAAGTATTGTTCAAAATGTGGCAACACTCAAGACAATACTTATTGTGTTCAGAATAATGTAGAGAGAATAAGTAAACAACGGAAGACTTTGAACACTAGGATTAACTCAATCTTTCCACAAACTAAATTAGTTTGTGGCGGCCTCAAGGCTGAAATATCACTAACTTGGAAAAAGTGATTACAAAAACAAATTCGAGACTTGGAATCATTCCTTCCAACTCTCAAACATAAAATCGGATAAAATATCCAAACAAGTTCCCAAATGGCAAACTTAGATTGTTAAGTCTAAGCCTACTTCAAGCACAAACTTCCACACCCCGTGAATAGCTCAGCAAAACGTATGGGATAATAATATACACAGTGTTGTACAGAGTGTAACAACACATGTGAAACCACTACACTGAAACCGTAAAATGGGTTTCGATAAATGCGCTATGTTTCAGTATGTAGTGTGGAGTCTCTCTCTCAAGGTTTCTGAACGTATTCCTCATCTATTTATAGAGTTGGAATGATGATCCGTCCATCAATGAAGTGGAAATCATGGAGAGAAGTTAAGATCCACTTTTGTAGGAGTTGAGGTAACTTCCATGTAACTTCCTTTAACTCTCGGTTCCTTTGATTACAGGCCCTTCCACTATGTTCCAGATCCTTCCAGGTGTATCAAGAATATTCTAGGTCATGGGAATAACCGCCGTTGACCGTCGTTGACCAGGGACAGCACCAAGGACAACCATTAAGGCAACACTAAGCAGTTAATCACTGGAACATGTTTCCTGAAGGATGTTGACCTGAAATGATAGCAAAGACAATTTGAACAACACTAAAAAGTTAGTCGTTAGAACAAATATCCTGGAGAATGTCCTGGAGGATGGGTGTGATTCCAGATGTGATAGCACTGGTCTCACCACTCACAATGTATTTAATGCTTTCTTGCAGGGAGATTTACATGAAGAAGTTTACATGCTTCCACCACAAGGTTATACTGCTGACAATGGTAAAGTTTGTAAACTAAACAAAAGCTTGAATGGTCTAAAGCAAGCATCTAAACAATGGTACAATAAAATTTCTGAAACATTATTGGCCCCATGTTCTGTTCAATCTAAGGCAGACACATCAATATTTACTAAGACATCATGTCATTTTGCTTTGTTATGTTGATGACATAATACACACTGAAACTAGTGTGAATGATATCTTAGTTGTTAAAGTCTATCTGCATAAAAAATTTAACATCAAAGATCTTGGAGTTTTGAAATATATTATAAAGGCTTACACTTATGTCAAACAAAGTATACTTTAGATATATTAACGAATTGTGTTTGCCTTGGGTGCAAACCTTGCTCTACACCTATAAATTCTAAATAAAGCTTCAAAAAATCAGATGCTTGTTTACTACAAGTTCCATCTGAATATAGGAAAAATGTTGGTAATTTTTTGTGCTTAATAATAACAAGCACTAATATTTATTATGTTGTACAAAATCTAACACAACATATGAATAAACCTACTACAGGCATCTGGGAGTTGTACACAGATTACTAAGGTACATTAAATCCATTATTGAACAAGACATTGTTTATCCTACTCTCCTTATAGTTACAAACTTTCACAGAATCTTAATGAGCGAGATGTGAACAAATAAAAATGAACATCACATGGTATGCTATCAATTTAGGTAATTCACTTATTTCATAAGAAATAATCAACAGTCAGTAGATCATGTGTAGAGACTAAATATAGAGCTATATGCTAAATATCTTGTGAAGTATAATGGATATTATACATCCTACAAGACTTAAAAATTATTCATCCACAACCTAACAACATCTTCACTAACAGCAGAGCTACATTTTATATTGTCCACATCTATATTAACATGAGAAGACAAAGTATATTCAAATTGACATTCACTTCACAGGGGAGAAGATACATTAAGGAGATATTAAACTTGTTCAAATCCCAATAGAAGACATTTTGACATAAATATTAACAAAGCCTTTAGGCCCTATTTGGTTGGAGATGGTGGTGGATGTGATGGAGATGAAAAAATGTGGATAGAGGTAATCTAGTGAATAGTAAATTTGTATCTCATTAAGAAATCAAAAAGTAGAGTTGGATGAAATTTTTTGTCAAACCAATATGATATTAGATTATTTTATTATAATTAGTTAGTGTGATAAAACTATGATTGTAAGTGATGTATTATTTATTATTAACAGAGGGAATAAGTGAGTGAAATAAAAGTGGGTATGAGAATAGAGGCAAATTTATTTATATAGGGATGATCTCTAAACATATTATCAAAATAGGGATCATTTTGGATTCTTTACTAAATTAAAGCCAGTCGGATTTTGAAATCCCGACTGGTGACGTGTTATTGACTCCAACATTAGAATCGAATGCCTTATCGCAAGAAGTGCAGGAGGCCACATCAAATTAATTACTTTCACATGCATGTCAGGTTTGACTATCCAAGTGTTTGGGAATTTCACTGATGGGGTATTTGCACAAATAATAAGTTACACTAAAAAATATTTAATGTAATTAATGAATAAATTTTATAAGTAATATTATACAGGTGTTTTTGCATATTAATATAATAATAATTTTATTTGTTAAGGTGAACATATGTGTGTGCATATTAATTATATCCGCCGGTTTTCATTAATTATAATTTATATGTGTGAATATTAATTATATCTGTGAGTTTTCATATGTGTGTGAACATTAATTATAATTTATTTTTCAATTAAATCATATATTGATTCTTATACTATAGTCATATATTAAAGAGTTAATTTTATATAAATACATTACCTTTTACTCAACTTTCAATTTGATCCTGAGTTTTACGATTATTATAAAAAATCCTAATCTTTTAAAGAGTTTCAATTCGATACACTTTTTTTTTCCGACTAGCAACTGATGACGTGACTCGCCGGAGTGCATGAAATGTTGTCACGTTGGCGTACACGTGTGAAATTACTTTTTTATATTTTATTTTTTATCCACATCATATATTATATATATAAAAAAATAACAAAACTTTATATTAAAAAATATTCAAGAGGGATTTGAAACGACACTCAAAACCCTTAACAAAATCGCCCAAAATTTTTAGGTTTTGATATGATTTGGAATAAAATAAAATATAAAAAAGTAATTTCACACGTGTACATCAGCGTGATAATATTTTACGCGCTTTGGCGAGACACGTCATCAGTTGCTGACCGAAAAAAAAAAGTGTACCGAATTGAAATTCTTTTAAAAGGTTAGGATTTTTTATAATAATAAGTTCAGGATTAAATTGAAAGTTGAGTAAAATGTGGTGTATTTATATAAAATTAACCCTTAAATTATTTAATTATATTTTTTACACTTTATTTTTTTGTTGTTTTGTTCTTTTCATTCTTTATTTAATAAAATTGTTATTTTTGTCATTTTAATGATAACGAATGAATTCATTCATTAGCTTAAGGAACGTTTTATAATACTGCAAATTTACAATTAAAATATTTTATTGGTATAAGTAATTTTTTCTAATATTACAATTAAGATCTTTAGTTTAGTAGATAATTAAATGATACCCTTAAAATTTTTTTTTTTACACAGATGTCCTTTAATATTGCAAATAATATCTTTTTGTGGTTTAGTTATTTACACATATCAAGTTCAATTGGCATCGCAACAACCAATTTATTTATTAATGAAATATATAATTTAATAATAATAACTAAAAAATGAAACAACTCACACTCACAAAAGTCAATAAAGTAAATTTTTTATATTTTATTGTTTAACTTCACACTCACATACTTTACTTTTTCTTAATATGCGTGCAACTCAACCTATAAAAAATGTTGGGACGGAGGGAGTGTAATAAAATAAATATAAATATATTATAGGGAAAGTTCATTTTATAATAACTTATAATATATTTATATTTAATTTATTATATATAATAACCTACAATAATATATAAATAAATTTGATAACTATTTATTTGTACATAATATCATCCAGTTAGTGAAAACACCTATCATCAAGTTCTAATACTATCTACCAAACAACTTAGTTAAATAGTCAAACCCCCTTATATTACTTATTTCTCAACTACCAAACGCAGTCTAATTGTAGTATTAGAAAAAATTGCTTATACCAGTAAATGCACTAGTCATAAATTTGTAGTATTAAAAAGGGTTCCTTAAGCTAATGAATAAATCCATTTGTTATCATTTAAAATGACAAAAATAACAATTTTATTAAATAAAAAATAAAAAGAACAAAACCACAATAAATACAGTGTAAAAAGTATAAGTAAATAATTTAATATATGACTAGAATATAAGAATCAATATATGATTTAATTGAAAAATAAATTATAATTAATGCTCACACACATATGGAAACTGACAGATATAATTAATATTCACACATATAAATTATAATTATTGAAAACCGACGGATATAATTAATATGCACACACATATGTTCACCTTAACAAATAAAATAATAATAATAATAATTATTATTATATTAATATGTAAAAACACCTGTATAATATTACTTATAAAATTTATTCATTAATTACATTAAATATTTATTACTGTAAATTATTATTTGTATAAATACACCATCAGTGAAATTCTCAAACACTTGGATAGTCAAACCTGACATGCATGTGAAAGTAATTAATTTGATGTGGCCTCCAGCACTTCTTGCGATAAGGCATTCGATTCTAATGTTGGAGTCAATAACACATCACCAGTCGGGACTCCAAAACCCGACTGGCTTTAATTTAGTAAAGAATTCAAAATCATCCTTATTTTGATAATTTGTTTCGAGATCTTCCCTATATAAATAAATTTGCTGAGAATAGATGATCGGATGAAAAAATGATCATGTGATTATATAAGATTTTGTGAAAATAAAAATATAAGTGTATAATAATTAATAAGTATATATGAGTATTTGGATGTGGATGAGATGCATCTATCCAAAATCAAATATGATGGAGAATAGCTCATTTCAATTGAGATAATCTCATTCCTGGCCAAACACACCCTTAGCTTTCAACACATTCAAAAAAAAAAAATAGGATTATTAAACATCCACTCCCTTAAAAAGAGAGAGGAGATATTAAGATAAAAATTCTAAGTTAAAGATTAGCTAAGTTGTTATAAGTTAGTTTGTCATATATTATGTACCCTGATGTTTATGAAATAACAACTAATACTATAAGGCATTAACTCTTAGCTCATCTGGTCTTATTATTTTCTTCAATGTAACCGGTTGGTTCTTCATTCATTAATTCAGATTCTTCGTTTCCTCAAAATCTGATTTTTCATATCTATATATATTATGATTTCAGAAAATGTAACATAGAATTAAGGTCATATGATTGGTTGAATTCCAAATATTTAAAAGCTGCACAAGTCATTATAAGTAACAATTAAACCTTATTACTATGACCATATAGAGTTCTTAAAGATGATACCCCAATTCAAGTTTTAAAATTATTTCGTGAGTTTTTTGTTTAAATATTTAAAATTACATTATTATCATTGATTTTTAGTTTAATTTCTTTTAGTATAATCAGACAGTGTCAACAACTTCAAATTGTTGAGTAGGTGCCCAAAAACCTTGTTTTTTTTTGAGAAATTTGAAACCAAAATGCCACTTGAATCCTCATCATCATATTGACCAAAAACCAGAAATGTGATTTATTGCATGTCACAACATGTAGTTAAAAATGACATTTTGCAATTTCCGACCCTGAAATCAAAATTCAACCAAATAAAAGATGTGGAACTCACATTTAAACAAAGAAAATGAGAGTTACAAATGATATACTTCCTTCCCACTACAAGTAGCTCATGTTGTCATTTTCGTCCGTCCCACTATATCTTGCTCATTTGTTTTCTAATCTTTTTAAAAATTACTATTCACTTCTTTATTATTATTTTTAATACTTCTTACACTATTTCCATTACTTTTTCACTTTTCTCCATCACATCAGTTATTCTTTTTCACTTTTTTCATCACATCACTTATACTTTTTCACTTTTACCTTAATTTGTGTGCCCAAAAGTAACGAACAACTTATAGCGGGACGGAGGGAGTACTTTAAAGCATTATATTTAAATTGGTATGATATGCAAAAAAAAAAAAAAACTCTATTATTCAATTCATATTTACTATATTATGAAAAAAATTTATCAATTTAAAATAGTGCTTTAAAAATATATCAATATGTTATTATTCCAAGAAAAAACATTTTACACCTTTTATGAAAAGTTGTGAGAGCAAAAAATAGTTTCAACTTTCTGATCATTTCACTAGAGAGTCCATGCTCTCTATATTTCAAATTTATTTTGAGATATGCAAGAACATACAAAATAGAAAAGTGAACTAAAAGTAGAATTGGAGAGATAATTTATAAATTTTTTTATGGAAAATTATTGGTTAAATTGACCAATAATTAATAATATTGTGTAAAATATTGAATAAACTTCTTTTTTTTTTTTCTACTTTTAGAAGTGCAACTAGTATCAAAATGTAAAAGAAAACAAAAGTGTGAAAATAATTATAAAATAAAACGTATCGTAATTCACCGGTTTATGTCTTGATAAACCCTGTGGATACATTTGAAAGCGGACAACGGGACAAATCTAGCAACTCATCAAACATGCTCCACATCAGTTTGATTGATGGTCTGAAAAAAGAAAAAAAAATCTACCCAATTTTCAAATTTCCAATCCAACTGGGTTTAGGTCTATAACAAATTCTTTAATTATTTATGTAACTAATATTATTTAGCAACTCCCTTGTGCACCAGGTACACTGTGCAACTCAAATGTATTTTTAAACAGTTACACTATTTAGGGGGCGTTTGGTATAAAATTCCTCAATGGTAATGTGAGTGAGAATATATATATAGTAATTATATTAGGTAATGAGACCAAAACATTGATTTTCCTCATAAATAGGTAATCATTACTCCCATTTGATTATCCTCATCTCATCCTATAATCATCCTCCTCAATCAATCCTCCCTACAACAATCAACAACTTTCTTTTTTGTATACTTATTCCAAAATTGGAGCACAACATTAATAATGTAACACTATGAACATAAACTCTTATTGAACATATGTAAGGGTAAAGAAAGAAAATAAAATTTCTTTTGAGTAATAAGAATTAACCAACAATTTAAATGAGGTAGGTAAAGTAGGGACCAACAGAGAATCCCCAGAAACATTAACTTAAAATGAAACATTTTTTCTTAAAACATCAGAAGTTGATTCATGAAACATCACTCACTTCCAACAATCAATATTTAGCTTCACAATAAAAGAGAACTTGGTTTTTGCAATTAAAAGAGAACATGATGCTTCTATGCCACATACATGTACAAATTACACCAATCAGTAGCATGAAGATAGGATAAACTTCCCAGTAGTTCCAATCATTTTAAATATCAGATCATAAAGCAAACTAGGAACCAAAAAGGTGCACATAAAAACTTGCATTCATATAAGAAGCACGTACCTTGAGGATGGTAATGTGACTTGCGTAGTAGCTACGGGTATATAATGCTTTACTCCATATCATTATAAATGCGTTTGAAGACTTCCTTTCTCTAAACTCTTACATCAATCATGACGACAGAAAAACAAACAATCAAACTACTTCTACGGTTATAATCTTGGTAACTTCAATAGGCCATTGTTGATATACATGTGTCCTACATAAAATCTAACCTGATCAATGATGACTTAATATAAATTTAAGATCAATATCAAACTTCCTCAACTAGACCTTCTAGAACCAGATGCTGAAGTGCTATCGAATACTTAGCATATCTCTTTTGCACCTCATTTGCATTAGTATCTGAATAGCTTTTCTTAAGAATAAACGATCCCGAACCATCACCTTCTACAACAACAAATAAAGAGGAGTTTACTATACCCAAAAATTATAAATTAAATTGCTAAGCTCCAACTCAATATGCAACTCACCTTTTATAGTGTAAATGCAGGAGACCCATCTCTTGTAAATGTAGAGCAGCCTGGGAGAGTCCCCTTTGTGAGTGTCCGATAATAGAAGTTCACAAGGACCCTTCTCGCTGCCATGATAGAATTGGAACACTCAAATAACGGAAATTCTGTTTACCGCCATCAATATTCTGGCTTGGTTCAAAATTCTACAATGAGAATAGTAATTGAATGAACATAGGGTAATTCTGGTGGTTAACTTGAACAAAAGATGATCAATGCACCTTCATCATTCTCCATACGGGGTAATCCGCCACCCTCCCCCAATCATTCCACTATTTCTCAATCAACAAATTTTTGTCCCTTTAATTCCAAAATTAGAATTAAACACTACAATGTCACCACCATCGAGACAACCCTTCTTCCAACATATCTCTTCTCATTACCATTTATATTGTAGAATTTGAACCAAGTGCACCCTAAGAATGCAAATAAATGAGT
The DNA here is from genome assembly GCA_026898435.1 of Prunella vulgaris. Taxonomy (NCBI): domain Eukaryota; kingdom Viridiplantae; phylum Streptophyta; class Magnoliopsida; order Lamiales; family Lamiaceae; genus Prunella; species Prunella vulgaris. The sequence goes on along the minus strand of JAPKLY010000224.1, from coordinate 15,333 downwards.
AACAAATCAAGGTGCAATTTTGATTTACATACTTAGCGTGGTAAATGGCATTTCGACCGAGTGCTAAAACTCGGACCATTGCCAAATCTCTTCCTCGAGGGCTGTTGTATCTCTCCTGGCAATTCCTTCAAGAAATCAAACTGAGGATCATAAATTTCCTAAGGTTCCATTTGGATGGATGGATTTGAAAATGAATGGATTTAAACAAAAATACATGTAAGAAAACATACATTTTAAGTTAGGAATTATAATGAGATGGGAGAGAAGGGAAAAAATAAGGAAAATGAGTGATGGAAAGGGATAGAGGGGAGGGATTTCAAATGACATGGATTTGAGGGGATTTAGAAATCCACCATTTTAAACATAAAATGGAATCTAAGTATTTGTAAATTCATGGAGAGGGTGGTTATTTGTGTGTGAAATCCATGGATTTCAAATCCACCCATCCAAATGGAGCCTAAACATATTTGGTACCTATCAACATATTCACCAACATAAACTAGCATCAAACTAAAAAAATTGTAGGGATTACATCACATTAAGCAGCGCTACAGTTTACCTTTCATCAAAGAAATCCACAAAATCATCTATAATAACCAGAACTGGAAATGTATCATGGAAGTGGAATGCAGCAAAGTAATTCTTGATCCCCTCATCATCATCCACATACCTTTACAAATCGAAATGTTAACCTAGATAAATCAAAAGCAATGCAACAAAGCCAACAATAATCAATAAATGGGAGATGCGTATATACTAACTTGATTTGAATTCTTTGAAATATCTCGGAAGACGGATCAACCCCCTTGATTATCAGTCACACAATTGGATCAGTTAATTTATTTTAATTTTTTTAAACGAAGATAAAATTAAATCAAAGAAAGTGAGGCACCTGAGAGAGGAAGGGAGGGTTAGTTTCTAGCTTGCGCCGGTTGCACAAGATAACCACGCCTTTGCCCTCCGCTGCGAAGTTGAATGCCAATTGAAAAAGCAACGAGGTTTTACCACTGCAGAAAATCAGAAGAATTAGCCGGAGATTCCCCAAAATGTAAAAGAAATTAGATAATTTTGCAGAAGAATATTACGAGGAAGGGGGGCCGGAAAGAAAACTAAACGGTTCCGAAAGCTGGAACTTCTTCGCGTTGGAGCTAAAGAAAAATTTCTCCACCATCTCTGCTATGATACCTATCGTCTTTTTGCTTGAGAAATCACCCGTTTAAGCAGAGCAGCTGAAGCTCAACTTGGTTACCCAACAAACAGGATCCCTAAAATAATTTCCCACCAAAATTACATTTTATTAACTTGGAAAAATTGTTGTTTTAAGTCCTTTTTATCTTTCAACTATTACATATTAGTTCAAAAAAAATTACTCCCTCCGTCTTTCTATAAGTTGCTCATGTTGTCATTTTCGTCCGTCTTTCTATAAGTTGCTCATTGCTTTTTTACCTTTTTTGGAAAATACTATTCACTTCTTTATTATTATTTTCAATACTTTTTACACTATTTTTAGTACTTTTTCACTTTTCTCCATCACATCACTCATACTTTTTCACTTTTTCTATCACATCACTTATACTTTTTCACTTTTTCCATCACATCACTTATACTTTTTCACTTTTACCATAATTCGTGTGCCCAAAAGCAACGAGCAACTTATAGAAATAAGGAGGGAGTATTATATTTACAAATTAGTTTAAAATATTTGCACGGCAGCATTTTTTTTTTTTTTGCAGGAAAGTTTATTTTTTTTTACACGAAATCAATATGTAATTTGTGTCAATTTGTTGAACCATTTTAAACGTTTTTCTTATATTTTTTATCCTTCTAATAATATTTATTTTGAAAATAGTTCTTTAATTTATAAAAAAATTATTTTCCGTCTTTTAGCCACTTACAACAGGTCATACAGTTGGTGACTGGATGAAGTGAAATTTTCTAAATAATTTTTTTAATTTTACTAAGATATGTGATCGAGATTGAAGAAAACTAATTTTAGTTCACAAAAAATAGCAGGATTAGTTCACAAAAATTTTCAAATTATATCTAATCCTAGATACCCCCAAACACAACTAATTTCACACACTTTCTTCGCAGATTGATCTAAATAGGAGGGAAAGGAGAAAAGTTGTACACCATGTCTCTGTCGAGTTTGTTCTCCACCGGAAGTCCTATCATAAAAATTTGCCATTGTGGAATTCACTCTCCTATTCATACTTCATCCACTGAAAAAAAAAATCCGGGCAGAAGACTTCATCAGTGTATGTATTGGGCGGTGAGATTCTCATTTTGTATCAATTTGTATTATATATTCGCATTTCATCCCCAGAAAATTTTCTTGATTAGTAGGTCTTTTTTTATTTTGGAAAAAAATACAAAGCCTGAGGGTGGTGGTTACAACTTCTATGAGTGGATAGACACTCAGATTCCTCAAGGTCGAGGAAATGATCATGCAGCAGCATGTTGAAAAGCTCAAGCATGGGTTGAAACATATGAAGATTGCTTTGATTGCATCTTGATGTTCTTTATTATATATTTGGTTAATTTATTGAATTAAGCTAGCATTTTGAGGAACTAGTAATGTGTCTTTGTAGTAATGTCTGTTAAGTTGTAAAACAACATGTTCAATTGGCTTATTGTTGAGTGTATTATTATTCAAACAAAGCTATGGGTTTTGAGTAACGTGTGTTGTATCATGTTACTGAAACTGAGCTATGGGTGTTGAGTAATTAATGTGTGTGTGCTTGAGTAAGTTGTTGCCGGTTGTAGTATGTGGTGGCCTTTGAGAAATATAGCTTAGAATGTTTTGGTGATATGCATTACTCTAGAAGTAGTTGAGTTTGAAACAGAGCTTAAAATGTCAATGTACATGGAAATATAGCTTAGAATGCTATGCATTTCCAGAAGTAATGTCAAGTGAATTTCAGTATGATTTTTTACATGCAAAACTATATTTCTTTTGTCATTTTTTTTGTTTGTAATTATAAGTGAAGTACTTGTGTGATTAGCTTATTACAACCTTGTCCATTTCTGTAAATCTTATGTGGAAAGAATGAGAGATGAGCATGAGAATCACAAAATTAATGATTATTAGCTGGGTTCAAAGTAGCAAATCAACAGAATCCATCACATATCAATATTCAACAAAGCATCAAAGTATAAAAATAGCAAAAGTTGTCATAAACAGAGTATTCTACAAAGCACCTCAGAAACTAAAGTAGCAAAAGCCAAATGTATTCAAAAGTTAAATGGGAAAAAAAGAGTTAATCAAGATTTTAAGTGTATATATATATATAGAGAGAGAGAGAGAACAAATCCAATAGATAATTACCTGTAAAACAAGTGTCAATTGTGGAGTACAAACATTGGTACTTGACTCTCTTCACAAGGCTGTGAAGTCTCATTACCTTATTTTAGACACAACATGAGGTCAAATTCTACCAAGGGCTAAAATGTATTTCAGTTAAGTAATACAAGTAGATTCTAGTGTGAAAGACAAAGTACTTTCACCATCATTTGCACTTGGATTAGGAAAATGTGCATTTAGATTAGTTTGCACCTCACTCTTGCAGCCTCTCTTATTATGGTCTGTTTGATGACACTTGCTAAACTTGAGTGTCACTAGTGTTCTCTAACTTCTTCTAAGGTTAATGATTGGCTTGCCCCGCAGCCTCTTCTTTTGCTTTTAAATTAGTTCATCTAGCTTTCTTCTTCTAGTCTTTGGTGGTCTTCCAGCCTGTCTTCCAATCACTGGAGGCGTCAAAGGCACTGAATCATTTATAGATCATCTTTTACTAGTTAATTTAAAAAATATGCACATAGAAAGTTGAATATAGAAAGTGTATGTACATGTACAAAGAGGTTGTGAAGTTTTCAGGTTTCAAGCCTTCACATTAGATGACCCTAATAGCATGTATGCAGGATATTCGCAGATTCTTAAAAACCTGCAGGTATGCAGTATCGGATACGCGAGGGATACGGGTGCGGGTGCGATTCGCGTCGGATTCGCACCCGATATGCCACATGGCATATCTGAATTTAAAAAAAAAAACTAGGATACGTGTATCGGATACACATTGCAATTTTTTTTAATTTTTAAATTGGGGTAATTTTGTAATATTTTAAATTTTAATATTAAAATATAAATATTTAAAATTTTAACTTAATAATAAATATTTAAATATATTTAAATTGGGGTAATTTTTGTAATATTTTAAATTTAATATTAAAATTATGTCATTATACGTGGACTGAAAAATATACATTACATACTTTTCATAAACAATTATTTTATTCATAAATAGACCTCACAATATCCCATAATACTGTTCGACATATCGTATTAAACTACATGCAAATAAATGAACACATTTTTATGGACAGAGAAAACATTTACTTCAATTGAACTTTAATTATTTAATATAACTTAATACGATTCGTTTAAATCAAACTTTTTATTTTGACTTATGTAAGTTAATAGTATTTCATTTTAATATTTTTTTGTTGCATATTTGATTAACTTTTTTTATATTTTTAATTTATTATAAATTCTAATATATAATAAAATAAATATAAATAGACGTATCCTTGTCGAATCGTATCCTACAATTTTGAAAAATAACGTATCTCCGCACCTGTGCAAACATAGATTCCTGCCAGCTGCCACTTCCTACATCCACATGTTGAGTTCTCCAAATTAAAACTATATTGAGTATCATCGTAGCACCTCTTAGTAGGTATTGATTCTCTCTAGCCTCCAGTGGAACCCACTCACCTTGATGTTTCACAGATTGTGATATTTCTTGTTGAGTTTTTGGACACAACAATCCCTTCCATTTCTTTTCTCATTAGAGATTAGATCTATTTTTAATAATTCTCTTCACCAAATGCTTCATTAGCCACTCCATCGTACTAAGCATATGCAATTCTCTTCCAGCTAAGATGCTACTGTTGTAAGCACATATTATTTGTGACCATATCACACTCAGAAAAGCAATTAAAGTATGGTCTACTCCAATGTTCTGGAGGCTTATAAGCCAACCAATCAACAACCTGACTCAACTTTTTCATATCGTTCATTCTTTGCAAGTATTGAGGTATTATTGTGGCTTTAGATACTTTATATAAAGATATCTTAAAAGTTTGATCCTTAAAACTTGTATTTCTGAAGTTACTATATACATGTCTTACACAATATCTATAAGAACACCTAGGGAAAGTATTGTCGAAATCCTGAATTAGACCTTTTTTATTATCAGAAATGAAGGTCCAAATTGAATCATCATCAATTTCTAGGCCTGTCTTCAATAATCCCAAGAACCACTCCCATGTATCACCATTTTCCTTACTAACAAAAGCATAGGCTATAGTCTATAAATTATTATTTAGATCCACCCCAACAACTGATACTAGAATTCACTTATGTGGCCCCTTAAGATGACACCTGTCCGCTGCAGCTAGTGGTCTACACCCAGTCATAAATCCCTCTTTCACTTGTCCCAAACATATATACATCTTATCAAACCTATGCTCACCAGTCGAATGATCAGCTCCTATGATTATAGTGGATCTAGATTAATACTCTTGTTATGATAAGATTCTGGACAAATGTGTGTAGGGATGTATATTCTAATTTAGAATATTTGCGCAACAGTTATGTTAAAAGCATGTACTTTCCACTCACAATCAGTCCCCCTACACTTAGCGTGAACCCTAACCTTGTCATTTTTTGTTACGACGATTGACATCTTCTTCACTATTGCTCCTGAGTGTATATCATCATTTAACACTTTTTTGTTGCTGAAGATCATATTTAGAGATATTTCAGGGTCATAAAGTCTTCTAGGCTTGTACACAAGAAACATATTACCCTAATTCTCTTCATCAGAATCGTTAGAACTATCTAAATCATCTCCACTCTCTGTCACATTCTCCTCTATAGAGTTATCATCGAACACCTTTTCTTCACTAGAACTCTCAACCTTATTGTCCACAACCCTTTCACTCTCATCATCTTTGTCCTCACTCCCCCACATCATCACTATCAGCTAGACCATCATTATCACTCTCATCCTCTTTGCTTGTTTTAAAGTCACTATCATAAGAGTCATCATCATCCTCACACCTATCTTGCTCAATTAGCTCCCCTTCACTCTCACTCACAATGAAAATATTGAATAATCTTCTCAATCATGGGTATTGAGCTGCACTAGTTTTTCCTCATCATTACTCACATATAAAAAAGTCACTACATTACCTCTCAAAAAAACACAAAAATCCTTTAATGACCTAATATTAAATTGATTTATGTTGACCTCATCAAACATATTCTACCCCATCATATATTCCCCCTCCTCCCGGTGAACAAGCACAGTGTTAAAACATTACCATTTAGATCTAAAAAATCCATTAAAATAAAAAAGTATTATCTAAATCAAATAACAAAAAAAAAATACATAAGGGGCCACAAAACATTAACTACACAATAATATATGCATAAAACACATGTCAAGGAAATTTTTATATATACTTTATGTGAATAAAACAGAGCATATAGACCACACTATCATTTATATTGCACAACACTATGAATCACAACTATGTCATTTATATTGCCTTAATACACTGTAGAGTTTCATTAAAGAGTAAAAAAAACTTATCGTATTGGAGAGGGAGGGTCTACTGCGGGTGCGTAGTCGGCCCGACGTCTGCATATATATTAGGATCCCAGAGTCTAATCTTCTCAACATGACCCTAAATTTCCCTATTAAATTTGGCCGCCTTCGATCAAGGATGGAATTGCGTGGATAATTTTTAGAGTTCGTTTGTAAAACTTATTTGATCAAAATGAAAAATTGGTATTAGAGTTTTATCCCTGTGGTGGTGAAATTGGAAAACCCTTTGCCCATCTTTTATCTTATGTTGGGTGCACGGGCTGGTATTTCACCCTCCAAAATGTAGTTAAAAAAACATGTCATGTCAGCGTCAGCAGATGGGTGACTTACAATTCCCAATTGTAGGACTAAAAAATTAATTTTTTTTTTGCTATAGAATGAAAAACAAAAGTTCAAACTAATAGGACTAAAAAGCAAAGTAAAAAAAATAAAAAATTAAAGGATAAAAAACTCTATTTTTTAAATTGATTTATAATTCAAAATTTAAAGTGAGAAGCATTTCAAATTAAAGCATTATGTTTGCATCTCAATATTCTATTATGTTAATCACAAAAACTTCTATGAACAAATTTCATAGTATCATATTTAAACCACAAGATATATTTATTGATATTATTAATTGTATTCATTGATACCATAATATTATTACACTTTAATTTTAATTTACAAGTTTAATGGTATCATTAAATACATCTAATAATATCAATAAATATATCTTGTGTTATATTTCTCTAGGCTAAGATTGCATATATTTGACCGAAATCATATGTTAAAATACTAAGTTGCTGCCATTGATCAAAGATTTAATGAGATAAATAAAATTTGGATGTTAAAATACTAGTTTGCAGCCACTGATCAAGATTTAATGAGGAATAAGGTATTATATTAAAAAAGAAATAAAAAAAAAAAGAATCCACAACCCGGGTAAAGGGGATTGCGTTGATTAAATGAGTCTCATTAAAAACCTCGCCGTAAACCACCCTTGTGGACAAACTGGACGGAGGAGAAAAAGTGTGCAACCAAATAATCAACATCCTAAACTACAAGCCCAAAAAATGAGGCTTAGTAAAGAAACTATTCTCCAAAAATGGTTAAAGCTAAACATGAAAATACTCAACATTCATGTCCTCCTATAAAATCCTATCTAAACATTCCGGTGGATTTCCCTGCCAAGAGCTCTCCGAATGTGTTCTTGCTAAGACGTGAGCTGCCCGGTTTCCCTCTCTAAGAATATGTGAAAAAATTTCATGTTTGATCATCACCAAGCCCCTGCGTATTCCATGTAAGGAGAATCATCGAGATGATATTAAGTCTTGCTTCGGCGGCTGCAAACCATTCTCCTCATCCTCCAGTTCATCCGCCCAACTACGACGTGCAACCAAGGCCATTTCCGAAGACCTGGGTGCCAAATTGTCGATGACAAAACCTGAATTTATAGTCCACAATGGGGGACAAACCGAAGGAACATCAGTGTTCCTTTGTTGGGTCGGCGGCTGCCCACTACACCTCGAATGGATCCCTGAAGAAGGACTATTGACCGTTCCACAAAGGGCTTTTTAATAGACACTCCTGTCGGAATCGATACGTCTTTAAAACGTAATTTTGCTCTAGAACGTGAGGAAGGAACCTCCTCCCAGCCTGAGTCTGACCAATGAGCCGAGGAGTCATTGCCCGTAAGGTTCACCGGCACCAGTTCCAAGCTTAGATTCGAAACCCTCAGAGGAGACCCACGATCCTGCCATTCCCTCCAGAGTTAGTCCCTAACCCCTTGTCCTGCACATCCTGATCAACATCTAACCCATGGTCATTGTTCCCCTAATGAGAACTCCCTTTTCCCACAGAAACAGCCGCTCGCGTTGTGGGTCTTTTTCTGAGTCTACTGCGACTCCTACCACGGCCCTCAGGCCCGGACTTATCCAAATCAGATTTTGAACACGATGTAATAGAATGCCCCACCACATTACACTCACGACAAAAGTCAGGAAGGTTCTCATAGTGTAAAGAAGTAAAAGCTAAATTGGTTCGCTCTTGTAAGCATAATTTTCTGCTCCAAAGTATGTTTAAGGTCCACCTCAATGAGCATGCGGGTGTAATGCCCCATCGTACGATCCAGGGTATTCTTATCAATGCGAACCAGAGTTCCAACCACGCTCGCAAGGGATTCCAAAATTCTAGGGTGCCAATATTCAATTGGCAAATCCAAAAACCTCACCCATACCTAAGCCGAGGAGGTACGAATATTGTTAAGATTAAAATCTGGGACCCAGTCCTGCAGACGAAAATTGCCAGACTCCAGCTGCCAATTCCGAAGCAACTCCACCCGCACCTTATCTCCCGCCTAAGCAAAAATAATTGTGAAATAGCCCTCTCCCAGGGGAATCAACTTCAAGCCGGAAGATGGGTGCCAAAGACGTTCCAGCGCCTTCAAGAGCGCCACCCGAGTAAGAACCTGTTTCCCTGCCTGCATAAAAAGCCTCCCAATGAAAGCATCATCAAACTCACGGACACTCTGTTGGTAGGAACCTTCATCCACTTCAACAATGAAAAACTCTCCTCGGCGTACCTGTTTGGGAGTAGCCCCAGTAGGAGGAGAAGCCTCCGGCAGGGGCCTAGAGACTCCCACGACCTGTGCAAAGGAACGTCATACATCTTTACCAACCTCCTTTGCCGATGGACGCAAAGAGGGCTGCGTATTCGGCCGGGGCCCAAAGTCGGCATCAATATCCCCAGTTGACTCTTTATGACCCGTAGCAATCGGCAAGCAAACCATCTTCGCACGCTTCTGCCACAGTGTGGTTCCGGTTGTAAGCACGTACAAAACTCGAGAAGCCTGGAAAGAGTCCATGGCACGGAGAACATCACGATCCGGATTGGAGTGCGCCTGCGAAGTCGCCGATGAAGTGTCGCTTGGGCTTTCCGCCAGAGCCCTAGCACTTCCCTCCCGTGTAGCATGAAGAAAATCACACAGCCGGTCCTTGATGAACGTTGGGTGCCAAGCGTCGGACATGCTGTGTAATCGGAATTACAAGAATGATCAAAGAATTCCGCCGGAAATCCCAATAACCATTTCCATGATCGTCGGAGTATTTTAAAATTCAAATTTGAATCTGGACGTTTTGAGCTCTACTTATATCATGAATTCAGTAAGAAAATTAATATTTGGAGTCTTTCCAATCCAAAGCCTAAAAGATGAGTTAACTATTAATTAAGAGCCTAAAAATGGTACAATAATAATAAATTCACGTGTCATTTAATATAAGGGCAAATAATAGTTTGTTTAAACGATAAAATTATTCATCCCACCTAACATGCATATTTTGATGGGATATATAATGTTATTTTTTAAACCAAACATATCATTAGAATAAATTAAAAGATTAAATATAAGTGCAAATAAACGTTTGTTTTCTTCCATCAATTAACACAACTATGATCATCACTTTTCATCAATTTTCGACACAACATACTTTGACGGAGAGAATGATGACATCCTTGTGCTTTTTTGATATCTTGATTGGATTCTAACCCGGGAACATTAATTTACAGAGACCAATAATTTCTTCATTCTTCCTAAATTTTTCCTCTTCTATACTTAGCGGTAATAATCATTTCCCGCTCATCTTCAATCACACTATAAAAAATGTTGTCGGTGATCACCGTAATTAATAAATTAAATAAAAAAAAAGTACTAGTTTAGTATTTTTTCTCAACCTAATCAAGTGTTTGATGAAAAATCTAATAGCATGAAAAGAAGAGATGAAGACTGCACTAACTGACAGAAGAAAACAAATTTTTATCTGATGTTGTGTTTCATATTTCAATTTAAATTTAATTACAATTGATGGCATGTGAAAATATTATATGACAATCACTTGCCTCATCAGTTTACGTTAAAAAGTTTGTGAATGATGTCCTAAAATTTAAAATATGGAATTAATTTTGGGACAGTTGAATGCTAACAATCCTACAACCTTGACAAGAAGGCAATGTTTATTTGCATCCGAAAACACATATACGTGTAATGTATTCTAAAACTATATATGGTGAACAATCGAAAGCAATAAATTAGAACTGCAAAACTCCAGTAACTCTAGCAAAACTACAATTACCCCAAATTGCTAAAACCGAAATATCAGCCTTAATTGCCTTCCAAATCAAAAGGTGCCTACATAAGAAGTAGGGTTATTGAGAGCAATGTAATTTACTTGAAAGATGTGAGCTTCCTAGCTAGAGACATGTAAGGTGAGTTTTCCATTGAAAATGAAAAGAGGATAGATGGGGTCATGTATCACAACATTTATTTATATATACAGCTCAAGGGTGCAAATGGCGCTTGGCGGTCGTCGGGCGGTCGAGTGCTGCCAAGCGCCTAGACCGTCTAGGCGCCGCCTTGACGGTGCCAAGGATTTTTTATTTTTTTATTTTATTTTTTATTAATATTAATTTTTTTCTAAACATATATCAATAAAAATATACATTATAAATTTAACACATAATTAATAACTATCACAAAATATAAAAAGTCAACAAAATGTTAAAAACTGTCATAATACAATATTGTCCAACTTCTAAATGAAACACAAAAAGAGCAAAATACATAAAACAGATAAATTATGAAGTAGTTCAATTAAACTTTCATTTTTTAGTCATTTAGTAAATTAGTTTTTATTTTTTAATTTTAATTCTAACTTTTAAATTGAAATAAAAATTAAAAAAGAAGAGTAATGATCATCTAGGCGGTATCGGCAGTGCCAAATGTGTCGGAGGATTTTTCTCGGCGATTTGACCTTGACGTCGGCAGCCGAGGGCCTTCAAGCGCCTAGGGTCTCGGCGACCGTCATTTACATCAATGATAAGGCTACATACATGTTCCTATGTAATGCAGAGATCTCAAGCATCCACTGTCGTGATGTACAAGGAAGTAAGGATTATTACTGTAAACAACTACACAACAGGAATAGGAATAGGCACTTGTTAAGAGTCTCAGGACCTATATATGTGAGATTCATGCAAATTGTTCGAGTTGTCACTCTCTATTATCAAGACTTACATTCCTGAAAAAGGAGAAAAGTCCTCTCATATATATCCGGGCCTGACAGTTCATTTATGAATCGGGGATTGTCCTAGCAATTGTGCTTTAGAATACAAATGGCTCTTGTACAGTACCTTTTCAATTGTAATCCTAATCCTATCATCTATCGATACATGATGATGATGATGATGAAATAATTTTTCTACTCACAAGTGAACTTAATATTAACTATCTCATCTCAATCATACTCTAGTGATTACCATAGTGATGTTCAATCAGCTAAACAACACATTAATAACCGCATGCATGTAAATCAAATAACGACAACTCAATCAATCATATATAATTACAGCAAGAAGCCAACCACAATTTATAAACAGACTAGAAAAAGAGGTTTGGGCGAGTGTATTCAAGTGATTACATTACAATAAAAAGGCAGGCAACCATAATTTCCCAATGATATATCATGCATGCATAATCAATTTCACAACTCAAACGGATACCAAAGTGAGATAATAAAAAAGGTCAAAGTGGTTGTGAGATAGGTGGCACAAACATCAATCAGGATGTGAGCTACATAATTAAGCATGTTCGTTGCCGATTGTTTCTAGTTGCATATATAACGCAAGAATTACAAACCTGTCCTCCTCCGACGAGGAAGGGATGTAAACAAAGGAACAATCAAAGGACAAGCAGATTGCAGCTGCCAATGGAAATGGAGGTCCATGAATGAAGTGACTGTCCGATGGAATTACATGCATCTTTGTTTTCGCCTTCTATCAAGAACCCTTCACCATAATAAAGATCATACGCCTTTGTAGGAATTAAAACATACTGATCCTTGACACTCAGAAAATAACGTCCGCCAGGAGGATTAGGAATCCTTGGGACACCCACTTTTTTTCCGCAAGATGCAGGGCAAACGATCCATCCAATTTTTTCGATTGGGACAAACCAAAAAATATGACCCAATGCCAGCCAGGGAATTTGTCCCACGAATCCATCCAATCGAGGACGGTACAACTCAAAAGCACGACAGGAATCTTTATGAGTCTCCCAAAAACCAAAATATTTTCTCTATCGAATGGCGATAGGATAAGCTTTGGCGTGATGCATATCAGAGATGCCACCAAAACCTTTCCTGATAACACAAATTTCTTGCCATATTTTTCCGGGATGGTTTCAGAGGCTCTCCAAGAGCGAGGATTATGTCCGGCAAAAAAGTAGACCGTGGATTTGAGAACGCAAATCCCAAGGTCAGCCACCTTACTCTTGGGAAAAAGAAATCGGACAGCAGTGGCATACTCTTCAACCACACCACAGGATCGATATATATTCTGATTTCGCAGTCCCTATCCTCCTCATCCGGTCACAAATGGCAAACAACGCCCACTTTTGTTCCACCTGCACGTTTTTTATTTTTGGATTTTGAACGCTTTTTGCCTCGTTTCTTACCCATGTAGAGAGATTATTGAGATTGAGACCTGAGAGATTTAAACCCAGAATGTTGAGGAAAGTCGACCTATATGTCAAAAAGAAAACGTATTTTTGGGCTTAAAATTATATATATATATATATATATATTTCTTATCTTATATTAATATTATATAAAGATAAAGTTATGAAATCAACTAGAATGCTCGATTTCGAAATTCATCTGTTCTCATTAATTTTGTCATTAAGAATTAATTTCGACCTTATAATTTAAGTATTTTAATCTTGACCGTACATTTTGATATTTTATAAATATATATATATATATATATATATATATATATTTTATATAAATCTTATAAATATATTCATAATATCAAATCCTATATCTAATTTTTTAATCTCTGCCGTTGATATTAATTTTTATACTTTCATAAATTTCAACTCCATAAACATTATTATTCTCATATTTTAAACTTATTTTTTCTTGCGTCTCATTATTTCTTCTTATTCCTCTTTTAATGTTTTTATTTATCGTATTCTGATATTGAAATTATTTATTTATCTTTTTATATTCAAATTTTTTTGCAGGTTCATATTTTACCTCTAATAATTTGTTGAAATAATTTTTTTTTCTATTGCTACATATTTTTTGTGGTTTTCTTTTGAAGGTAAAGTTTAATTGCTATAATTGCAGATCTATTTGATTTAAAAATTTGATGTTTGAATTGTTTTCTTTTCTATTGTTACACAATTTCATGGTTTTTTAGGTAATGTTTGATTGCTACAATTGCATATCTATTTGATTTAAAATTTTGATGTTTGAATTGTTTATTTGTCTTTTTAATATTTTTTTTCATGTTCTTAATATTCTAATATTATTTTTTTATATTCTATTTTAATTGCAGGTTCGTATTAAAATAATTTTGTCCTTGTCTTGCATACCGTAAGTTATTTATAATTCTAGAACCAAAGATGTTATAGAACATAATATTGTATATGCATTGTGCATGTGTGCATGTGTGCATATTTTTAAGTACTTAATTTATTTACCGTAATATTGTATATACGTTGTGCATGTGTAAATCATTGATATACGTATATGTTAGATTCAAGAAATCACACATATATATATTATAACTCATTAATACACGTATATATAAATTCAATAAATCTTAACAAAATAAATCTTATAAAATATTATGTTCTTGATTATTTTAATAATATATTTTTGATTTTCTTTTAACATACTTATATAATAATAATATTTTATATTATAAAATATTATGTTCTTGATTTTTTTTATTCATATATTTTGATATGTTCGAGATTTTCTTTTAACATACATATATAACAAGAAAATTTTATAATTCAAATCTTACATAATTAGGTGGATGTTAGCAAATTTATATTTTAAATATTGTGCAAGATAGCCCCAAATTAATGAATTATATAAGTATACATGTATTATCGAAAAAAAATTATATATAAATATACAAGAAATTAAAATTTATTGATTCACATAATATAATCTGTATTAAAAATATATTTTTTAATAATCTCGCGTGATACGTGGGTTTACATACTAATATATATATATATATATAAAGAGTGCACTTCTCTGGCTGTGACAAGTGGTACTCGATCTCTTTATTTGCTTAGCGTAATTTGATATAGTAATCAATAGCAAAATCAAGGAGGTACGTAATTAATGGAGCAAATAAAACGATTGAATAATTATTAGTGGAAGAAAAAGGTAACCAGAATATGATATTGATAGATGGAGCGTTACGAAAAAATAAATATATATATATATATAGAGAGAGAGAGAAAATATCAAAATTGGTCCTGTAACTTTGTTTGAGTCCAGATTTAGGCCTTTATCTTTTTAATTTCTCGATTATAGTCCTTTTGTTATTAAAAATGGTCATTTCCGCCGGAAATTAAAAAAATTGGCAGGAATTTACACCTGTGCAGGAGAAATATCAAAAAAGGTCCTGTAATTTTGTTTGAGTCCAGATTTAGTCCTTTATCCTTTTAATTTCTCGATTATAGTCCATTTTTTATAAAAAAATATATATTAATTTTAAATTAAACATTTTTATAAAATATTGAAGATTATATAATTTTATTTAAAAATACTTATTTTTTATTTTAAATATGATTATTCTAAAAAATGTATTTAGTATTTAATAA
>JAPKLY010000223.1:668435-759166 GCA_026898435.1 Prunella vulgaris | reverse complement strand
TCATTATCTTTCACGCAGAAAAAATTTATTTATATGACTTCATCTATATATGAAAACGCACATACTCTGTTCTTCTACAACCAATATGGAGTATTTCTTTTCTTTTGTTCTTGCTCTCTCCTTCTTCACACTCTCCTCATCTGCCCCCATTTTCAATTTGAGCACCGATGAACACGCACTGCTTGCCTTCAAAAACTCCGTCACTTCCGACCCATACTCTGTTTTGAGCGGCAATTGGTCCTCCAATAGCCCCATCTGTAGCTGGACCGGCGTTTCTTGCGGTGCCAAACACTGCAGGATCACCGCCTTGAATGTTTCCGGCTTCCACCTCGCCGGAACCATTCCTCCACACCTCTCAAATCTAACATTTCTTCAGTCATTGGACATAAGCTCCAACAATTTCAGAGGTGTGATACCCTCTGAGCTCTCCAATTTGCGCCGCCTAAAGGTGTTAAACCTCGGAGTTAACTCTTTTGCGTCAGAAATACCATCGTGGTTGGGACACTTATCTCGGCTTCGACATCTCTATCTGAATAACAACGCCTTTTCCGGTACAATCCCCCTTCCTCTGTTTAATATTTCAAAGTTGCAGACTTTAGATATGGGCTACAATTTTGTTGAGGGAATTATTCCGGAGGAGATTGGCAATGTGTCTTACTTGGAGATATTTAACGTAGCTGGTAATAAGATTACAGGCTCTATACCAAATGGTATATTCAACATGTCTTCATTGATAGAAATTAATATGAGATATAATAGGCTATCGGGTGACCTCTCAAATGATATATGTAGTAATACTGCTCCTAAACTCAGAAGAATATATCTTACGGGAAATCAACTTTACGGGGAAATTCCAGCAAACATATACAAATGCAGGGAGCTGCAGGATCTGCGCTTGCCTCAAAACAATTTAAGTGGGAGCATACCACCAAAAATTGGGAGTTTGTCCATGCTTACCATGTTATCTCTATGGTCCAACCATTTCAAAGGTATATAATATCTTCTTACTTACTTAAATTAAGTTTTAGATTTAATTGATTGTTTAATTTTGGTATATAAATTAACCTGGCCACCGGGCTCCTCACTTGAGTGAGTGACCTGGGTTCGATTCCCTTTGGGAACGAATAGGAGGAAGATATAAGGTGGACTTGGAGATATGAGTGTATGGAGATTTGGTGTACTAACTACTAACCACTAATATTTATCTATCAAAAAAAATTTTGGTATATAAATAGTTGGAGTTTTCTTCTTAGTTCTTAAGCTTACTGGACAAATATCAAGATTTTTTATCCATGTGGATTAAATTCAAATACGTGGCAAGTTGTAGGTAGAGATGTTAAACGGGCTGACCCTAACCCTACATGGCTGCGGGCCAAAACGGTCCCGGACCTTAGCTGTTCGTTCTTAATGGGCCACTAATACTCGGGACCTAACCCTAACCCTAGCGGTCTGCGGGCTAAACGGGCCACTAACGGGCTCGGAGTAAAAAAAAAATTAATATAAAATACAATTAATGATTTAATAACTAAAATAATCAATAAAGTTTACACATCAACAACATAAAGTTCACACACTAACAATATAATTCATAAATTTAATTTAATTGATATCTAGTTATCTACTATTTTCTGTTTTTAATTCTTAGTTAATAACAAATTAGTAAATTAATAATTAATAAGAGTATTAAGTTAATTAATAAACCTGTTAGTGTAATAAATTATAATACAAATTGTAAGTATAAAGTATTAATGACTTAATGCATACAAGTTTACAAATTACAACAGTGAGAGAACTAGGCCCCACTTTCCAATTTATATTATATATAATTAACTTAATAAAAAAAATCGGGCTACCGGGCCAGCCCGAAAAACCGGCGGGCTAATCGGTCCGGGCCAAAAAAGCCCAGTTTTACGGGTCATCATATGCTCGGACTTAACCCTGTAAATTATAGGGTTAAACGGGCTGGCCGGGGCCAGTCCACAGCCCGTTTAACATCTCTAATTGTAGGACTATAAAAACTTTAATTCCTAATTATCTCAAAATTAGTTGTTACTTTTATAAAATAATTATTTCTTTAGTTCAAATATATTCTACTTATACACATCAATGAGTACATTAATTTTATGATCACACATTGACTAATCATCAACTTGGGTTTCATTTGTACAAGCAGTTCGGCAATTACTCTCATATTTGGATTCTTTAGTTGGCTCATGTCTTATGTATGAACTCCATGAAGATTTTTTGTCGAACTATATATATTAATAATTATTATTTGTTGAATCCAATTGTTTATCAAGGACACAAGTATCTCAGATCCATTCACTTTCTTGCTCTCTATAGGTAGCATGCCAAAAGAAATTGGAAATCTCACCGCTTTGAAGATCTTATCTATTAACGATAACCATTTGGAAGGTAAGTGCATCACCAATTCCAGACTAATTTCAGAATTGTTTTGTGAAAAGGAAGGTGCCTTGTATGTATTTTTATTTTCTTGTCAAATTATCAGCTATCTAATCCCCTCAAGTATAAGAATTCATAGTAGTATCAAAACAAATAAACCACCAAGTTGTATCGTCCATGGGAGGAGTTAGTGCAATGAGTTCTTAATCCTATAAATTGTCATGCTTATATTACGAGCATAAAATTCTATTTTATAAAGATTTTTTAACCAAGGAACAATAAACCAGCAAAAAATTAGAACTTAAAATAACAATTAAGAGATTTTTTATCCCATTGGACATGTATTATTTTAGAATTGATTCCAAATATTTCACTATTGGTCTCATACGATTTTTTATTTTTATTTTGCACTTGTATATAGTCTCAAACGTTACAAAATTTGCAAATTTAGTCCCAAAATTTGTGATTCTTTAATTTGCATTTCTTTAGTATGTAAAATAACAAACTATAAATGGAGAGTTTGAATCACAATTACAAACTAATGAAGTGCAATTACAAAAATAGTCAGAGAAAAAAGGTGGTTTCAACTTTCAAGGCACCCCTCTAACTATAGAATATTTACGAGTAAATTTTCACTTCAGAGGTGGTTGTGCCTAATTTCATAGGATTGGTCGATTAATAAATATTTAAGTGAGAGATTAGACTCAATTAATAAACCTAAGAAACGTGTATCTCTACCAAGCTATTAATTAATAGTAACCCCAAACCAAAAGCACCTAACATCGATCATCAAGTATAACCTCCGAACTATTAATCTGATCTCTAGCTACTATTTTTTTTTTTTAAAAAAAAGTAGTAGACAATATGTTTTAAAAATAAACTTCAACAGACCAATGGAATTAAATACAAATTAAACCACCAATTAAACAAAAGTAGAACTTAAATAGTTTACCTAAAAAATCAAACTATTATAAATTTAAAGGACAAAAATATTTAGAAAGAAAAAAGAAAAACTAAGTCTAAGAGGGTTTTTGCCTACGCTTATAAGTTCTAACATCTTATAATTTATTTTAAGTAGTTGAAGAGTTTGGCTAATACAACTAATAAATTTTTTGATAATTTATTATAATTTTTTAATTTAATTTTAATAGAAAATAAATATTTTTTAAATTTTATTTTTTGAGGTATGTGTTGGGGAATGTTGGCGGAGTCCGCGGTGATGCGGGTAGGTAGGGGAGGTGGTGTGAAAAATAAATTAAGATATTCCAACTTATAAGATATAAAGGGCTTATTTTAAGTTCCTATAACTGTCAGACATCTTATTTTATATTATAAACTCTATAAGCTATTTTAAAGAGCTTATAAATTCTAAAAATCACCCCCCCTAAATCAAGTGGTGGATGAAAAATACATCAAACTCAATCCATCATTTGGAGCTTCTTTAAAAATTGAACTCATACTGTTTTGCATTCAAAACATATCATATTATTGGTCCCTTATAAGTGGTAAAGGTCTAGAAGGGGGTGAATAGACCTTTAAAAACAAATTTTAAACTTTTTCAAAAAGGTACAAGAACCTTACAGTAACCTTCTATAAGTTTAAAACAAGAAGTCTACAACAGTTCGGACTACAAAGGTTACAGTTGTAGACTATAGAAGTTTACAGATGCAAAGTTATAAAAACTTGCAAAAATAAAAATCAACAATTTGTAGACAAAATCGGAGGGGTTTTCACATTTGAGAGTGTATTGAAAAACCTCTATTGTGCAGCGGAAATAAAGTGTGTGTTAATGAAAAACAATGTGAACTTATGAAACTAAACAGTTGAGTGACTTATGAAGTCTACAGATGTAGAGTTCAGTTCTTTTGTGAAAAACACAAAGTTTTATGCAGTGTTTTAAAACGAATGATGAATGTAACAGAAACTTAAATATGCAGTGCACAAAGCAATAAATATATAAAGCAGTAAATAAAAACAAGGTTTATTGTGGTTCAGATTCTATAAATGAGACCTCCTACATCCACTGTTACACCACTTAGGTGCCAAATTCACTAAGAAATGATCACAAAGATCAATACAAGTAATTCCCCCTCAGAACCATATTCACTCAGATTTCTATTCTAAGTAAGAAACTACTCTAACCTATTCACACAGAATACAAACTCACACAGAGTTTAAAAGATAAAACTTCACAAAGAGATATCTACACAAGGTAGAAAATAAGTAAAGTGTGAGGGAACAACAACAAAGATGTGATTCTTTCTAAGAAATCCTAACCAACTATCCTATGAATCACAAAAAATGTAAAAAAACAAAAGCTTGTTGGCTGTAGACTTTCTCAGATTGAATGCTTGCTTGCTCAGGTTGTTGTTGTTGTTGTTGTTGTTGTTATTGTTGTTACCTCTGAATCCTTCCTCTATTTATAGATGAAGGAATGTGTCTTATCCACTGTAGAATTCAAATTTGAATTCTAGATAAGGCTCCTCTTTCTCTCTACAGGCCTTACATGTGTGAGGTGGTCATCTTCCTTCACACAGAATAGTACAGATAGTACTATTTATCTTTATCTTCAGAATTCTGGTTCTTCTTTGAATTAATCTTCATTAAACTTTTAGATCTTCATGATAAACACATCCTTAAGTGCTCTTTAGTGAGTGCATAATTGCTTCACTAATTTGAGTTATAAGGGTCTTGATTAATCCTTCTTATCCTTAATCTTGTACTTCAATCTTCAAACGGTCTTCTCAGTTGTAGGCTTCCTTGAACTTTACAGCTTTAATTCCTGCAAATTTAAATCTAGTTGTAGGAATAATATTATAGCTGCAAAGTCTTGTCTAGCTGTAGGTTTAGCAACTATACAGTTGTAGACTTTCCTTTTATAACTGTAACTTCCTTAGACATCAAACTTACAAAAATATATTAGTAACCATTCGATAAAAGATATGTTTGGTATACATCAAAATCTAATCAACACAAGGTACTTAACACATATGATTTCCTAAAAATAACAAAACAAGACATTACTCTCTATCAAGTGTAATTAACAAAATCTGAGCATTAAAAACATGAAATAAAATGGAACTCATACATCGAATGCTCAATAAAATCATACAACTTTCAACTGAGTCAGCGATAAAAGATGTTGCAAAAAAATCTAAATATGAAATTGTGACTACAAATGCTATCATAAATTTGGTAAAACGATGTCATTTTCATGCCCGATGAAGCATCATAGTAAATGTCGTCGCAATATGTGGAAGGATTATGACATCATCGCAAAAATTGTAGGTTTTTGACAAATACAAACTTCTTGTCACAATTGTGATGAATGTAGTATCGCCTGCAAATTTCAATTTCTGGGTATATCAAAATTTCGGTATGGTATAAATATAGATCGATCTTTACCAAAATTTTAGCATATTGTTTCATGATGAAATTTTGATATGGTATCAGTATATATTGATCCATACCAGGATTTTATTATATCTTTTCATATTGATGTTGATAACCTCTTCATATTTAGCCACATAATCGACATACTTGCTTAATTCTGTGGCTAAATATGATGAGATTATCAACTATCGAAATTGCAGATTACCGAGATTATTGAATGCCAAAATATATATGTTATTTACCGAAAATACCAATTTTATATTGAAATACATAAAATTTTATTCGCATAGTGTTATTGTAATGAATATACACACATACAGTACAAAAATTTTACACACATACCGTACAAAAATTTTACAATATCGAAAAAATTGATATTTTCAGTATATTTCGGTTGATAAGCAGTATACCCAAATTTTTTGGTACCCCCCCCCCCCTATTTCGTTCCATCTCTCTGTCCACGTTTTTTTTTTTCCATTTCTCAAATTTTCAATGATCGGTTATAATGAGATGTATGTATTTCTTCCCTTCAAAAAATGAGATGTATATTTCTCAAAATGGGCTTCTGGAGGCCCATTCCATTTACATAAATGAAATATGCATGTGTCTTGGCACTATGACTAGCGATTTATATTCGCACACAAATACACTTTTCTACAACTGTATATGATCGTGTAGTGATAAGCTGACTAAGTTATAAATATCGAATCCACAAGAAGCAATGAAACAATCTAATCCTAAGATGTGTGTGAATTTTGGAATTAAATAAACAAGAATGAAAAGGTAAATTTAGTTTCTATGTAATGATTAATTAAAGCAAAAATTGACTACATAACTACTACGTACTTAAAATGCATGAATTTAAATGAATCTAGAATACGAAAAATAATGACCTAAACTAAAACGCGCAGGAGTTGCTTCGGGTAAATTCCATCTAAAGTAAAAAGGGTTTAACTCATAACTAATGGGTGAACAGGACTAACTGAGACAACATGAATCATTGATCAAAGATGAGATAAAAACTACTAAAAATAATTGAGATAGCTAGCATGCATTATTAAAAAATAACATAAAAAAATGAATGACTAGAACGTGCATGAAACTTAATAAAAACTTGGAATTAATCTGCAACAAAACCGAAAATAAATGTAATCCAACAAACGTTCAAGAAATCAAACCCAAAATAACAAATAATCTCTAACAATGGATAACAAAAATTCAAAGTGCAGTAGAAAAATAATTTCTAATCCTAATAAATTAAAATAATCAAAAATAAATTTATTTAATCCCTAATTCTTAAGCAAAGAAAATCCCTAAACGTACTGCCCTATTCCTGATTCTAAAGCGTGATCCCCCCCTGAATAATAATCTCCCTCTCTTTTATAGGAGAATATGGGCCTGAATAAAAATTGGGCTTTACCACTAAGGCCTCATTTGGTTCGTTAGATAAGCTAAGATAAACTAAATTATCTTATCTAATTTGATGTTTGATTTAATGGACAAAAGTTCAAAATTAATAAAATACCCAAAATTAAAATTCAATTATCTTATGAATAGAAAATAATATTATCTTAAAGAAGATGTATGATAATAATCCATTGTTTTTATCTTTACTAAAATACTCGTCTCATATTGAAAAGGAGAATCATAATTCATTTCATTTTTATTTATGATATAGAGGGTAAAATTGACAATTGCATATGTTTTTATTATTAATCTTACAATCCAAACATTCAAAATAAAATTATCTTACACTACTAATTATGTTGATCCATCAATTCAAATATACTATTTAACTCATAAATAATAATCTTTAGATTATAATCTTGTTTAATTTATCTTGAGTTATTTATCACCTTAAATATAAAACAAGAATTGGGCCCAACCTTCATATTAGGGGTGTAAATGAATCGAGTCGAGCCGAGTAGTGCTGAGCTCGAACTTGACTCGAAAGCAATACTCGAAGATCGAAACTCGACTCGAACTCAATCGAGCTTGATTTTTTTAGCTCGAGCTCGACTCGGCTAAGAACTCGACAAACTCGAGCTCGGCTCGACTCGACAATTTTATTATTTTCATAAAATAAAATATTAAATATATTTTAGCTCTTTTTTTTGTCTAAAATTCAAACTCGGCTCGACTCGAGCTCGACAACTTTATTTATATATAAAAATTAATGAAAAAATATTAAATATTATGCAAGCTCGATTAGGCTCGCGACCCTCTCGAGCCGAGTATTTATAAACTCGAACTCGAACTCGAGAGCTACTCGAGTAGCTCGAGCTCGACTCGATTTGGTTCGAGTCGAATTCGATCTTTTTACGAGTCGAGCACGAGTAGATTGCGAGCCGGCTTGACTCATTTATACCCCTACTTCACATCATGGAGATTCGGCATCGGTTAGCAGAGGCGGTGCACGGCGAGTGTATTGCGTGGCGGATGAATGGGGCGTCGACGACCTCTGTGTGTGAAGCGTGAATCTGGCGACGCGATGGATTTCACGGCGGGGAGCAGAGGTAGGTGATTGAAGAAAGTTCGGCGCGAGCAGGTTTTGGTCGGTGTGTGACGAGGCACGAATCTTCTAGTGCTGGTAGTTCCGATGCGCGGCGATTGCAGAAGGTTTCCGACGTGATCGATTCCAGGCGGCGTGAGTTGGTTACCGGCGTAGTGGCGGATCCGGTTGGACAGATTTCTGCGACGGCTGAAGGCGGTGGTGGCCGTGTTGGCCGACGGTTTGTCGGCGGCGGTTATTTTGAAGCAGGGGCAGTGGTGGTGCTTCAGGGCGTCTTCGATAGGCGAAATGGCAGAGTGGCGGTGGACTTCAATCGGACGGTAGATATATGCCTTTGAATCGGCGAGATGTATTTCAGCTGGTCACGTGGCCTGCGACAGCTGGGATTGTTTCCGAACGGTGGTTTGTGTGTGTTGATTAGCTGTGCATTTCAAACAGAAAGTAGCAGAGTTGTTGTCCCAATCTGCTTTTCAACAGCTTTGTGGCGTGAGATATGTGACCGCTTGTTTTCTTGATTAATTTCGCCACAATTTACCTATAAAAGTAGCAATGCCCTTCTTCACAATTAGCAATGAAATAAGTAACGATTAAGACCCTAAATGTATGTAAAATTCTAAAATTTCATTTTAAAATGAGCATAAACTGATGCAAATATGGTCCTAATCACGTTACAAAAAAAATTTAATTAATTAAGATTAAATGTGGTCTCTTTTTCAACGTACAAAGATTTTTCATCAAAAAAAAAGTGGACTTTTTGTTTGCAAGTAATTAGGTATATATATTGCAGGTGCACTACCACAAGAGCTACGAAATTTGGTACACCTGGAGTACCTGAGCATACGAAGCAATTCGTTATCAGGCTCTATCCCATCTTTCATCTTCAATTTATCAGCCTTGGAGATTCTCGATCTCTCAATGAATCAGCTTTCCGGCACTATTCCTTCAGACCTTGGCAAGAGATTTTCACTTTATAATAATCTTCAAGAACTTTATTTGTCAGATAACAGATTGAGCGGGGAAATTCCAAGTTTTGTCACAAGCAATGCTACGAATCTTATCATCTTGGTAATGTCAAACAACTCATTCAGTGGGCCCATGCCCAACTTTGGTAATTTAAGACACTTGCGGATACTTGGTATTTGGGGAAATCAGTTAACTGGAGCCAAATCCTCAGCTCATGAATTGGAATTTCTCTCCTCATTGTCTAATTGTCCATATTTGGAGAGCTTGGAAATATCATATAATCCGCTTAATGGTATTCTCCCAACCTCAATTGGCAACTTATCAACTTCCCTTCAGATGATTAATGCACGTGGATGCAACATTAAGGGTGTTATTCCATCCGAGATCGGAAACTTGAGCAGTTTGATAAGTTTAAGTTTGTATGGAAATCAGATAACATGGTCTGTCCCAAGTAGAATGGGAAATTTACAGAAACTTCAGGGATTGGAACTTGCTGGTAATCAGTTGGAAGGAGATATCCCTACAGATCTCTTCTGTAAGATGACTAATTTGGAGACGTTATCCTTGAGTGTGAATATGCTTACAGGTCCAATACCCGATTGCTTAGGTGAAATTAAATCTCTCAGAAAAATTGACTTAGGTTCAAACAAGTTGGACTCCACTGTGCCTTCCAATTTTTGGAATCTTAGGGATCTCTTGATTCTAAGCTTGTCCTCTAACTATTTGACTGGTCAACTCTCATCTCAAATTGGGAAGTTGAAGGCAATCTACAAATTGGACTTGTCGTCTAATCAGTTTTCAGGTGATATTCCAAGCATAATTGACGGTTGTGAGTCATTGGAAACAGTAAATCTATCGAACAACAAGCTTCAAGGATCCATTCCTGAATCACTGGGAAATGTTAGAGGCTTGATTGGTTTGGATTTATCTCATAATAATCTTTCTGGATTCATCCCAAAGTCTTTAAAAGATCTCAAGTTTCTCGGATACATCAATGTGTCTTATAACTGATTGGAAGGGGAGATTCCAGATGGAATAGTTAACTCCACTGCTCTATCTTTTGCTCACAATTCTGCTCTATGCGGCACAACAATATTCCAAGTGCCACCTTGCCCAATAAATCATGGGAGATCAAAGACTCTAATATTTTTCAAATATATTGTGCCTCCCCTGCTTACAGCCACCATTGTGGTGGCTGTCGTACTTATTCTCATAAGGCGGCGCAAGCTGACGACAATACCTCCAGCTGCTGATAACACTCTTGGAAATTTTGTTAGAAAAAGAATTTCGTACGCAGAGCTTGTGCGAGGAACGGGCTCTTTTAGCGAAATGAACCTATTGGGAGTCGGGAGCTTTGGTTCAGTGTACAAGGCGGTACTTTCTGAGGGATTACATATTGCAGTAAAAGTGTTTAACTTAGAGTTAGAAGGAGCTACCAAGAGCTTCGATACAGAGTGTGAAATACTGACCTCCATCCGGCACAGGAACTTACTCCAAGTAATTGGGTGTTGTACTAACCAAGAGTTCAAAGCACTTATTCTCAAGTACATGCCTAATGGAAGCCTGGAGAAATGGTTACACTATGGTAGCTATTTTCTAGATCTTGAGCAAAGGTTGAATATAACATTAGATGTTGCATTAGCTTTGGAGTATCTTCACCACGGTCACACGTTTCCTGTGGTTCATTGTGATATAAAACCAAGCAATGTTTTACTTGACGAAGATATGACTGCTCATGTTGCTGATTTTGGCATTTCCAAACTTTTTTATGAAGGGGAGGTTATGACTCACACGACAACATTGGCAACTATTGGTTACGCTGCACCAGGTGATGTATAATTAACATTGTGATTCATATTCTATTTATATATTCTCAAAGCAGAATTAATTAATTTTGTATACTTTGATGATGGTGTGAACAAACCAGAGTATGGATCGGAAGGAAAAGTATCGACAAGTGGAGATGTGTACAGCTACGGAATATTGGTGTTGGAGATGTTCACACAAAAGAAGCCGACCGATGATATGTTCAGTGAAGAAATGAGCTTAAAGGATTGGGTAGGCCAAGCATTGCAAAGAAATGCAATAAGTGAAGTTGTGGCCCCTGATTTGGTATCAAGAGGAGATGAAAGTGCAAAGGAGGAATGTGTGTCGTCAATTCTGGAGATTGCTATGAAATGTTTAGCCTTTTCGCCACACGAAAGAATTGATATGATACAAGTAGGGGTGTATCTCCATAAGATTAAAGCCAAGGCTACAGCAGCAGTAGGCAATAGGCGTCGCAGGGGATGAATGTAATTTCCTATTTATTAGTTACTCATATATATAATATATGGCCTTGTAACTATATTCCTATTTGCATTGGAAATATGGAAACTTTAAATGTTTGGACTGATATTTTAATAGTTGAGCTCTATGTTTGAGACTTTGGAGTTTCATGCTGATAATGTATTGTAATTGTAAAACAGTAAATAAATGAAATAGTAAAACTGAGCCTTTGGTAACACAATTCGTCATGAGTGACTACGTCACTTGGAGCGTACTAAGTCAGGAGATTTCACTATGATAATCTATGTATAAATTAAGAATACAATCATTTGAGTACGGTCTCATATATATGGGGAATATGTAAAAATATCTAAACATAAAGCTCATCTGGCTTATGACCTAATATGTTAAATATTTTGTAATGTCCATATGAATATATTTGTTTATAACAGAATCCTCTTCATTAACTTTGGAGACGATACAATATGGATATATGAATAGCATTTTCAAAAATGTAATGTGATGATTGAATTTTTTTAATTTCATCAAGAAAAAAAAATGTTTTATTTTAATATATATGAGGTGGTTATTAAAATAGAGAGAATCACTGTCCACTTTACTTTCATGAAAATGTAGACAATTTGATGTAGATATAGAATATATAATAGTATATATTATATTTACTTATTGTTGATATTTAATGATTTGATTGGATTTATTAGGATTTTTAGTATCGTTTATTGATTTGGTTAGATTTATTAGGATTTCTACTAGTATTATAAATAGGCGTCTCAAACCTTTTGTAAAAGGAGTTGATTTTGATATTGAATTGAATTGGGTTTAAGTCCCTTTTATCCCGTGATCTTATTTATTGTTAAATTCGTTGATTCATAAGAATGCCGGAAGATCACGGGATAAAAGGGACTTAAACCCAATTCAAATTATTAAATATCTCAACAATAAGTAAATATAATATAGTATATATATATATATATATATATACACACTAGGATGCGACTATTCATACCCCAATTACTAAATAATTTAATTTAAAAGAAAAAATTAATTTAAATTACTAAACATACCCCATTTTTTATTAATATATCTTTTTTCATTTTTGACATATTCTTCTTCTCTCTCACATCCTCACTGTTATATTTATGGAGTCCAATCATCTTCGAAACTATTCCACAGTTATGCACAACCCTAAATTTTTATGTTGTCAATCAATTCATATTTTATCCACATATACAATTTACACATCAATTCAATCTCATTTTTTATGTTTTGTTAGTAACATCAAACTAATCTAAATTATATATTTTTATTATTTATTGATGAAATATTACTATACACAATAAATAATTAAAAAGGCATATGTATGTTGTTGAAGAGCGCCGCGGAAGGGGTGACGTGAAAGATGATGTGACACGACCACACTTATCACACACAAACATACGACCAGTTTAAATAAAACTCGACCTGAAAACCGGCTATAATTTTTTTCCATTTCGGCAGCATAACACTATATCAAACCCAACAACCTGTTTTCATTCACCAAAACCAGTTTCAACCACACAAACCAACTACGTCACCTCCAAAGCCATACAACAGAATACATAATTTTACAATATGATACAATACAAGTTTAAAACAAACACAATATAATACAACGGAAGCAAAACAAGCCACGGTCCTGCCCGCAGGTCGTCATCTATGTACACCGCAACTCAAAAAACCTGCAAAAGCGCCGCAGCTACTCCAGTTTCATCACCAGATCATATATCAGCAGGGTTACCTACAATGCATAAACTACGTGAGATTTATAAATCTCAGTAAGCAGAAATTATGCATGATAACGTGATTCTTTTGAAAACCTCCTCATGCACTCTCTTTTGAAATCACCAATTTATTTATGAAGACTCTCCCAGGGCCCTATCTAGACACACTGTCATACACCGGCAAGAGCTCAATATACACATAATCAAATGCCAATAATGATATCGACGCGGGGTCCATCCTCTTGTGGCCCAATACAGGGTTCGGACCTCACATACGTCCCCATGTCCACCAAGAAGTCATCCCCTACACGTCGACCCATGCCAGTGAATCCAGGGATCTACCCTCTAGGGACCACTGAGATCCATCATCAAACATGATCCCCTGTCCCCTCCAGAAGTCCCCCCACGGAAACACCCAATATAATCAAATAAGGTGTCGGCCCACACCAGGTAGCCTACACTAGGTTTCCACACTGGGTTTCCCTAGGTCGCTTCTTCCCAGGTCGCCCCTTACCACCCTCGGTGTATAATCAGTGGCCACTTTTAGAAAATCAATTAATTTTCAATGCATGATATGCATGATGCTCGTGCAATCAATGGCATTTAACAACATTCATAGATTATTGAACTCACATATTCAACTTGTATCAATTATGGAGCTCGCTGGCTCCTTCAACATCACATGTAGAGTTCACAGGCTCATTCCAATCGCATAGAGCTCACAGGCTCATTCAACATAACATATAGAGCTCACAGGCTCATTCCACATCAAATAGAGCATATAAGCTCATTTCCACATATTCACAGGACATAATTCACATATTACAATCTATTTAAAATCACATGTTATCACTTAAACATAAATAATTTACAAAGTAATATGTTTATGCATTGCAGTGCAAATGAATTTCTACTTACCTCAAATCCGCAAAATCGTCGATAATATAAACCCCTAAAGCACCCTAACACCTTCTCGTATCGTATCTAATAACAATTAATTACAAATATCATTCCAAACAACTAAAATAATAATTTAGTATATGAAAACTTATTCACGTCCTCTCTAATTAACCCTCAGAATATGATATACTGTATAAACTAGGAATTCACAAACTTTAATAAAATCTATAACATTACTATATAGAAAATCTTGCAATTGATAATGGAAATGACAGAATTCATACTTCGATCACTCACAGAGATCGTTTACACGTGGTTTCTCTCTTCTTCTTTTTTTTTTTTTTTTTCTTTCTTCCGCGTTCTCGCTCTCGCAGCGTTCTCTCTCTCTCAACCTCTAAGTGAGTATGAAATGGGTTTTGGCTTGTTGGCTTGGGATTTGGGTTAGTAACCCTCAGACACCGCCTTAACTTCTATATAATATATACTATATTATATTATTATTAGCTTACTAAGTAAGTATACCTACTGCTGCCACTAACCATACTAATATATACATATTATTATTAACTTAGTTGGTAAGTTTTGCTACTTACCTCATACGTCTTATATATATATTATTTAATTACTACAATTAATCTACACCACTAATATCCAAATAAATTGTACAACACATTTATCCTACTAGAGTCTCAAATAGAATAAACAAGGACATTTTCATTAATAAACAAATAAAAACATATACCAATTCAATAAATAATTTAACATTTAAAAGTACAACAATTAGCACAACACCACAAATAACATATGAGTAATATAAAATGTACTCAAATAGCAAATAGCATGATAATAATTAAAGTGCACATAATGTAACAAATATATTCAACTAATTATAAATTATCAGATAAATAATTTAAATGCACATAAGGCATGAAATATATTTAAGTAGTTAGCATATAAATAAATAAAATGCATCCAACACATGAAGTATATTGGCCAATGAGTAGTGAGAAACTCGGGTATCACATGATGAGCTGCCGTATTTTTCACGACGATACAGAAAGGTTGGAAATTATGGACTTTTGGATGGGAAAAATGGTGATTTTCAGGCTAAAAAAAAAAAGCTCTGGCGAGATTTGAAGGAGCGTGGAGAAGAAGACATGGCGTTCATCTAATAAATTCTTTTAAAATTTTATTCGGTTGCAACATATAAAATGACGACGCAAAGTTTTAGTTCTCATTTCTTAAAAATGGCGACACACTGTGAATCATTAACATGACTTGAGAAAGATGAAGACTAGGTCAAAATTAGAAAATAATATAATATTAAAAAATGGGGTATATTTAGTATTTTAAATTAATTTTTCATTTTAAATAGAATATATGTAATAATTGAGAGTATGTTTAGAGGAATTTGGGGTATGTACAGTTGCACCTAGGGGTGGACGGTATGGCATACCGAAAAAAATTTCACCATACCGTTACCGTACCGAAATTTTCGATATCGAAAAATATCATACCGTTGTCATACCAAAAATTTCGGTATACCGAATTTCGATATACTGAAATTTCGATACCGAAAAAAATCATACCGTTTTCATACCGAAAATTTTGGTATACCAAATTTTCGGTATGACAACGGTATACCGAAAATTTTGGTATTTTTGGTATACCGAAAATTTTGATTTTTTCGGTATACCGAAATATTTTCGATATACCGAAATATCTTTGGTATACCGAAATATTTTCAATATGAAATTTTCGGTATATCTCGATATACCGAAATATTTCAATATACCGAAAATATTTCGGTATATCGCGGTATATCGAAATTTTTATATTTATATACCGTTACCGTATCGAAATTTTCGATACCATACCATACCGTACCAAAAATTTCGGTATACCAAAAAATTCGATAAATTCAATATTTTTCGATACGATTAGTGCAGTATACCGTTATTTTCGATATTTCCTCCACCCCTAGTCGCACCCTATACACGGTCTACATCACAATTGAAGAGTAATTCAAGGGTGGGTACCGGGCGTCTGATAAATTCTGGATATTTGGAGAGTCATTCAAGGGAATTTATTCTCAAGGGTTAAGCATGCAGTACGTGATAATTAATTATGAATTTGACTTCTCTAAGACCCTAACCTCTTACGTGTACCACCACTACGGTGTACTTATCAATTAGTCACTTCGTCCCACAGAAATTTGCACATTTTTTTAATTTGAACGTCCCACAGAAATTTGCATATTACTAAAAAAGAAAATATGTACACACTCACAAATCTATACACATATTTACCCATATGTCACTACTTTATATATAAAATATATTTTTCTTAAAACATGTATTATTTCGTAGGGTGCAAATTTCTACCGGACGGAAGGAGTATTAACTTATCATCTAATATTTTAAAAAAAAAATGTCACTCTACCGGCATGCCCATTACCATTGGGCCAATGCCAGCCCGAATCTGAGTGGCCTATCGAATTGGATCAAATAGGTCCTATTTTATTTTATTTTTAACCTACATTTTTAAGGGACAAGGATATTCTCCTCCCCCATTTTTAATTACTTCACCCCACACTTAATTTTATCATTCTAAAATATATTTTAAAAACTAAAATACCCTTTTATTATATTTTTTTAATTTACAAATGGATCAATTCACCCTCATGTTCTTCGTATGAAAACTCTATTCATGATTTTTGAGAGTTTTTTTAAAAAAATTAAAGGATGTGAACTGAAAATTTAAGATTGTAAAATAAAAAATGGGTGAAATAATTAAAAATGAAGTGAGAATATCCGTGCCCATCGTTTAGACCTGGCTTTATAGACACATTCACCCAACGGATATTCACTCGATTCTCGAGTAGTTGTATTTATACAATTAATCAACGTATGAAAAGAATTGACTATGCTAAAGAGAGTGTGTAAGTTAGATTATTAACCAAAAATCAAAATAGATAAAACTATAATAATAACAACATAATTGTTAATTAATTCCTCTGCACAAGAAAAAAAAAAAGTCGTTATAGTTTGACACGATTCTTTTATTTATTTATTTTCTTTTCCAGATTTTTTGAGACCTTTGCCAGTTAGACTGAAGAATAAATTTTGTTATTATTTAATTTAAATTTTAAATTCTCTCGAAGTGTGATAAAATGTCTGGAAAATCCTGTTTGGTTCGTATTTATTTACGGATAGATAGTTTTATTTTACAAACCAAACATACCCTTAGAGTATTATAATTTTTATTTGTATTTTATTTTGTGTTCTTACAAAGACTTTACTATTTATTTTTGGATTAAAAAAAAAACATTCATTCATAAAATAAAAATCAAAGGCAGAATGACTGGATAATATTTCACACACGTAGAGGCAACCCAAGCTACATTCTATCTATGGCCTCCGTTGGATCATAAACCTCTCTTCTTCAACCCTATAAACTCCCACTAATTCTGAGTTACAATTATCAATCGATTCTAATGGCCTCCAACTTTTTTGGTACCCAAATTTTCATTTCTCCGCCCACACCCAAAACAGTTCCACGAAAATTCGTCCTCCCACAATCGATTCTTAGCAGGAAGAACAATCCTGAGAAATCCAACAACATTCAAAATCATGCAGCTTTAGCTGCTTTATTCTTCTCTTCAATTACTCCGCAAGCGTTAGCATTGGATGCTACTCCACCACCAAATCCTCCTGCGCCCGCACAAGTGGTCGAAATCGATGCCCAAAAGCCCGGCCCGCAGTCGCCCTTCGGCCAAAACCTGATCCTGAATGCCCCGAAGCCCCAATCCAACCCCGATATACCCGATGGCTCCCAATGGCGTTACAGCGAATTTCTGAACGCAGTGAAGAAGGGCAAAGTCGAAAGAGTGAGATTCAGTAAAGACGGCGGCGTCCTTCAATTGACGGCGGTCGATGGCCGGAGAGCATCCGTGATTGTGCCCAACGACCCGGATTTGATCGACATTTTGGCGATGAACGGCGTCGATATTTCGGTTTCCGAGGGCGAAGCCGGGAATGGGCTGTTCGGCTTTATTGGGAATTTGCTGTTTCCCATCGTTGCTTTCGCAGGGCTTTTCTTTCTGTTTAGGCGGTCCCAGGGCGGACCGGGTGGTCCCGGCGGGCTCGGAGGCCCGATGGACTTCGGCCGTTCTAAATCAAAGTTTCAGGAAGTGCCCGAAACTGGTGTCTCGTTTGCTGATGTTGCAGGTGCTGATCAAGCAAAATTAGAGTTGCAAGAGGTTGTTGATTTCTTGAAGAACCCTGATAAATACACTGCATTGGGTGCCAAAATCCCAAAAGGTTGTCTGTTGGTGGGGCCACCAGGTACCGGAAAGACGCTCCTGGCTAGGGCGGTGGCCGGAGAGGCAGGGGTGCCATTCTTTTCATGTGCGGCTTCGGAGTTTGTTGAGCTGTTCGTGGGTGTTGGGGCTTCGAGAGTGAGGGATTTGTTTGAGAAGGCGAAGTCCAAAGCACCTTGCATTGTGTTCATTGATGAGATTGATGCTGTGGGGAGGCAGAGAGGGGCGGGTATGGGTGGTGGGAATGATGAGAGGGAGCAAACCATTAATCAGCTCTTGACTGAAATGGATGGATTTTCGGGCAATTCGGGTGTTATAGTGTTGGCAGCAACTAACAGGCCCGATGTTCTTGATTCAGCCCTGTTGAGGCCCGGGAGGTTTGATCGACAGGTTACTGTGGATAGGCCTGATGTTGCTGGTCGAGTCAAAATTCTTCAGGTTTGGGACTTTTCTTAAGCTATCAATAGTCACTTTTATACTGGATATAAATGTGGGACTTTGGAGTATCTAACCTTAGTGTTGTCATATTTTTTACACGGTTTTTAGTAATCTAGGTTGCTTGGAGTAATATACTTGAAGTCTGTATTTGGACTGATCGATTCTGAATCCACCAAAATCACTTAAAAAAAAAAAAAGTTCAAACAGCGAGTGATGAATGGATTTGTTATTCTGGATTTCAAGAATCTGTTCTGAGATATTTCAGTCCAAATGCAGCCTAACTGTATTCTTACTTTATCTTATCTAAGGGTTCATTTGATTCAGATTTTGCCATGGAAATGGTACTTAGAGTAATTGAATGATTTTTATATTATTAGTGCTTTGCTCTAATGTTGAATAAGTAGGACAATAAATGAATGTTGGTTGGGAATGATAGAATGAATGAGGAGAAATCATTGTAGGAGTGGAGGTAGTTAATCAAAATTGGGTAATGATTAGCTAGTTTGATGCACTGCACTATGCCATTTGCCTAATTTCAATACCGATCTTTACTTTCATATTTCTTTTTGTATTGTTTTTATTTAGAATTGAACCCACTTCCGTTCCCATACTATTTATACCTCTTTGTGTATCTTGTTAATATCAATTTTTTCCAAGAGGTATTTCCATGTTTAAGCTAGAGATCATTTTCGCACTCTCATTTTTTCGCTTTAATGATATTACTATTCCCAGGTGCACTCCCGAGGAAAAGCACTTGCAAAGGATGTTGATTTTGAAAAGATTGCTCGGAGAACACCAGGATTTACAGGTGCTGATTTGCAAAACCTGATGAATGAGGCAGCCATCCTTGCAGCACGTCGGGACCTTAAGGAAATAAGCAAAGACGAGATCTCTGATGCCCTGGAGAGAATAATTGCTGGTCCAGAGAAGAAAAATGCTGTTGTGTCTGATGAAAAGAAGAGACTCGTTGCTTATCACGGTAAGGAATATGGGACATTTTCTTTGTGTATCCTATCATTGGTTAACTAAAGTGAAGCATGCATGGTGATTGTATTGTAGAGGCTGGGCATGCATTAGTTGGTGCATTGATGCCCGAATATGATCCCGTTGCCAAGATCTCCATCATTCCACGTGGCCAAGCTGGTGGACTTACCTTCTTTGCTCCCAGTGAGGAGAGACTTGAGTCGGGCCTCTACAGTCGGAGCTACCTAGAAAATCAGATGGCAGTCGCACTTGGTGGAAGGTCAGTTTGCCTTCTCCCGTAACTTTACGAACTTATTTATTTGGTCTGTAATCAAGACAATCTATGTAGATGAAATATCTTGACGTTTAGGGATGGATTAATTCAAGATAACTTGAATCTATGTCTAGATCCTTACTCCTAGTTACCAAATCAAATTTCAAATGTAAACAAGCATAACTATTGTACTTTTCTATCCTGTTAGACAAGGATTATGCTGTCCAAACACAAACTTCACTTGTTGATAAAAGTAATACGGCTAACTCTGGCATAAACTAGTCAAATTATGCAACTGGTTTGCATTATATAGATTTGTTTTAAATAGTATTAGTTGTTATCCAGACAAGACCTTGATCCTTCTCCCATTGTTGGTGCAGGGTAGCTGAAGAGGTTATTTTTGGCGAAGACAATGTAACAACAGGAGCATCTAACGACTTCATGCAAGTCTCGAGGGTTGCTAGGCAGATGGTTGAGAGATTCGGGTTCAGCAAAAAGATCGGACAAGTGGCCATTGGCGGACCTGGTGGAAACCCTTTCCTCGGGCAGCAGGTATTTTTCATTATTCGACTCCCAGATCATTTCTCGTGTATATAGGTGGTGTTTACCAACTCCACAAAGTATGATAAGAATCATAGTAGTTTTAAAAACTGTTAGTTGAATTTGCAAACACCCCTTTAGTTGATTGCATCGACGACTAAGGAATTGTGTACCGTATGACCGCAGATGTCGTCCCAGAAGGACTACTCCATGGCAACAGCCGATGTTGTAGATGCAGAGGTGAGAGAGCTCGTAGAAACAGCATACGTGAGGGCGAAGAAGATAATCACAACCCAAATCGACATTCTGCACAAGCTAGCCCAGTTGCTTATTGAGAAAGAAACAGTTGATGGAGAAGAGTTTATGAGCCTTTTCATTGATGGCAAGGCTGAACTCTACGTTTCTTGATTCAAACTTGTACAATTAGCTCACAGTTACTGAATGTAAACATTTGAACATACATAAATATTATTCAACATATGAGTGACAAGAATAAACATGGCCATCTACGTACACTTTAGCTCTATATTGCACATTTGTGGACGATGTCACAATCCCAATTCAAAACCAAATGATACAAACTGTATTCACGAATAACCGCACAAGAATCACGATCCTTTTCCACCTCGTTGCTTCTTTTCTTCGAGCATGGCAGCCTCATTCAACATATCAGCTGCATCTTTGTGCATGTCGAGTTTTGCTAGGGCCACGGCTTGCATGTAAAATGCTGTGGACCAGTCGGGATAGATGCATTGAGCTTGCATCGCATCCCTAAGGGCAGCATCAGGTTGATCGCACATCAGATAACAGAGACTTCGACGAGCATGGACAGTTGGTGAAATCATGGTCCCCACATCAATGAACTGCAAATGTAATAAAAGCCCTCTCATCAAACAAAACTAAAATAGTACAAGCAATTTTCCTCATCACCAGAAGTTTGCATGCTCGAACTGGTGGTCTTTAGCAAAAACACTATTATATGAAGGGTATCTTGAGTCTTTTTATGTGCCAACATAGCGATATCCAATGAGGTTAAAATCCATATTTCTTGCAAGCATTCTTTCAACCAATGAAATAATAAAATCTAGAGCTAGCTTTCATCATGTTGACTGACAAGAAAAGTCGAAGATGAGGAATCTGCCATATCCAATCTATAATCACAGAAGCTTTGGTTACAATTTTGGAAGGGCTAAATCAATTAAGGATTTGTGTTAATCATATCAATTTGTACAGTAACTCTTTTGGCAAGGCAAAGACCACGTTAATCAGATAAGTTGATTGCAGCATAGTTATCAGACTATTATGATAAGCTCAATGACAGAAATAAAGATGCATTTGAACAGACTTGACGGAAAGGAAACATATTTCATGATTTGATCCAGAAGAGGAAACTAGGTGGCTTGGAGAAATAATTCTCAGCCGAGCTGTTATACAAGCCGAGCGAGCCCGAGTAGTGTCAGGCTCGGCTCGGCTCATTAAGCTTATCGAGTCGAGTCGAGCCGAGCCTAGCTCGTTAAGCAAACGAGTATTTTTTTGAGTTCGGCTCGGCTCGGCTCGTTTAACACTTCGAGTCGAGTCGAGTCGAGCCGAGCTCACGAGCAGCTCGTTTATTTTAACAACAATAAAGCTAAAACTATCACTAATTCACCAGTATGAGTGATTTGAGAATATGAATTGTATTATTATATAAAATATTAATATTTTATACTCTAAATTATATAATATTTATAAAATAACCTCTATTTTTCGAGCCTATCGAGCAGCTCGCGAGCCTACCGAGTCGAGCCGAGCTCGTTAAGCAAACGAGTATTTTTTTAGGCTCGGCTCGGCTCGTTAACATATCGAGCCGAGCCGAGCCGAGTCGAGTCGAGCCTTAACGAGCCGAGCCGAGTCGAGCCGAGCTCACGAGCGGCTCGTTTATTTTAACAGCTCAAGAAAAATATTGCCCTTCACAGATGTAGTCACTTTTATAATGGTTCTCTTTTAAGAGTGGGACAAAAACATAGGTATAATTATAAATGACCAAATACTTTTAAAAAAAATAACCAAAATTACCTGAGAATAGCAATCAATAGCAGTTTTAAAATCTTTGTCACGGAATGCCAAGTCCCCCCTTTTCCTTGCGTCCAGCATATCTCTCATTTGTTGAGTCCATTCTTGAAAAGACAACTATATGGCATATAACAGATGCAACTTAGAATAAAAATACTGAGTTATCAAAATAGAACCCATGACAGTACTTTAAATAGGATATGTTTACCTCATTGGTTCCCTCGTCATCTTTGTAATGCTGCATCACCAAAAATTGATGGATAGCAGTGAGATCCATACGTGAGCAGGCATCACCCATTGGAGAGAGTGGATGAGGTGGTGTAGATGGAGTTTCTTCGCGCTTAGGAATCCCCAGCATCACATAAGATGGAACCTGTCACATGGAAATTTGTTTGTTAATCACCAATGCTTTACTCAAACCACCTGGCATAATTGCTGTTAGAGAAAGCCAACATAAACCAAGAATAAACACAAATCTCTTGAATAAATTCTATCTTTCTATTAAATAAAAAATAAAAATATATTCAATTTTCTTTTTTGTGAGTATGGAAAGTAGATGCAGAGATGAATAATTTTTTAAGTTTGCCAGTGGTTAAATCCGATTGTCAGAAAAAAAAAATAATAAGCACCTGTTCAACAAGATAGCAGCTTAGTGAAACCAAAACAGCATTAATAGCACAGTGACAGAAAACAAGCACATTGACATTTTTTAAAGAAATCAAGCATATTGTAATCTTAGGTATTTGTATTTTAGTATCGGTTATAAAAGGCATACTTCCCTAATAGACACATCGTCAATCAAACCCACCAAGACTGCTATATTTGTCAAACTCAAAATGATGAAATCCTTCTATAGCATAAATGTGATAGATCATGATTGTATGATATCAAAAGTTTAATAACCAGAAACGTGAATCTTTAAATAGCAAAAGAAGGATATTAGGACTTGCATCATTTTTGTTTTGCAAAGGGGCAAGCGTAGAAACAAGATCTTGAGTCTTTGGCCTCTCCCTTGGTTCATATTGTAAACACTGTGAAGCAAGATCAAAAACAGCAGTTGCCTCTTCAGTTGAAAAATTCCCCTCTAAATGAGAATCCATTAAGAGAAGAATATTTTTGCCCCGTATCATATCAAGTGCCTGACAAAAGAAAAATTAAATATTAGGCACACAGTTTCAATAATATTCAACGTAACCACTATTGCTAGAAAATCATAAACAAGGCCACATGAGTGCACCACTTGTGACTGGTAGAATAAGCAAGCCACAATCCACTTACTCTCATTTGGCTAATAAGTGTGACGAACAATTAGTTAACACATAGAGCAAGAAACTAATGAAAACATAAAAGCATAGCAATTGAAGAAGAAGTCACTGCTTTCTCACTCTGGCGGTACAGAAAAAAACTGCCAAAACACCAAAAAATCAAGACAAAAACATAGAACAGAAAATCAAGAACTTGCAATTGAGGTCATTAGCACTTAAGACAGAGTAAGGAGGGGTAAGTTATGAGATAAACAACCTACTATTTCACTGGGAAATCATTTGAACAGAAATATAACACTACGTTTGATCTTATTTAGGACCATTTGGAGACTTTGTTTTTGGAGAAAAATTTTAAATTTAAACACATGTTCAGATATATTTCTAGAGGGAATGGAATAATTACTTTTACAAAATACTTGCAACTGTACATGTCAATGTTTCTCTATCGTGATTGGTGGAAGAATTTTCAATAGTCCAATTGTTTACTGTCATTTGTAATTATTTAAATATGGTAGAAGAATAATTGACATTCTGTGATGTCATTCCCATTATAAATAACAATCAAATTCATTTTGATCTGCAGATTGGAAGTTGGGAACTAGACCATACATTGCATAAGCATAACACAATAAAAATTAAAAGCCATTTGCAGGAAAACAGTCATCTTAAGACGTCAAAGGAGCCAGATGGTGATGCTGTTCCATCCCTGAGAATTCAAAAAAAGCATAAGAAAGCACATTTCATGAGAACAAGGAACTTGTTTTTTCCCCTCTTCAGTGCCATTGGACAACAGTCAATATAACTATCTGGTAGCAAGGGATAAATGTCTTCTGTTATCAAATTGCAGTGTCCCGAAGAGAAATAGTACAGAAATAATAGAGAAGGAGAAAAAGTTATTGGGAAAGAAATTAAATTGCCACTGTGTCCAAGTAGAGTAGTAGCAACTCATTTATCATCAGGAATGCTGATCCTCTACAACATTGAATGCATGGCAGTTAATGATGGTCTTTTTATTCTTCCAGTTGTGTTGGATGGGATGACACTATGTACCTAAGGTCCTAGACCCTCCTCATCAACCATTAAAGTCTCACTTATATGACCAAAAGTTACAGATGTAACACAAAACTACAGAAGCAGTTTGGTATTCACTATTTATCCAAGTCAACTAATTGAGATCATGGGCAATCACACACACATAAACAGTCCCAAAATGCTATTGCATTGCCATGCTCAAAATGTCAAATAAATTATTAACAGATAAATGGAAACTATCACGAAACCTAGAGAAGGTATAACAGCTATAAAACAAGAATTACACAAAAAGCCATATTAGTAGATCCAAATAAATGTTGATAATTAGCAGAATGCAAATACGTACATGACTTGGAGGAATATGCTTCCCACTTAGTAGATCCAAAAGGACAGTTCCAAAGCTGAAAATAACACTTTCCTGGGTGACCCTCCCTGCAACAGATTTATATCACAAGTTAAATTCTCTAGAAAGAGAAACGGAGCAACAGAAAAGCATTCAGAAAGACAAATATTCAAATCAAAGAACCAGTGCTCACTTAAAATGTATCAATATTAGAATCATCTGTTTCATTGATTCCATATTGGGTCACAATTTCTTCAATGATTATTATAATATTAAGAAGAAGCATCCCATTTGAAGAAGAAACTGATGGTAAAACAGAGCTTTAAGTTTACTACCTCCAATAATTGCCTTCACGAACCTTTCTACTGGTTTTTACTTTTGTGAGAAGACCTCATATGCTTCTAATAATTTTTCATTTGACAAGTATAAAAACTACGACATATTACTCAAAATGTGGGAGAACTAATATCCATCCATGCAGCACCAAGTCATATTACTCTTAACAGTCAAAACGTTCAGCAAAGTGAGGCATATAAACAAAAGAAACATGACCTAAAATTGAGTCCAGACTACGAAGAAGGCATCACATTATTCATAATCTTATTTACCTAGGCTGGGACGGATCCAGAAATTTTTATAGAGAGAGCACAAAACAAATTAATACACATATAAAGTTCACTACGAAGTTCTTCACTTATAGTGACCCCTCAATATTTATGTCCTTTGAACTTCATCTTGAATATTCGGATTATAACTCAAAATCGAAATTCTTAACCCCGGATGTAAAGTTCTGTCTCGTCTAAATTGTTCCTACTAGATTTGACATTATCATCTTTTTTTTTTCCAATAGCAAATACTGGTTTCAAATTTTTTTTATTTAATTCTTTCCATATCGTTCTATGTTCTGAACTGGCAAAATTCAAATGATAAAAATATTCCGTAGAGCTTCTGAAATATGAACTTCTAAAAAATCAGATTAGATACCTTTCTATTCTGGTTGTATTGTTGATTAGAACTTATGGATACTAACATCAAACTTTGAATCATTTCTATACCATATCAGCAATCATTAAATTTAATTTTTATAATATATATTTGTTTAGTAAAGTTTCTATTACATACAATACATAGTAAAACAACTCAAAAGAAATTTGGGGGTCCGTCACTGCAAAGACAATGCTGATGAGTAAGTGCAAGGATTGCCAGCTATGAGCAGGTGGATGGGCAATCTAATCTTAATTCTTAACTTTCTAGCGAGCATAAACTCTAGCTTGGACCTGGGAAAATTGCTGAGCTCCAGAGTTACTTATACGTGAATCTTGTTGCATTTTTTTATTTTTTTTTTGACAGGGAATCTTGTTGCATTAAATTGCAGCTATACCATCTTGAATATATTCTCCATGGATATCCTTTATTATATTTAGAATGCATGTTACAGTTAAACAAACATATCTTGCTAACTAACACTACGCTCCATCCAAATGGCATGTGATGCATCAATTTTGATA
Organism: Prunella vulgaris; assembly: GCA_026898435.1. Classification (NCBI taxonomy): domain Eukaryota; kingdom Viridiplantae; phylum Streptophyta; class Magnoliopsida; order Lamiales; family Lamiaceae; genus Prunella; species Prunella vulgaris. Next base: position 732,210 of record JAPKLY010000223.1, on the reverse strand, counting down.
ACAGCTACAAGGGTTTTCACATGTTCCTACTCCAAAGCATTGTGCATTGTTTCAGCTTATTGTTGGAATAGCTAATTAACAATGCAGAAGTTATGAGGGACAGGAATAAGCCAGCACGGGAGCTCCAACCTCTAATTATCATTTGAAAAGTTGGACAGCGCTGTATATTGTGAAGAAACCAAGTCTTTCAGTAAGCTTTTCTCAGTTAAGATTGGTACCAGTGTATGATATCTTGCTAACTGATATCCGTCAACTCCCAAGTCATTTGTTACGCCTTTCTCATATAAATAAATAGAATCAGTCCATCATATCATATTACCTAGCAATAATAATCTAGTATCGGTGTGAATATATCTTATGAAAAACTTTTTTAAGATATCGAAAATGAAACAAAGACTATAAGAGTACCAAAAGTGCCCAGTAAATGTCTAGTTCACTTAAAAAAATTATTTAGCTAAAAACGTTATAACTATATAAAGATGCGTGGCAATAAATGCTCGCTTCATGTTAATAAGTGAAAACAAACTTTAGATGAAGCTAGTAAGGAAAGGTGATCCGCGTATCACAATTTTACCATTTCTTAGATATTCAGGAGGTGTATATGCGAGATTTGTGCTATAACTTTTGCCATCCCTGCTATTCTTCATCAACCCAAAACAGGAAAGACGCGGGTCTCCATTCTGCGAAAATAACCCCAACAAAGATAACATCAATAATCTAGGTCATGTTGTGGCATCAAAGAATAAGCATGTGGCAAAATTAAATAAAACCTAGCTCAAATATACAAAAAGCAATCTTTCAGAAAAAAGATAATTAACCTCATCAAAGAGAACTCTATAAGCATTCAAGTCATGGTAGAGTGGGCGACCTTCCCTACTGCAATAATCCAGTGCTTCAGCAATGTACAAAGCAACTCTTAAACGCATCGCCCATTCAGGGGTTTGATTCTCCCCTGCAGCGGGTACAAAAGAAAAGTTTATAAAAGAAACTAAAATAAATAAAGCGCATTATAAATTTGATATCAAGTTAAAAAACAAATACTCAATGAATGAAGAGACAAAATAAAGGCACACATAAATAAAATATACTGCATGCAACATTGTGAAGGTCTCATTCAAAGAACTGTTTTCAGTTCGTTTAGTTCACCAATGGAACCACAATTATGCTAAGGAAATACTGAAGACATTAAAACTTACACACAACCATAACAATATTGAAACCATGCAATATTGTGAGACCTCAACCAAAAACTGTTTTCATTGTTTAGTTCATCAATGGATAGCCAAATTAGCAAAAAACTTGCTAGTAGATGCTCTCGTGAACCCATATAATACTATTCTCCTTAATGAACAAATTTATGCTACATTGTTGCAGTGGCAAGACAACCATACTTGATTAAGAATCAATTTCCAAGTGCAACCTGCACCTTCCTCCATCATTCATACTCAAAATGATCAGAAAAGCAATTTCCAAGTTCCAACTCAATCGCAACTAAGAGCTTAACCAACGAAAAATTGCAAACCATTTAACAAAGTCCAAACTCCTGATAATCTAGCCACTACCCTTCCCTTAATCCCAAAATGATACTTTAAAATTACAAGGTCCAAAATGATAATATCCATCAAAAGTGTTATCACAAAAAGGAAAATTGGGAGAAATGTATAATTTATGTCGACAAATAATATATTTAAGGTAATTTAATCTATCGACCAGCACAACATACAGTGAAATAAATGCTTAGCAAGAGTCTCATTCGGCATAAATTCAGCAACAAGCAGCCTCTCATCCCCATCACAGCAATACCCAATCAAATTAGCTAGCCTCTTATGCCTCAGCTTCCCCACTTCCTTCGCTTCCTCCTTCACAATAAATCAACCACATTAAATCATTCGCAACCCAAACCTAGTTTCCACCATCAAACAAATCAAACTCGTACACACATACCGCAAACTGCTTAGGATCGGGCCACGCCATTTTGGTAAATTTCTTGACAGCGATCCACCTCTGGTTCTGCAGGCGACCTTGGTAGACGACATTGGGGGCTTTCTCCCCACTCTCGGAGACGATGTTGTCGGAGCTGAAGTTGTTGGTGGCGGACTTGAGCTCCGCCAGAGAGAACTCGGCGAATCCGCCGGTGGCGGAGGCGCCGTTGACTGAGGAAGAGCGGCGGTGGCCCTGCCACTGATCCTTGTCGGCGGGGGGGCGCGGAGGAGGGTCCTTGGAGCAGCAACAGCCCATTGAAGGATGACTCGGTTGAGTTGACTCACCAGACCTCCCGTTTACGCTAAGTAATAAAGAGTCGTCAGGCTCAGTAGAAAACCTGATGAATAATAAATAATGCTTCTCGAGTATATAGTCGTAATCATGTGTCCGAAAATTAGAGAGTACTAAAAGCTGATACGGGATAATTTTTAGGTCGAATATTGGAAAAATATTTATTAGAAATAATAAATAAATAATTCGCTCGTGCGGGTAATAACTAATAGAGCAGAAAGTGAAACTCAGGGGGTGGAGCTTTCCATTTTGATTACTACTGCTTCCTTCTTTAAGTATTATTATTATTATCACGTCACTATGTGCGGTCTCTTAAGTCATCTTGCGATTAACGGTTTGATTTTGTTATAAATACTTCTACCCTACACGATAAATGGTTTATTTAATCTTAAACGTTCGTTCACAATAAATGATTTATTTACTTAAAATAAAAAATTATAATTATTTTTTTATACATATACACATCACATTAATTTTTTTTAATAATTAAATATTTTTTATACTAACACCCACTTTACATATTAAAGTTAATTTTTTTTAATAATCGTGAATTGTCAAGGTTGATCAATTTTTATGGACGATTTATTATAGATTATTCATTTGTAATATGATTATTTTTAATAAATTAATACCAGACACAATTTACATACAAAAAATGAGAAATTGTGTGTAGTCTTAATTTTGGTTTCATTGATGACTTACTCTAGTTGAAAGACAAACTTTTCTATGAAATTTGTTATATCTATTAATATTCTTAAGTAATTCTCTATTCTTATAAATAAACGTCACACACAATTTACATCCAAAAACTTTAAAAAATTGTGTGTCAATTATTTATAAGTGTAATGATATTATTAAATTAGTATAATATTACTAAATGAAAATTTTGTACTAAAAATGAGTTTCACCGAACATCCTCTAATTTAAACTAAAAAAGCATATGAAATATTATACACAAATTTTGCACCGTACACTATCAATAAATAGTATTAGTTGTTATAGCAAAAAAAAAAAAAATCTAGTATAACAAATAATTCATATTCCCCTAGCTCTTTGCCTCTAATTTTTCTAGGCAAAACATGTGGAGGACACATCTGAATAATAAGAAACCCATTCCAAAATTATTGAGATGGTTAGTTAAAATTGTCAATTATTAATTAGTGAGGAAACTGGATAAGCATTAAGCTTAATAAAAGCGCCTAAAACAACTTAAAAAATAATTCCCATGTTATAAATTAGTTAAAGCGCGCCTTTACGCCTTTAAAACAACAAAGGTGGAATGCACATGAAAAGCATCAAATAGAACTTCTTGGAGTATCGATATTGATGGAGATGAAGATCACTTTTGCGATTTATATTCTGAACTTCTCGTTTCTTAATATATATAATAAAATATATTATTCAGAAGACTTAGTCTTGCATGCATCAGTTACACCGTGCAATTCAAGTTCATTTTTAAAAGTTATACAAAATATTACTGAAAAGTTACACATGTTATTATTGAAAAGTATATATTTAATAGTGTAACTTTTCAGTAATAATTTGTGTAACTTTTCAGTAATAAATAGTGTAACTGTTTAAAAATACACTTGAGTTGCACGATGTAACTGGTGCATAAGAGACTTACCATATCGAGAAAAGGTATATATATATATAGTTATACACAATATAGCACCCCAAATCTGCTCCTAACTATGTGGAGGTTGAACCCAGGATCTTTTGGTTTAGGATGTTTGGATTTAGGCATGGGCCTTAACTCTGATATCAGTGTCAGCGCCGGGAGCCGATTAGACGGTGATAAGACATTTAGGCACCGACTAAATCGTTCTAGTTTAGAAGTTTTTAATATATATTGTGTTGTTATTTTTTAGAACCTATTTAGTTATTGTGTTGTTATTTTTAATATATATGTAGAACTTAAAAGATTGAAATTTGAACTAATATGTGTCATCTCATGATTTTGAAACTAACTTTATTAAATTTCCAATTTCATTATCGTTATTACTTATATTTTTAATATTGAAACGTGATGATGTTATTTTTTATGTATTATTTATTATTAAATAATTAATTATATTTATCGTTTAAGTGTTTCTGACTAATCTCCGGTTAGTCGCTAGACCCCAGTGGTCCGACCGACTAGCAACTAACGACTTTTAGAAGATTGTTTGATACTATGAACGAGTTGCACCTCATTTAAAAATTTAAACTTATATAGAAATGTCGAATCCATTCATTTATTTAATTTTTTTTAGAATGCTCAATAATCATCCTCGACTATATTAACGAGTTGTACTATATATTGTATACCACATATTCCATCACCAACTTAAACTCAAGGAACTAAATTAGGATATAACCCATACAACTAACAATATTCTCCATGGCCTAATTTTCCAGGCAAAACACATGCATGACTTGAAGAATAAGGAACATATTCCAAATCAAAAGAGAAAACTAACTAATTAATTAACGTAAACCTGTTGAACCAAACAGGCGGATAAGCACAATTAATTAAGCCTAAAACAAGTTAAAAGCAATTTGCAAGTTGCTTAGCCAATAAGCCAAAATCCAGTTCATCGTGACCCCTTTGAGCAAAGCATTTTCAAGACATGTCAGCGGCTCATAATGTCCAAATCATTACTTAATTATGGCATAATCACTCGTTAATTTTTGTATTAAGTTGAAAATTAGGTTAAATTTAATTATGTCAGCCTAATTATATCATATGCACGTTCATCTTCATTACTTTCATTGGTGGTCCAGTTCATATGTTCAGAGACCGTGTGCATGGCTGGATGTTTTGTAACCCTATTTGGAATATTTTAATAATTGTAATTTAATTATGGAAATAAATATTACTACTGCTATTCAATTATAATATTGATTTAACTGAATAATAATAGTAAATCGCGTATTAGCTGTACGATCATGAGATCGCACTCGTTTAATTTGCCAGTGCCCCAGCAATTTATTGCAGTAATTATGACTTGGATTTAATATTATAATCTAATTAGCACTTAATAATCTGTGGTTTAATATTGTCTTTGGGTCTCTAACTTTTGAGCAGCACTTGTGTGATCTAGTTAATTGCAATTGCTTTTCGTGTGATATGGTATAGTAAAACGAATAATACTATTGAACTGGAGTATACAATACAATTGATTTTTGAGTAATTTTTTCAATGAAATGAGTTATATACCATTTAATGCATTATTATTATCACTAAAATAAATTGGACCGTTACAAACATTTATCTATGCTTTTTTATATGTGGTTTTTTTTAGGATATATAGATGACAATTTTTATTTTTAATTATATATATATATATAGATAGGAGTAAGTCACTTGTGCATCAGGTGAATCGTGCAATTCAAGTGTATTTTTAAAAAGTTATATACTATTTATTACTGAAAAGTTGCACAAATTATTATTGAAAAATTACACCATTAAAACTACACTTTCCAATAATAACATGTGTAACTTTTCAGTAGTATTTTGTATAACTTTTTAAAAATGAACTTGAACTGCGCACGGTGCATACAAGACTAAGACTGTAGTATTGTGATATTTTAATGTTTTGAGGAGAGATGTTAAACGAGCCGTGGGCTGACTGGCCGGGCCGTTGAACCCTGTAATTTACAGAGTTAGGTCCGAACATATGTCGACACATATAAAATCGGATTTTTTTGGCCCGGGCCGATTAGCCCGTCGGTTTCACAGGCTGGCCCGATTTTATTAAATTAATTTTATATTAATTAGATTAGTGGGTCTGGGCCTGGCCGCCTACAGGGATAACTTACTAGTTAAATTTTTTGTTTTCTTGTCATTTATAGTTTATTATTTAACTTATTATTTTTATTAAATATTAATTTATTAATTTATTATTAATTATAAATTAAAATAGAAATCTACGTAACACGTATCTACGTAATTTATAAATATTAATTTACTAATTTGTTATTAATTAATTGTTAGTGTGTGAACTTTATGTTCTTGATGTGTAAACTTTATGAATTATTTTAGTTATTAAATCATTAGTTGTATTTTATATTAAATTTTAATTTTTTTTAATTTTTTTACCTGAGCTCATTAGTTGCCCGTTTAGCCCGCGGACCGCTAGGGTTAAGTCTCGAGTATAAATAGCCCGTTAAGGATGAAACGCTAAGGCCCGGGACCATTTAGGCTCGCAACCCTGTATAGTTAGGATTAGTCCGTTTAACATATCTAGTTTTGAGCTATTCTATTTGATGCAAATAACATCTCACCCTTCAATTGTTATTCTAACAATTTGGTTCAATAAAATCTCACTATCAATGCCTCGTGCATTTCTTACTTTCTTACCTTTTATTTAACATTTAAAGTAATGCTTGCGAAATTTAATTAATTTGGAGCAATGACATAATATATAATCCACTAATTTAATTACATCAGAAGTTTGGCAAAAAAATCTCAATCATCTTGTGTGTAAAATCGCACTATAACTATACACTGTAAATTTCTTTTTTTCTCATATACCTTCTCACATTTTTCACTATTTAATACTGTAAAAAAACATGGAAATAAAATATACACTCTAACAATTGTTTTTTAAATTTTTTATTTTTTGTTATTGGGTGAGAACATTGAGCAATGAAACCCTGGTGTTAATCAAACTGCGGAACGCCCTTTCTCCAGAATTTTCGATCTCCAAAACACAATCTTCGATCAATCGCATTTTCTTCGACGCCATTTTCACCTCTTCCTCTGCTTTCTTCCTCAAATTCTCCAAATTTATCTCCTGAAATTCCGAAATTCCCCCCTCAACTTTTGAATTTTTTGTTTTCCGCCCAAAACTCAGCGACCACTGTTTACGGAACGCCGGCGACATCGAGATCCTGCCGAACAGAAAATTCGAAACGGTCACCGTCACTTTAAGAACGTCCTGTATTGTGTCAACGAGCTCCGCCTCTTCGTCGTACGACGCAACCGCTGGAGAAAAATTGGGCAATTTCCCGATCGAGACGAGATTCGAAGACAATTTACCGATTTCCTTCGCGATATTGCTCAGAGTTTTCGAGTGCACCGTAATTCTCTGATCGTCCTTTCTTCTGACGGCGATCTGCATCGCCGAGTACTCCTCTTTCAATTGCAGAACCAACGTCTGGAACATCCCGTACACGTCGACGAATCGGAGGAAATCCTCGAGAAGCTTCTCGATCAGATCCGAGTACTCGCCGCCGCGCAGAGTGTCGCGAGTCTGCGGGAGGTGGAGGAGGTCGTCGAGCGATTCGTGGACGGTTTTGAGGCGGCGCAAGCCGTCGCAGAGCCAAGCCGAGGAGCTGGAGGCGGCCTCGGCGGCGGACCATGAGTAGAGCTCGGAGATTTCGTCGCGGAGCTGGGAAATTATCGGGTGTGACCGGCATGGTAGACTGGTGGACCTGACGTGGAGGGTCTTTTGGGGTTTTGGTAAATTGTGCGAGGGTGGATTTGGAAAAGAAAGTGATCTGCGAAAACTGGTCACCATTTTTGGTGCCATTTTTAAAAAATTCTTCTTTTTGGGGGATTAGAAATTGGAGATGTTGATTTGTGAGTGAATGGGGGAATGAATTGCGGGAGTATATATATAGTTGGGGACGCGTAGAGTAATTAATAGGGAGGGACCAAATGCGCACGAGGGGTGGGCAGGAGCTACGGGAGATTTTTATAGAATAGATCTATGGTGAAATTGAAATTTGTGTTTTCAATTTTCATTGACATGCATTTAAATTATACTCTCTATTTTGCAATTAATTGCATATTTATTTATTTATTCATTTCACAACTGTTTGTACTTTCAAAAATAATTATCAAATAAATTACATGAAGAGATTTTTTTTCATTTTGTTGTGATTTTTCTGTGGTGGTTCTTCTCTTATAACAATAAAATATATCTGATGATAGAAGAAACTATTATAATAAAATATATTTATAACTCTAGTCTTATAATAATCACATGTTCAAAAGAATTGTATTACTTTTTGCTATTTGTGCACACACTATGCACAATACAATTATTTTTCACTTTATACACCTTAAAACTCCACTCGTGACACTATTTTCATAAAAAAAAAAAGAAAAAAAAAAAGTGTGCTTAGTGCAAGGTACAAATACTAGTGGAATGGAGGAAGTATAGAAATAATCATATGTCCGCTGATAGATATACAATCATTTTTTATAAACTATAATAATTATGTAATAAAAAGTTATATAAATAAATTAATTTCACATATTTTTATTTATTTAGACTATTAGATAAAGAAAATTCTTTTATAGTACCAAAATTTAAATTCACCTAATAATTTAGATTTAAAATATTAATTATCTATGTATTATGTGTCCGTTTTAAATCTCTATTTATATATTAAAAAAAAGCCTAAGTCATTGTGACAACTTTTAAATTCCAAAAATAACTTTTTCACCGCAGATTAGGGAGTGTAAACTTGCTCTATGTCTCGAATTTAGTAGATCCACAAATAAGTAGAGGTTGTCGTGTGGGGAGGGGGATAGGGGAAAGGGCATGTGAAGAGCAAAAGAGGTGTGGGGAAGGTGTTCCTGTAATGGTGGAGCCTAGACAACACGTGTGGATGACAATCTGTCCTCATTTAATGTCTTGTTACTTGTTTCTAACCCTTCGGTGGCCGCTTCTTCTCGAAACTAAGTACTGCTTCCTTCGTTTTGGATTTTTTTTTAATAGATTTGAGCACACGAGTTAAAAAAAAAAATATGTGAATATAAAATTAATTAATAAAATATAAAAAATATATTTTATTAAATTTTGTGAGTGTAAATTATTTTCTTTCTAAAATAGAAAAAAAGAATTGGAATATCATAAAATAAAAATTGTGAAAAAAAGAACGCAAATTCTAGTATGCACCCCTATGCATACTATGCACCTTGATTTTACTTTAATTTTGAATTTAATTTGATATTTTCAGAAACACACAGTACATGCAGCACTGTGTGTTTTTTGGGTATAACTAAATTATTCTTCGGGTATTAATAATTGTTCTTGGGGTATTAATAATTTGTACTTTGGGTATTATAAATATGTTCTTGGGGTATTAGTTAAACAAATATGTTGCTCAATGATGTTAAATTGTTCTCCTCTACAGCCTTCTGCAAATGATGAAATTTCTTCTCCTTTAGAGTGTATGATCCCTGGTTTCATACGTTGCACTTTCTCTTTTGTAAGGATTGAGATCTTGCGAACCATGCATGGCACAGTACAATTTCCTGTTCAGAAAAGGAAACACGTACGAGAAACTTGTTCATTTCAAACTAAATTAATAATGCTTAATTATTCATCTGTCAGCAACCTGCTTGTGTGCAACTCAGATGAGACGGTACAGGTGGTGATCCACTTCCTTTCAATTCTTTAACCTTGATAGGAAAAAGTTCTTACTTGGGTTGTTTATTACTAATTATTAGAATGTATTGGTGCAGCAATAGGCAAATCAAAGAATATAACAACTCTGTCAAACATTAATACTTGCATTCATAACTTCAATTTACTGCTTTTGTTGGAAATTTTGTTTCTTTTGTATACACACTGCATATGAATCCAGTATATAATTCATCATGGCAGCACATCGGCAGCTGCTAAATTCCTACCGAGACAAATGATTTGAAAGAGTTTAAAGACTCAGCAAACAAACTCCCTTAGTAAGATTATACACGTTCACAGCAAGGAAATTCATGATAGACCACACATTTCCTAACAAGAGCTGGTTTCAAGATCTTGGCAATGATGAGAGTTGTAGGGTTCAGGTATTGGTTCAATTAGAGTTTAAATATTTCTTTGGGTATTTATTATCTATTCTTCGGGTATTACTAAAGAATTCTTTGGGTATTACTAAAGACATCTTTGGGTATTTACATAATATTATTCGTATTACTAAATATTTCTTTGGGTATTTATTATCTATTCTTCGGGTATTTATTATCTATTCTTCGGGTATTATTAAAGAATTCTTTGGGTATTACTAAAGACATCTTTGGGTATTTACATGATATTATTCGTATTACTAAATATTTCTTTGGGTATTTATTATCTATTCTTCGTGTATTTATTATTTATTCTTCGGGTATTACTAAAGAATTCTTTGGGTATTACTAAAGACATCTTTGGGTATTTACATAATATTATTCGTATTACTAAATATTTCTTTGGGTATTTATTATCTATTCTTCGGGTATTTATTATCTATTCTTTGGGTATTATAAAATGTTCTTTGGGTATTATAAATTATTCTTTGGGTATTATAAAATGTTCTTTGAGTATTATTTATTTATTTATTAATTAGTACGACTAAATGAGGAAGATGACTTAATTAAAGGGTGATAGCTTTTCACTGCAATAATAAAAATTGAATAATTGATTGGATGTTGATTGCATGCACCCCATGTTACGTATTAGTGCATGTAAATTTTATGTAGTTTACTGGAATCCATGTATATGTTAATCTTCAGATTGAGCAAGTTGATCGTTGAATAAATGATTATTTTTTTTTAGCGAAAGGTGTGGCATAACAAAAATTTAACTGGAGATAGTCAAAATTAAAGGGTGCATACCATGCACCCTTGTGCACAGCAGAATCACTCAAAAAAGAATTGGGACGGAGAGTATATATTTTCTCATTTATGTTGTGGGGATTCTGGTTTGTCATCTTACCGAGTGTTTGCAATTTATTCTAGTGATTTAGGGGCCGTTTGATATAATTGTAAGGAATTGAAAGGGTATAGGAATGAAAAAGGTATGAAATGAAAGTCATATTTCTTATATAGTTGAACTATGATTGATTCCTTAGTTTTTGGGAATCAAAGTTATAGTAAAATCATTCCAAACACATACTATGACTTTGATTACCATTACTCACCTGCAAAAGTCTCCAACCAAACAGTCCCTTAGTGTTTATATTTAATTTATGGAGTGTTTGATATTAAAATTAAAACAAATATATTTATTTTTATAAAAAATATTTTTTCTTTACAACAATACATATTTATTAATATAATAACACAAATTAAAAAATAAATATTTATTACTATTAGAACAAATGTATACTATTATATGAATAAATATTTATTTGTTCTTAGAGAAAATATAAATTGAACTTACAGTGACATATGTAAGGTATTAAAAAGTGTATTAGTATATTAATAATATATTATCAATATAAATCATCAAATAGAATAATAAAAAATTAAGAAAGATGTATATATTCTTGCAAAAATACATATTCTCTTCTAAAAAAAAATTATATGAAACTGTTACATAATATGAGACATATGTCACTTATTAATAAAAGTTATCACTTTTAAAAAGTGATAAATTTATAAGAAAAATGATTGTCACTTTAACAAAAATATAATATTTTTTTATTAAAATTTAATCACTTTTTTAAAGTGGTAACTTTTTATTAATAAGTTACTGGTCTCGTGACGGTCTTGCAGAAAACTTATACTTCTATTTATAGTTATTTGAAAAGTGTAAAATTATTTTTTTAAGAATTAGTAATACAGATTTTATTTTTCTATAAGACTGTAACTAGGGATGGCAACGGGGCGGGTCTGGGAGGGGTTTGGCTTGTCCCAGGACCCGCCCCAACAAGAATTTTTAGGACCCGAGACCCGCCCCGCCTCAATTTGGAGTTGGACCCGTCCCGCCCCGTCCCACGAACCCGGCGGGTTTTACCCGCCCCGACCCGCCTACCCGTCTATTTTTTGTTTTATTTTATTTTTATCATACATATCAAATGCATTACACAAAATATATAAAATTTTAAAATATAACATCAATATGCATATGAATGATTTAAACAACAATAAATATGCAAAATAATCCACTTCAAATTTCAACTTATTAAATCTAAATATTTAAAATCACACATATATTGTTCATTAAAATTAAAATAATAAAAAAATTAATGAACCCTAATTTGTACAATTTTTGCTCGTGACTTTATGAACATATCTAATCTGATAATTGAATGAATATGTTAATTAATAATTTATTTTTTATATATTTAATTATACATATATAATATAATATATTTATTTAACATATATATATTATATATATATACGGGGCGGGTCCACCTAATACCAAGACCCGTCCCAGACCCGGCAGGTTTTTGGTCAAACGGGTCCAAACCCGCCCCGTGACCCGTTTGACCGGGTTTTTACCCGGCCCGTACGGGGCGGGTTCGTGGCGGGTCCGGGTTTGAACCCACCCCATTGCCATCCCTAACTGTAACACATATGTGTCTATATAGTAACATAGTTTGAGAGCGATTTTTAAATTTTATGAAATAATATTACTTGACTTTTCCTAAATTCACTTATTTCGAAAAAAAAAATTACTTGATTTTTTAAAGTTTATTTTAAAAAGTTATACAATAGAATATTTTACACAAATATAACTTATTTATGTTAAAATTAATATTTGAAAGTCTTTTTTACATAACAATCTAAAATAATTGAAAATCATAAAATTAACGCCTTTTAGGAATATTAAACTGTTAATTGGGGAGTGGAAATTCAAGTTGACGTCGAAATCCCGATTTGCAAATCTTTTCATATGCAAGGAATCAATTAAAAAAAGGAAATAAAATCACTTTTGGGCGATAATTATGGCCAAATACCGGACTTATTTAATGTAACATATACGCACGACTACCAATTGTCTTCGTATCTTCTCCCTTCAGGAAAGCAAATAAATAAACATAAATATGACAGACATTATATTGTGTATGTGTACATATATAGTTATATAAAGAATAGAGTAGATTTTAAATCATTGTTCATTATTATTTAAGGTGTAAATTGAGGATGTATTAATCCGTTTTACTTTATTTAAAGAAATTTAGTTAACCGCTAAAAAATATATTGAAAAATATAATGCAATTAGATGTAAGTAAAAAAATATTTGACGAAAATATTTTTCCTTAGAACAGAAAGTAATGGGATGGAACCTTTTTAAAATAAAAAGTATAACAAGTTGTAGGCTCGGAAGATTGGCCCCTTGGAGATTGGAGAGAAGATCAATCTCAATGTTTACTGTTTGAGACTTTCATCACATGTCCGCATTTCGGATGTCTTCAACATGAAGCACTTGATTCCTTACCCTGGGGATAATGATGAGTTGAAGGATGCTGTGTCAGGTTCGAAGGCAAAACCTTCTCTTAGCGAAGGAGAATGATGTGGCGACATTATCACTTAATTATCTGGAGGCTCATGATCGAGTATTCAAGCCTAAAAAGTAAACGACGTTATTTATTTATTTCTAATTCTTTTATTTTTAAGTATGTAATTGTGTTTACCTTTGTGGACCATTACATGGGCTTAAATTGATCTATTTATCTCAGTTCCTAACTCATAATTAAGATTGTTGAATTTTAGATATTGAATGAATTTGTGACCACCTATTATGCGTAGTACCAATGTATTCATTTTCTTCGTGATAAGCTCGAGCTGCATTTTGTCATGTATATTCAAATCCACATACACCACTAAAGCTAATTAGATATCCCATTTTCACTAATAAAAAAATTAAGTAGTTTTGATTTTTCTCTCTTTGCCTACTCCATGAGGCCAAACTATTTAAATTAATTTTTTTTTTTGAGAAGAAAACTATTTAAATTAATTTTTTTTTTTGAGAAGAAAACTATTTAAATTAATATTAGTACTTACTACAAGAAGAGATTTAGAGAAAAGTTTTATTACTTTATTCCTTGCATTATAACTTCCATAATAACTGCCAATGTGGTACCTAGTTGTGGTTAGATTCCACCCACAATTCATTGATTAAATACCATGCATGACAGATACAATTCGTAGAGATACATTGTAACTTAATACATTTTTTTCGCCCACAAACAAAAATCAATAATTCTGCAGTTATGACTTATAGAGATATAATAATTATAAGTTGTTATAGGGAGAAATGTCAATCATTTGGATTGTGGATGAGGTAGAGCATTAATTTAAATGTTTAGAGTCTACTTCCATGCAATTTAAAGTGATAAAAACCATATTCTTTTTGGATAGATTATTGTATGAGATAAAGCCAAGATATTTTGAGAGTGATCTAAAATAATAAATTTCATTAACTCAATATATATATATATATTACTTTTTTATTCCAATGGTTAAATTTATTTTTAGTTCACATTCAAGCTAGTTCTCTTATTTCTATGTATGCATAATACTATTCACAAAAAAAATTAGGTGCGTTTGTTTCAAATTTTTCAATGGCAATGCGAATGAAATTTTATTTTCCTCCTTTGTCCTTACATATGTTGAATGAGAGTTTATGTTTATAGTGATTACATCATTAATGTTGTGCTCCAATTTTGGAAAAGTTGACAATAAAATAATGTTATTGATTGTGGTATGGGGGATTAATTGGGGAGGATGATTATTAGGTGAGATTGAGGTAATCAAATAAGGGTGATGATTACCTTATTTAGAAGAAAAAACAATGATATGTACCTCATTCATTATCATTACATATAATAATTACTATGTGTATATCTCATTTCTATTATCATTGAAGAATTTTTTTACCAAGCGCTCCCGGTAATTATGTTTATATAATCAGTGATGAGTCATGTCATCTTTGTGGGTAAATATATGTGTATTTTTATAACTTTTTAATATGTCTTATCTATATGCACTTAAAAACATAAGTTTAACACAAAATTTGCATTTGGTATAAATAAAAAATGAGACTAATAATGGTATAATAAGAGGTTAATTATTGTTGAATTAATTATATTATTTTATTTATTTTATTTTTATAATTTTGTTCATGTATAATAAATAATATCAAGTACTATTAATGATTATTAATTTTTATTTTTCACCCTCATTATCCCTAACTAAGCGCAGGTACTAAATTAGAATTTGAATTTAGCACCAAACTGTACAACGTGATTACAATAAATAGAAAAACGACTTAGTTTCAATCAAATTTGTGATGATAATTTCTGTCACAATGAATTTGTGAGCAACATCTTGTCACAAAGTTAACGTGATTACATGTAAGAGTAAGTCTCTTGTGCACCAGGTGCACCGTGCAACTCAAGTATATTTTTAAAATGTTGTACAACTTGTTATTGAAAAGTTACACAAATTATAACTGAAAAGTTACACCGTTAAAGATATACTTTTCAGTAATAATATATGTAACTTTTCAATAGTATTTTGTGTAACATTTTTAAAAATGAACTAGAGTTGCACGGTGCACCTGGTGCATACAAGACTAAGACTACATGTAATTTTAAATGTTACATATTTTAATCAGGTGAGTTAATTACTGAGCTTCTTACTTTAGTGAGAGACATATATTCGATTTTTTTAAAAAGAAATTAAAAATATATACAATAAAATGATTTTATAAAAATCTTAAAATTATAGGAAAATTGATGAACTGAGGAGAGAATGCTGGATGTGGTCAGGGTCTTAACTGAGAAGGAGTAGTGACCCTTGATGTATTTGAGTGGCCAATGTGCAAGTATAGATGCCATATATCTTCACAACAAATTTGTGCATTAAATTCCATTATTACACCAGCTTGATGTTCAGAATTTTATTCCAACTTCTTATATTATAAATTATTTTTCTGAAATCTGAGCCCCCTTTCATTACATGTTTGCTCAAGAGCCTACCACGACAGATAATCGCTCCATATCCTGTCTACCCCTTTTTAAAATTTACATACTAACTCCGTCCACGAAATTCATGCTCACATTTTTGCAAGTGGTTTAATGCAATATGTCGGAGGGTATTACGGGATATTGTGAGGTCCGTTTTGAATAAAGAGAATATTTATGAAAAGTATATCATATGTATTTTCCATAAATACTTTCTTTACTCAAAACAGACCTCACAATATCTCATAATACCTTCCGACATATTGCATTAAACCACGTGCAAAAATGTGAGCATAAATTTCGTGGACGGGGGAGTATATGTTAGCACCCGAATTTGCATCATTTCACATTATTTATAAAATGTATTTTTTATAAATATAATAATAATATATACATAAATTAATATTTTTTAGTAGTATAAAAGTTGTGTGGACATCAATGTACAAATTCTTTTGGAATGAATGGAGTATATAATTCACAAATTGGCCCAAAAATATACTGTAAATTGAGTTACAAAATGTGACATTTGAAATTATTTGAGAATATTCTCTTCGATTAGTAGGATATTCTTTTTAATAAATGGTGAATTTTTTTGTCTCATTTAAAAAAAAATTATCAGGAAAAAGTGAATTTTATTCATATAGAAAAAAAATATTCTCAAGTTCAATATAGATAAAACTAAGCAGTTTAAATCATTCCCAGGTGATCAATCAGAATATAAAAAATTTGAGCAACCTAAGTCATTTACATAACACCAGCTCCATAAAACCAGCTCCAAAGTCTTGCTTTGATCTCATCTACAGCTTGTCTTTGCAAAAAGAATTATTTCTAAAGATCGTTGCATTTCTTTCTTTCCACAACACCCACACTATGCACAACAAAAAACAGTTGCAATGAAATTGCTCGTCTTACCTCTTAAATAATGTTTATGCCTGATCAAATTCAAAAGCTGATGAGAATGTAATACAACGTCAAATTCAAAGAAGAAGTGTCTCTCACTTTCCTCTAGAGCATCAGATAAGACACAATTTATGTTTTGTTCTCAGATTGTATTTGGTTGGTAATCTATTCCAAAGTAAGTAATCTCCGGTGCCTTATCCTCATACCGGTGTCGTGGTATAAGCATGCGGCCTCTCGCCTCTGAAGCCAATGTCGTACCACTAAATAATCACCCAATTCATGAGCTTTTTGATTGTTTATAAAAAATGTATTTGTACCAAATTTAGTAAATAATGGGGTGTTGCGAGAATCGAACTCGCGGCCTCTCGCACCCGAAGCGAGAATCATACCACTAGACCAAACACCCAATTGATGGAGTATTTTATTGATTACATTGGATTAACATAATTGTGCAATTAATGTAGGATCAAATCTGATGTCAATGAAAATGGCTAACCTAAAAAGTGTTTGTTTTATAGTAACTTAAATATTAGAAGATGCTCAGGTTTGGGTGTAGGCAAAAGCCATGTCCTTACTCATGTGCCTAAGTATTTACAGAAAAATATCCAATCATTTTTCAGTTAGTTATGATTATAGTGTGACAAATTAACTCTATAATTGGAATTAGATTTTCAAAGAGCTTTGGGCTATTAATTATACATTGATTATTGTCGCTGCCGACATGGTTTAATTCTTCTAAGAATCCATACATTTTTACCACATTGCCCACATGACTCATAACACTTTAGTTACTTAACATTTTGGTCATTCCACGTGAAAATCAATAATTTATAACATTGTATCATCATCTTCTAATTTATTAATTCGATATACAATGTAAATTCGACAACGAGCGGTTAGAGACATTAAAAAGAATTGCAAATTAATTTTCACATTTTCTTCTATTTAAATACAATTTTTTATTTTATCGTTAATGTTAGTTGTTATATCTTAAATTGACGCAATAATATAATCTAAATAGTTAGCTTCACTATTTACTGTTGAGAGGTTATGAGTTTGAGTCATTACTTCTGCTATTAAAAAAATTACAACCTTAAATGTTTGCAATGTCATATACCATGATTTTTTTAAACATTAGAATAACTTATAATTCAGTGTATAAGGTCACTTTTTAACTTACCGCGCCGACCAACTTTTCATTCATTTTTTCATTTAGTTAATGCCACTGTAATTCAATTTTGATTCAATTTTTTTAACTTTACCTAATAACCAAAATAAAGATAAAGTCGAAGATAAATTAATGATCAAAATGATGTATGAAATCACTTGGTAGATATGATATGATGTTTTCTGCTTGCTTTTTGTGATACTATACCACATGATTATGAATTTGTAGAAATACCATATTTGGTGTTTGGTAGGGTATATTATCGATATAATATGAATTTTTGTACTTGCTTATCTTGTTTGGTAGGGGGTACAAAATTTTATGCTGACCCGTTTTTTATACGGCCGATCCTGTAAAAGAAGATGTCATATTACACCCTTTTCACTGTTCACAATGTAATAAATTATCTCACAATTTTCACCTTACAATTTTTGTATGACTTGAATAGTAACTTTTATTCTTATATATCTACATATTACACTCTACCAAATGAAATTACTTTTTCTATCTCTATATTATGCCCTACCAAATGAGATTACTTTTTAGGACTAATTTTATGTAACTTTTTCATTACACCCTACCAAATAACATTATATGAATTTTACTTACAAAATTTATAACTCCTAATATTGCCTACCAATCACCACCTAATTAATGTATTAGATCATATAACACATACAAATATTCATGCAAAGTATTATATGTATCTACCTAGTTTACCGTATACCAGTACTCTACTATTATTTAGTTAAAACTAAAAACATTGTTTACTTAAAATTAATATTATATATTATTTAATAGTATATAGGCATAAAATGTAAATAATACAATTATGCCAAAATAAATGACAACAAAACAAATGATTAGTAACACAAGTAAACATGTGTAACGGTAAGTGGAAATATTCCTATATTTGTTTATGCAACAGGGAGTCCTATTAGAACGTGTTGGAATCTATCGCCTACTATTGTTCGTTTCTCCAATATTCAAATGATTTTGTTCGAAGAAATTAAAGATAATGATAACTTATAAAAGATAATAATAACTTGATTTAGGGGGGGTTCGCAACTTGGCTTCAATATTATATTTAGTTATGATACTAATCTTTTAATTATGTACTAACTCCTCGACGTACCTAAAATTGATGAGAAAGAAATAAAGAGGGTCACGCTTTTTCTTTAAATTGCAAAGAGGGATAAATGTACAAAATTTATAAAAATTGCATATTCAAAAACACACTCAGAATGAGTCTGCAAATATTTTAAAATTTGCACACTTATCTCTCTTTATATAAAAAATTTGTATGAAAAGTGTATTATCTTAAAAGCAAAAAACTTGAAAAGTGATTGATACACTTTATGTTTAATAAAATGTACCACTCCTAATAAAACACATTCAAAATTTGAAAAGTAGTACAATTTACATTAAAAAGTGATATATCATTTATATTAAAAAACGACAATTGATGGTTTTACATTGAAATCGTCTCACACAAATTTTTTTTTTTTTTAACTTTTACCCATTTATCTTAATTGATCGATATATAGGGATCATTTACGTCAAAAGATTATATTTCATATATATTTTTAAAGAAATTATATAAATTCTATAATAAGACAATCTTACACGAATTCTTTTTGTTTTTAACCTTTAATTATGTGCTCTATTCTTGGTTCTTTGTACCCAGTGATGTTGATGAGTCATACGACGTCGAACATGATTGCTAAAGTAAATAAGTTTTTTATTACAAAGAACATGCATGTCTCACGTTTTCTCTCATATGTATGCTTCTTTGGGTGGAGGCAAAAGTCAGAGACAAGTCACACCTAAGTCCACCAAAAAAATAAAAATAAAAAACCAAATTATTTGTGCCACTTTGCATGATTAGAGCGGTTATGATTAAATATATATACAATGAATTAGATGATCCATGTTGGAGTTTTAGTTTTTTTGTCTGCCGACATTTTTTTTTAACTCATTCCACAATGATATATATTTCTTTTTTCAGATGATCTTGTTGATGATGAGTTATTAGAAGTGGGAATATTAGTAATGGCATAATATGCATAAATGATATATTGATTTTCGATAGTGATTATGCGATTATTATTAACATAAAGAGAATATTGAGTTGTAATCTCAAAATAAATGGGCCTGATGTGATTATAGGAATTAAAATTGATAGAAAGCCAAATGATATTTTTTTGATACAGTTTTACTAGTTGAGAAAGTGTTAAAGAAATTCAATAAATTTGATGACCCTCCAACTAAAACTCCTCCGAAACTAAATGTGCACTTGAAGAAGAATTAATGTAATCTAGTGGCACAGTTGAAATAGAATAATAGAGAATGTTATGTGCATTACAAATTGCACACGTCCAGATCTAGCACGCTCGGTAAATAAACTGAGCAGGATTACGAGCAATCCGAGCAGCAAATACTGGAAAGTTCTAAAAAGGGTACCTAGATACTTAAAACACGCTTTGGACTTCACTATATATACGAGGTATTGAAAAATATGTATAACGGAAAATCTCAACATCTTCGATCATTTAGACAATTGAAATATGGGTAGAGCATTTAGAAATATGTTAAGAATATTTTTTTTAAATTTAAATAAATGTCATATATTTAAGTACACAAAAATTACTCTTATTCATTTATTATTTATATTTTTGTCTGATTAATTATGAATTTTGGTCGTTCAATTCAAGTGAGAGCTTAAAAAATATTGATATCAAAAGCTTTTTCGAATTTCGAAGTTTTTGTGTTTGAGATGAGCTTCATATACATAACCATTCTCTATTTGAATGCGAGCAATGAGGTGGCACCTCAAATTTCATGCCACTTTTAATACTTAAAAACGTGTCAACACAACAACAAACTTCAAACAACACATCATCACACCCCCACTTCGTATATGTGAGAGAGAGAGAGAGAGAGAGAGAGCGCTTGGATTGGCAATGGAGAAGGAGAAGAAAAAAGAAGAAAGTGAGGCCGGCGTGGAGAAGCACCAACCACCATACATATCATCAATGCAACCGCTGACGAAGGAGGCGTACGGCGGAGGAATGTACGGTGCTGAGGAGGGAGGGGAAAAGAAGGCGCCGGCGAGTGACAGCCAGAGTGCAGATGGGCCGGCGGAAGCTATCATTCAGCCGAAGCATACGCCGCCCTCCACCGGCGATCGAGACCTAGATATAACCGGCCAATCTTACATTCAGTAATTCAATTCTCTTGGGAAGAATATGGATATTCTTGTAGGAGTATATACTATTATTGTACATTTGTATTTATATATCGTCTTTCCATACTTGTACATATGTAATCTTTGAATAGTGAATACAAAAATCCCAATCCTCACTCTGAGGATTATAAAATCTACCCTTTTCTTTTCTTTTTTTCATGTATATCTTAATGAATTTCTTCAATTTGTTGGGCTTGATCTCTACTTTATTGGGAGATAAGACTGCTGCTCTCATTATAATAATAGATATGCAAGCTAAATTGCCACTTCTGTGCAATCCGAGCCTTCACCATTGGTTATTGATATGAATGAAGATCAATGCTTGAAATTATTGTAAGGTTATGATTCTATTGCTCTGCTACCATAGTTGATAACTCTCAATTCTAAATGTATGAATACTTTTTTGGAATGTGCGATAGTCAATGATACCAGAAAATGTATTTTGACGTTCTTGCAAGGAAGATGTTTGATAAAATGCCTCAAAGAAAATGAATTTTCTCTAATCAAATATGGTGCGCACGACTACCTTCTCAAACTCCTTACTAATCACTTCATATTTCTAATTCGCAATTGGAAGACTAAAGTATGTTTATTATAGTCGTATATATATATAGCATTCTAGCTAGTTTCACTTGTATATCTATACATACATGCATGTGTAGAGCAGTGGCAGTAGGATCTATGATGAAATGGAAATGAAAACGCGGTGATGAGACCTCTGCGAGTTGGAAATGTGAAGGAGAGGAGCGGCGTCGTAATCACTTGTGTCGTTCTTGTTAGGAAGTGGGAGTGTGTTGGCACATCCAAGCAAGATTTGCAGAACGTCCTTCATGAATGGTCTATTGGAAGGCAGTGCAGCCGTGCACATCAGGCCAAGCTTCAGCACTGTGTTAATGTCATCCATGTAAATGGGCTCCTTTATATCCTCATCCACTGCATCAACTATCTGTTGAAACTGACCCCACGCCCACTGCGCCAGCGAAGAGCTTTCGTCTCCGTCGCGAGCCTCTCTTCCCGTCACCAGTTCAAGAAGGACCACTCCGAAGCTGTACACATCAATCTTCTCGGTCACTCGTCTTGTTTGAGCATACTCTGAAGTTCCATTGTATATGCTGTGGTTAGATAGAAGAAATAGTAATAAGAGGTGTTGTGAATTGAGTTGAGTGCAAACCTGGAGCCATATAGCCGAAAGAGCCAGCAACAACTGACATGGTATTAGGCTCTCCATGCTTGGTCAGTATTCTTGCCAGCCCAAAATCTGCAATCTTGGCATTGAAGTTGGAGTCCAGGAGTATGTTGCTCAGTTTTACGTCGCGATGGATTATCGGGGGTGAGCAGTGGTGGTGCATATAGCAGAGCCCCTGAGCAGCTCCAATTGCAATGTGCAATCTCTTTGGCCAATCCAAGACAGGATGCCCCGAAAGTCTCTTATGAAGCCATTTATCGATACTGCTGTTTTCCATGTACTCGTACACCAGAAGCTTGGACTTGGAGGAGTTATCACTTGATATGCAGCAGAGTAGCTTCACAATGTTTGAGTGCCGAAATGTGCCCAATATCCCAACTTCAGCTAAAAACTCTTTCTCCACCTTCACCTCGTCTTTTATCCTCTTAACAGCCACGTATTCGCCTGACCCGTTTATGGGCACCCGGTAAACTATCCCGGACCCTCCACTTCCAATGATGTTCTCGTCTTTTAAACCCGAGAGTATGTCTGCTTCCGTGAAGCTCAGCCTCTGGAATGAAGTGAGCTTCCAAGTTGAGTGATCCAATGATATCCGCTTTCCCTTTCTGTACTCATAGATTGTGTACAGCAAGACCCCTAACAAGGCCACCACAGCCATACTTGAAACAGCAGCAATGAACTGAGATGAAGGCTTGTTGGATTTCCTAGTTTGAACATGATTACAGCTGGGGAGGCCTAACGACTGGACATTCGAACAAAGCCCCGTGTTGCTGGAGAAACTGCTCTCAAAAGCTGCATTTTCATACTCACCAGGGATTCTCCCTGACAGCCTATTTGAGGAGAGATTCAGCGCAGATAGCCTCAAACGGCCAAGCTGAGGAGGAATCGTGCCCGAAAACTCGTTTCTTGATAAGTCCAGATCGTTGAGGACGGGCAAGAGGGTGATGGATGCAGGGATATCACCCCTGAGTTGGTTCCCGCTAAGATTCAAAATTGCTAGTGATTCCCACGAGACTATAGACGATGGAAGGGCACCATTAAGTCGATTTTCATCCAGCAAAAGAACTGATAGAAGTGGAAGAGCTGTGAGCTCTTGAGGTACACCACCACTCAATAAGTTGTTACTTGCTCTCAGCACTGTCAAACTCTCCCAAGAAGATATTCCCACAGGAATTGAACCTGAAAGCCGATTGTTCATCACCTCCACCAATGACAACGCGGGCCCTACTCTATCCGGAAGCTCACCGGAAAACAAGTTGTTGCTCAGCATCAGTGTATTTAGATTGTTTGACGTCCATAAACCACCAGGGATTTCGCCAGAAAGCTGGTTATCTTGAATCCTAACTACTCTTAAACTGTCACAATCACCCAGAGAATCTGGCAACCCACCTACGAGCTTGTTTTCAAAGGCAATCACACCTATCAACACCTTGTTTTCACACAGATATCGGGGCAATTCACCTACAAATTGGTTTGAAGAAACCTGAAACCTTTCCAGCTTTGAGTAGCGACCGAATTCGGGTGGCAATTCGCCCGAAAGATTGTTGCTGAATAGGCTGATATCTACAATGTGTGGCAGTTTTGCTAAGCTTGTTGGCACTTCCCCTGATAATTGGTTGAAGAACAATGCCAAGCCTGTAAGGCTCGTTAACTTTCCGAAATCATCAGGGATTGTGCCAGTTAAGGTGTTGTTAGAAAGGTCCAGAACCTGCATGTTCATGGTTTCAACCGTGCGTGGGATAGAGCCGGATAACCTGTTTTTGTGAAGAAACAGGACAGTTAAATTGTTGAGAAGGAAAAGGGAGTCGGGGATTCCGCCAGTCAATCTGTTTTCAGATAAATCCAAGAATTCCAGTGATGACATATTCCCTATGCTCCCAGGGATTTCTCCAATCAAGTTGGCATTGTTGATCCACAGATTCCTCAGTTTCCTGAGCTTAGTGAAGCTGGATGGGATTGCCTGAGGGGTGAATGGATTGCTGCTGAGCACCAGCTCCTCAAGCTCGGGAAGGTCGCCTAATTCAGGCGGGAACGAGGCGTTGAACAAGTTGGTGGAAAGATGGAGGCTCCGGAGGCTTTTTAGGCCTCCAATGGCTGCAGGAATGTGGCCGGAGAAGTTGTTCATGGTCAAGTTCAGGACAAGGAGGCTGGGGGAGAGATTGTTGATGGAAAGGGGGAGTGAGCCGTTGAGGAAGTTGAAAGAGAGGTCCAAGTAGAGGAGGTTGGAGCAGTTGTAGAGGGCGGTGGGGAAAGGGCCAGGGATGAAGTTGTATTGGAGATCAATGCGGGTGAGGTTAGTGAGGTCACATATGGAGGGAGGGATTGTTTGGGCGATGCTGGCGTTGGTGATTGTGAGAGCGGTGACTGAGCCACCCGGGGTGCACGTGACCTCAGGCCACGTGCAGTGGGAGGAGGAGGAGGAGGAGGACCAGTGGCTGAGGGAGGAGGGATTGGACCAGTGGTGTTTGAGTCCGAGAAGAATGAGTCCTTCATTTGTGTTCTGTGTGTTTCCGTGGAAGGGTATGAGGAGAAATAAGATTGTGAGGAGTTGCAGTGGGTTGTGCTTTGTGGACATATTGTGTTCTCAGGTGCCTGGGAGGATGTAGCTACTTCATCATCATCATGAGAGAGAGAGAGAGAGAGAGGTTGTAAAATTGTAAATGACGAAGGAGGTGGCAGTTGACTTGGAAAATGTTGTATTTCAGTGGAAATGTCAAATGTGTATTGTGAATTTGGCATTTTTCTATGTTAGACTAATATATGTTTCCACATACATTCATTCAACTTTTCAAATATGGCGACTATTGACCAGACTTATGAAGCCGTTTTTTTTTTTTTTTAAAACATGTGGAATTTTCTTATCAGAAATGAATAGTAAGTTCACGTATGACTAGGGATGTAAACGAGTCGAGCCCAGCCGAATACTGTTAAGCTCGAGCTCGGTTTGTTTGCTCGGTTATAGGCTCGAACTCGATTCGAACTCTAATAATTGAGTTCGAGCTCAGCTCGTGTGTAAAATTTTAAGTTCGCGAATAGCTCGAGCTCGTGAAATATTCGTTAACTAAATAAATGAGTTAGCTCGAGTTCGACTCTAAAAAAAAGCTCGTTTGCTTAGTTCAAACTCGGTTCGAAAAAAACTTTGTTTGCATATTTCGAGATCGGCTTGAAAAAAATTCATTTTTATAATTCGAGCTCGGCTAAAAAAAACTCATTTGCATAGTTCGAACTCAGCTCGAAAAAAAGCTCATTTGCATAGTTCGAGCCTATTCGCGAGCTTTCGAGTCGAATACCATAAAGCTCGAGCTCGGCTCGATAAAATAATCGAGCTCGAATTCAAGCTCGAGTTCGGCTCATGAAATTTAACTAACAAATTCGAACGAATATTTTTTCGAGTCGAGATCCGAATAGTTTGCGAACGACTTGACTCATTTACATCCCTAAGTATGAGGCTGCAATCTCACAAATCCACACGTGTGTGTGTGTGTGTGATTGTTGCATTCAAATTTTTTTATTTATTTCAGAAAATCGTGGCAATACAGTAACTCTTGCCAGGTATCAAGATGTTTACATATTTGCTATGCCTCTACCTATATAACATTAGAACAAAAAAAAACCCTTGTGTAGTCAAAATAATTTACACAGATCCATCATCTCGACTTTAGGCCCAGCCCACATATCTCAGCAGAAGTAGGCCCATCCCACTGGGCCGTAAGATTCTTCATTTTCTCAAATTCATCCACACATCGGCCCAAATCTAAAGCCCGAATTTTCTTTCTCGCAGAAGCAAGCTTTTCCCCAGCTGCAACATCGAATAATTCCTCCCACCCTTTTTCCCACTCACCATGTGCATCGCAGAGCTCCAATGAGTTATTGGCCCACTCAGTCCAGCTCCACCCTCTATAAAGCCCATTCATGACAGGCCCAACGCAAGGCCCACTACAAACGGGCTTGCAGGGCCTGCATTTAGCACCACTAAGCGGGCCCCGGCTCGACACGGCGGCCACGGGCACCCCGAAACGGGCCGGAGGAAAATCGTATTTTCTATCCGTTACAATGCAGAAAGGGAGACGTTTGGTGGCGAATTGGACCTTTTGGGTTGTGAGTTGGGCCTTGAAAGCAGTCTCCGAGTTGAGCTGGGTCAGCCCGGCTGACTCGAGCTGAGGAATTAAGGAGAGTCTTGAAAGTGCTACAACTGAGGAGTTGTAGTCACCTACACCAAAACGATCGTTTAGGCCACCGTAGGATGAACCCGGGGGCACCACGTATTTACCCGGGACGAAGTTCTTGGGACTTAACGGGTCGGACCAGTACCCATCGACCCGGGTTCGGATGATCCAATCATAGGTGAAGTTGTTCTTTTCTTGATGTGCTTTGATCAGTGTAAGGCATCCTTCTACCAGATTAAAATACTGCAACAAGCCCTGCATGGGAAAGGAAGGATTGAGATGATATTACCGACTTACCCTCAGATGCAACTAAGACTAATGAGAAAATATGATATCTATATCTATTGGTACCAAAATCAAATGAATAATATTTCATGTGTTTTATGTGAGAGCCCGCTTAATTACAAGGGATATGGGTTGGTTCCCTCGGGCTCACTTGTTTTCGTCCCATCTAGTCAAGTATATCACATAATTGACTATCCATTCGAACCCAATACCCCAAAACAAGCAGGCGCTTAAGTGAAAATTCTCGGGAATGGTTCACTCAACAAAATTATTGCCTTTAAGATGGTAGAAACTGCACTTATTACTACCAAATTATATAAAGTTAATTTTTCTATGGTTGGTAGACAAGCTATTACATAGACCTGTACAATTGCCAACTATATTATTGAATCTTATTAAATTATTCATCTCCAAAGTTAAATTTCTCGGTACTAATTAGGCAAATGATGTACCATAGCTGAGTGGAGAAGAAGGCTAAACCATTAATTGATCATTAATGACATTTAAGAACCTGCTCTAACAAAAATTAAGAACCATAAATTTATAAGTACCTGACAAAACCATGGTAAAAGCCCACGAAAAACTCAAGTAGCAGATGGAAAAGGCCTTCACATTGACTAAGGGTGTGTTTGCAAACACAATTAGCAGCTTCCCAATTTTTTTTTTTATTTTCAAAAGCTGTGAGACGAAGGTTTTGGAAAAAAACAAGTAATTCTCACCCACTTTCAGTAGTTTGCAAACACCATATAAAATTTTAAGTTTTTATAGTCAACTCATGAACAAACTAGAAAAATCGAGAGGTTTTGAAGTTGTTCACAAGTTCTGTGAAATTCAAAGCTCGTGTCTAGAATTCCAACAACCAATGGATGGACATTAGTGTTGGTGAATCATACAAAACTGATTGTGCTTTCAGTTGCATCATGCAACACATTCTCTTGTTTTTTATTTTCGTTTTTTCTTGTTCAGAAAATTTTATACCTTACACATTATTGAATGCAACTAGCAACTGACTATTAATAATAAGGATCAGCAATTGGAAAATGAAGCAATGCTAACAACCTTCATATATAAGAGTTGCAAAATTTTGTACAATTAAACCGTACAACCAACCGAACCTCACTGGGAGAGTTGGTACTTAATTTGTTATGCAATGGAGGAAGCTGGGATTCACTTACCAACTCCATTATCTCAGGGGCCGACTGGTTCATAATTTTCCAATGGGGAGGGTAATGAAAATAAATATAGAGAATTGTATGGTAAATGAAAATAACATATGTTCAATTCACATATCATACTTCATACGAGGTAATGAGACTTAAAATAAGTTAATCATCACCCCATTTTAATTAACTATCTTATCTCCTATAATCTTTCCTCCTCATTCATTCCACTATTTCCTATATCTACAATCTTTTCTTTTTCCAGCTTATTCCAATGTAACTATAATTCGCATTGTAATTCCTTGTTCGATGATTCTCATAGTAGAATTGAACCAAGCCGCCCCTCAATATGTCAAAGGATTTAAATTTTTTTATTGAAGATGTTCAACCAATAAATGAAATCCAAGACTAAGTCTAACTCGTCTAGCTATTGTTGGCAGTTAATGATGGCCTAAGAAAATTCAAATGGCTGACGAATGTTCAAAGAAGGCAGCTCAAACATGACAAAGAAACACCTGCTTGTCTCAGATAGAGACACCAAAATGAAACAAACGCATATGCACCAAAAGCTGGAAATTGTTGAACAGTAAACAAACAAACTAAAACCTACAAATTCATAGATGTATTGAAATCATAGGTTGGAGAAACCAAGGGATATTTGTCACAAATAACTTACTCGCTAAAAGTCAAAGCTACCAACTCCAACCAACATCATAAGGACTTTGAGTTTTCTTCAAATTCTAGCAACGGATGCAACAAACCCACCAATATACTACTACCAGTCATCTTCTTTTCACCAATACCATAATTTTCAAAATAAAATACAAACAATTATAAGTAAACAAAAATTTAATTGTGATTTAATCAATATCAAGTATATAAAAAAATTAAAGCCACAGAGATTAGATGACTCATGCATTGCAAGTTGTGTTCAATTGTACCTGTATACCGTTGGGCGAGTTATGGGCTGTGAGAACTCGGACCTCTGAGTCGGACTCGGGAATGAGTTTAGGTTTGAATATCTTTACACTAGCAATTCTGGGCGCTTCATTCAGCAATAAAAGCTTATACGCATTGGAATCGAGAGGAGCGTGGAGAAAAAGATCCGAATTTTCGTAAACCCGAAGGATCCTTTCGATGATGGAGGGCCCGGTGAGCTCGAATCTCCGGGCCCCGCCAACCAAACAAACCGCAATTCTCGACCCATTTAACGGTTTCCCGGGCCGTGCCTCTGTTCTCGACCCTTTCAGCGAGCTCACGGGCCGTGAATCAGCAGGACCAGGAGCGGGTCGGGGCGCATCGCCGGTGAATAGGGATTTGAAAGGGGCAAAACTGGGAAGAGAGAGAAAGCCAGTGGCGGAGGAGGAGGAGAGAGAAACGTAGGTTAGGAAGGTGAGGGAGAAGAGGAGGAGGAGTAGGAGCCTCCAGTCGAGATCCAAGACCCGTTTAGGGAATTCTATCAGGATCTTTGCCGGGTTTTTCATTATTGCATTCTATTGGGTTGGGTATCTTTGTTTCTTCCACCCATGGAGAGAGAGAAACTCAAACTCAATTCTATGGAGGTGTTTCTCTCTCCTCCAGCGCGCGTATAAATATCAAAATATACCTACACAGAGATCTACAAGAGGATGCATAAGTGCAAAACAGGTCGAATTATGGCTTTTCTGTAGGTTGGTTGGGAGATTTGAATAATGTTTTTAGGTAGGAATTGAGAATTGGGAGGGGTTTTAATAATGACAACGATGGATCGTTGTGTTGAGAGAGAGAGAGAGAGAGAAGGAGAATGGCGTGTGTGTGTTCTTTATTCAGAAAAGGAAAAGGTGTGGGAAGGAAGATGAGAAGCATGAAATATCCTGTAGAGAGAGAGGAGAATATTTCAATGTTTGGGCAATGATTATTGTAATTTAAGGCGGCCTCCCTCTGATGTATAAATTTTAAAATATAATAGTATTATAGAAATCATCATTTGTAACAGTGTTTAGTTATCTATTACTCCCACGTGTATCAATCTCATTCCTCCTCTTTTTTTTTTCAATTTTAAAATATAGACTTTCATAAATTTAGATTTTATTTTATCCATTTTAATATTCACTTTAACATATAATTATTTTAATATTCTTTTTAAAGACAATATTCTCTGCCCATATTAATTCATCATAATATAAGATTTTAATTTTATTTGTTCTAATTAATATATACTTTTAATTAGTTGATGGTTAAATATAATTTTTGAATTATTAACACTAAAATTATGAGATAAGTGTTCCGATCTTAGGTGATCCTATATTTATTTATTTTTTTTAAATGAAAAAAATAAATAATTAAAAAACATTCAATTACCGATTTTCGACTTTTACAACTTTGATATTTATACGTTAATTACATCTTCAAAAGTCAATATTTGGCAACCGTTAACATTCGCATTTTTTTCCAATATTCGTACAATGTAATTTTTTAAATACAACGTTTTAAATGAACTAAAGATGTTAATTCAAGATTTAAATCACGTTGGTTCAAATGCTATCAATAAATTTTAAAAAACAATTATTATCAACGATGAGTGTGTATTTAAACGTTTAAGTGCAAAATCCACAACAGTTTGATGAGTTAAGTTTAGTCATGATTAATTAGAGTAAGGTCCACTTGTTTCTCACCTTTACTTAACGTAGAAAAAAAAATTCACAATTTTTCACAAGCTCTAATTTAACCTTAATTTTTAAATATTTGCACATACTACCTCCGTCCCACGAAAGTTTGCATATTTTCCCTTTTAGTTTGTCCCACAAAAGTTTGAGAAAATATTCATTTAAATCTTTACCTAACAATCTCAACCATACACATTCTACTCATTACATTTTTCTTAAAACTTGTGCCCAGGAAAGTACGCAAACTTTCCTGGAGCGGAGGTAGTATAAAATTTATTTACAAGTCTGATCAATGGGCAAATATATTTCTACTTAAATAATAATTAATTATATATTGTTAAAATAATATGTGTCTAGTGAATATACATAAAACTTGTGCTTAATATTCAAATTTTCCGGCTCCATCATATATTTAACTTTGAAATTGTCAATAGACTCGGTCAGCCATCAATAAGATGCCCACTTTCAAATATAGACAAAAATTAACACAATCATTTGAAATTTAGACTTAATTTTAATTTTGACTTGTCCAATTTTAGGTATGAACGGATTAAAATTAGTTGTAAAATTGAAGCTCAATTAAAAATGCATGGAATACACTCATGACACACTCAAATATTAAATTTTTAAAAATTCATCAAAGACGAAGAAAACTTAAAATGAACAAAAGAAAATGTGATATTTATTTAAGTATTATCTAATGATAATGTCACTTTTTTTTTAAACACAAACTACAGCGAGTACTATGAGTATTCAATCCTTAGAGTATTTACTTTTAAAAGATAGTAAAATATTTATTTATTCAAAATATACAAATTTTAAATATAGAATAGATAATTTTATTAGCAATCACACACAAAAAATAACATACACATATTCCTACAAAAATAGAATCAACCACATCCTCCACACAATCTCTAAGCATATAATTGGGATTTGATATCCAATAAATTTTACAGTATAATGCGATTGATTTTTTCCTCTAGCCTTAATTCAATTCCATATTCTAACAGAACACAGCTCAAACACTTCTACATTTGGATTGATGCAATTGAATATAATAGAATTTCTATACTTGCAAATGCCCTTAGAATGTTCACTTTCTAAATCTCCATCCCTTCATGGAGTCTTTCCTACTTAATAATGCACATATATAAAATAAAAAATAAAAAAATAGAAACAATTGTATAAATCTTCTAGTATAAACTATAAAGTAAATAAATGAATTGAATTATATAAACATATATATATATATATATATATATATATATATATATATACTAAAATAATAATATTTTATGTAAATTTAAGGATATTTTTAAGAATAAAATTTATGAAATATTATTGTGTGAAAAATATTATGAAACAGATAAAAAAAATAAAAGTATGAAAAAATTGCATGAAGAAATATTCGCAAACAAAACTATTTTATTTGACACAAAATTTATTAATCAGCAGTATAATAATCATATTTCAGACATGGATCAAAACCCCTCCATTTAATATAGATCTCACTTATTATCATATGTTTCATAAATTTATATATATTATATGTGAAATCTATATTAAATGAAAAAAATTGAAGAAATATTAAATCGAGAGTCCAACTGTACACCACAGCAACCGTCACAGGCAGTTTAAATTAGACACCACAAACAGAAAAAACGACAACGAAAAGGAATAAGCTGAGATGGCACTGCAACAAAATCCTCCACTGAAAAATGTCCAAACAGAATGGCTACAATGTTCACAAAGGCGGAAAAATAGTAAAAGAATGAATAAAATGGAGAATTGACTGAGCAACATTATTCTCTTCTATGAGAAAGCCTCCAACAATAGCACGTAATACATCAAACTCAGCTTTCCCACCCCCCATTAATCCCTCTTTTGTCATTCCGTAGGCTCTCCTGGAGGTGGAAGAGATGAACCAAAATCGAGATTTGGGAAGACACCAGGGGGCCTTTCCAGTGGCTCAATCGACAGTAACTGAGTTGAATCACCCACAACATCAGCCCATCCGTAATGTGGTTCAGCCCTTCAGTTAAAACAGCACGTTTATTCACAAGCAGCAAGAAATTTGAGGTTGAATTTATGCGACAAGGGAGTTGAATACAAAGTGATATAAAATTGCTTACTCATAGTATGTTTCTTCATCTACAACAATATCCCAGCTTTCTCCAGTTGTACTCTTGCCGTACTTGTGCACTTTCCTGTATGTATATGAAAGAAGGTTCATCAACTAATAGTTGAACCAAAACTATATGCGTTTTGTCCAAAGTGCACCCTTTACTTCAGTGATGTTAGCAAGCATTGGTTGTTTAATTCAAATGTATCAGTTGTTTCATGATAAAGTGATGGTTCCAAACCAATTGTAAATAACAGTTCTACATAAGATCAACTCTTATTAAATGTATATGCCAGTTGTACGTTCATACCCGTTTCCAAAGTGCTCTTCACCCCATGTCCTTGACCATCCTATTATTTCATGGAAAATCATCAGGTAAAAAAACCAAGCAAGTTATAATGTGAAGCCAGAGCCCAGATGTCAATCATCATGTATAGTCATCCACATTAACATATATAATCATGTATACATGAAAATGTTCGTTCTAATTAGTCCTATAGAAGACAAGAGATGATGCAGGCCAGAAAATGTCAAGTTAATTGAACTACCTGTTGATCAAAAGTCCTAGTTGCCATTTTTGGTATGAGGGATTACTTCACTCTCATGGAGTATTTAATTATATTAATAAATTCATGCATAGATGATTTGCATATTAAGCACTTTTCAATCTTCAACATTTGATATTTTTTGGTATTACTGTTATGGTGTTACCAAGTTCTACGAAGACGAGCACAAGCTGTTCATTAGCTTAAGCACACATGTATTAAAGTAACTAATTTAGGTTTAGATGGTAATCATTTATATAATAGTAAAACAATCATCAGGCATATTCATTTATGGGAATTATCTGACGATATTTAAGCAAATGGCAGTCCAAAGCCAATATTGTACCCAATAAAGTTGATGCCTTACTTTCACCGCTGGGAGATAAATGCCAAGTCTCCCCTTGCCTCGAACCAATACCAGCAAAGAACTTTTCTTCCCACTTATCTCCCCATTTGGTCCCAAGTTCGGTCTCAGCCCATTTATCAGTCCTGCAGAGAGAAACATAACATCATATGAGACAATTTTGAGATAACACTAATTGAAATATTGAAGTTTAATTTTCTAAATCCAAGTTCTTTTTTTGTCCTTTGTGTGAAAATTTTTTTCCAGCTAAGACAAATTTCAGTGATGATAAATGTGGCAAATATCTGGGAAGATATAGAACAGATTAATCCCATGTGGTGGTATCAAAACTATGACAGAACACCTAGGGTAATATGTTAAACCAGTACGAAAAAAGGATAGGGAATCACCATTTTAAGATTGAACCTCTTCCATCATAGTTTTCTCCCCACTTCTCCCACCAGGATTGTTCATTCAATCTACCATATTTATGTGACCCTTTCTCAGTCCAGCCTTTAGCATCATATTTTTCCCACCTGCATTCAAGAAATTTTTATCCATATAACTTTGGCATTTTCGTTCTCTTTTAAATGACTTTATCACTCTTACCAATTTTCATACCACCCAGCATTTTCTGTTCCTGATTTTGCTTGCTTCTGTGCACTTCGTTCTATTCTAGCAAGATTACTGCAGTTTAAAATGGAATTGTAATTGTCAGGATGATAATAATTGCCACAAATTTTTCTTAAGCAACAAAAGAATAGCATTTCTTTAGCGCTTTTTTTTCTTCTTCATTATTATTATTAGTATTATATTTTTGTTGAGGATTCAAAGCAAAAACCTCCACTCATCCTGATGAAGAACTTCTCGCCATGTTTCCCACCAACAGTCCCCTTCACCATTTCTTCCGGATTTTTCGACACCTGACATTCGTAATAGACATAAGCAGTTGACCAAAACTAGCACCAGCAGGATAATGAAGCAAGAGCTACCATCTATCAAAAGAACTGTGCATCATCAAAGAAATTGGAGTAAATGCTGATAAGAACTGAGTTCCAGTACCTAGCTCTTTGTAGCCAGTCCAATCACTTTTCTCCCACCACTGTCAAGGATATCAACAAATCCAATTAAATGCATGCACCTGGGATGATACTTAATAGGTTATCAAAAAAAAGTAAATAACAAAGCAATACCATTTTAAGATGAATCAACCAACACTATAAATGGTCAGCAGTAGTGTTTACTGTTAGATCCAAACTCCAAAGAGATACTCTAACAAATAATAATGTTTCATCAGAGTAAAACATTTAGTAATAGGAAATACACACGTAATTGTTGAATCATATATCAAACCATTCACTTCAAAAAAAAGGACAAAACAAAGAGATCAACCCATCCCAAAATACTATTAGCTATATAAGTGTGTATGTCTGATAATTTAATCCAGTTCGAGATCATAATTAAATTGTTCAATAGTTACTTATTACATGTATGACGGCTGACACACAATTAATTGAACTGTAACTCTGACTAATAGTCAAAAATTGGCAATTTGATCAAATTCACATGGAAAGATGTCCACTTAGCACTTATGCACAGCTTCCTTCCTTCATTATGGTGGTATTCGAATAGCCATGTCAACTTTTTACAAAGAACACCATATGCACAAAAAGTAGTAAAGCATCTACCAAGTATCAAGTGTGATAAGACAACTACAGTCAGATATTAAAGCTACACTTCTCAAAAAAAAAGCTTCATTGTCTTATATATCTTTCATAATAAAACTCTGATTACTGGAATATAGAAAGATACACAAATAGTCAACCCTTCCGCCCATAAACACAATTTTGTAATTCATAATTAATATACATACAAACACCAGTTCCCATTTGCGGATATTAACATCATTATATTGCAAGCAAGAAGCATCTGTAGTTTGCCAAAAAATAAAAAAAATAACAATAGAATGTAAAATAACCATGATCTCACAAAGTTCAAATTAAAATAAATTTTCAATGTCCATGGACAGAGAAAAAGAACATCCTAACATAGGCAGATGTGGAGAAACTTCTTCTGTGGGTAAACTCGTCTAGAACTATTCTATAATAAGAACTTTTACATGTCACAGTAAAAAGACAAAAGGAACCATATGTAAAATGTGTATATACCGTTTCTTTCCATTCCGAAGTGCCGTCAGCACTCTGACCACCCATTCTACTCCACCTACATCGGTAACCATTATCTCCAAGATCTTCTCCACTTTCACGGAACCAAGTACTACCATCTTCATTAGTGCCAGATTCATTGACATTTTCACTTAACAGACTGATGCCCCAGTCCTTCTCATTGGCAATACCAGTATCTACAGATAATGTAGAAATCCAATTTAACATATACAGTCAAGAAACAAGAAAGAAGAAAAATGCTAACAATACTAGATTATTCTACAACAGAAAGAAGTAGATAGTTTGAAAATAATAGAATTTTCAAATAAAAGTTGAAAATTAATATGGATTTACTTGAAATGTCACATAACGTTAAGACAACAAAGAGTCATCACCTCGTTTTGGGGGAGAATCTCTGGACTGAGGACCTGAGTTTCTTGGGGTGCAGCGGGAGAAAAACTTCTCTTGTTTGGAAACAAATCGGGATCTGCAAGAATAAGAATACTTATAGAGCAACAAATATCAACTGATGTATTGATTCAATTTTGGCATAACTAGAGGTGAATATTTTAAATTTGTTACATAAAGAATTCTCGTTCAAAAAAATCATATTCAAGCTTTTCACAAGTAGTTGAATGAAAACCCTATTCCAAGTTAGACACCATTAAAATAAGCAGCAATATATTTTGAAAACAACTAAATTGCAATAAAAATCAAGTGCCTCGTGTCATCTTGCAGTCTCTTCCACTGGTCAGCCCCTCACAGCTACGTCTGTCATTCTTAGTACTCAACCAGAGCTCTTCAACTCATCCCAGAATAGAAGATGCTTACTTCAGAATTTATAGATAATCAGAGGTCAAGTGTACTAAATATCATATAATTCATTATATAATTTAACCAAATTACCACATAAAGAGTAAAACATCGCGCTTGTCTAAAATCTACTACTGAAATAGCTCAACTCTGAGTAGAATTTACCATGCCCAAGTTTGATTGTCTCAGAAAAAAAAAATAGAAATATTGATCAACCAGAGAGCCGAATCAAATGTCTCTAGAAACTTGGTCCCGTAAAATCACAAAAAAAAAAGTTGAAAGCTCACGCAAAATGTTGCAGTAAATTACTTAATTAGTAGGAAAGTTTATTTTTATAAGACTGTGAGTGGGGATGGTACATACTGCGGAGAAGCAAATGGCATAACAGGGACTCGGCTTCGATAATTTGGTCTCTTATTCGGATCGAGGTGCCGTTCCTCATACTTCTCGGCATTCTTACCCGACCCGCAAACCGCGCGAATCTTCGAGCAGCAACACTTGACAACTGCGCCCACAGCCAACAGCCTCCGCTTTTTCCGCCGAACCTCCAAAACAAGCCCACTCGAAATTTCCACATCCGGTCTCTTCAACAACCGCACGCTAAAAGGCGTAGTAAACCCTCTCGCGGCCGCCATTTTTCTTCTAATTATCTTATATAAATGCCATTAAGCAGTAAAGTAGCCCACAATCAACACCAATAAATTTAAAACAACAAAACCAAAAAAAAAAAAACCCTAGTTTCGAGAAATCTCGGCTCCAATGGCTTAATTTTCAGAATTTCTTTCGCCACCAAAAGAAACCACAACACAACTCGCGCGGATTAGACGGCGGAGATGCGGAGAGAGCTTAAGGACAATGCAGGCATTAGAGGAGAGAAAGCCGGAGATAATTGGTGTGCTCACTTGCTCTGATCCGCTAAGTCATCACAATGTCTACGTATATATATAGAGGCAGTGGTTTTATGCGGCGAATTGGTGCATTGGGTGGGCGTCGAAGTGAATTGGTGGTGGTGGTGGATTGGGGTGGGAGTGCAGTGAGCGAATCGCGGTGGTGGTGGGGCGGGATGAGGGTTTTTAACGTTTATTATCGACACGTGAGCTGAGCTGAGCTGAGGTGAGAGAGTGAGTCAGCCCCGCTTCTGCCTGAGCGCCACTCTTGCTTTGCCACGTGTGCTTTTACTACTCGTTCATGCTGGGAGGTTGTTGCTATGTGTCAATGTTGTGGTTATATTGAGAGAGTTTTTTGTGTTTATTTTTAAATAGTTGATATTATAAATAAATATTTAAAATTATTTATATTAAATAGTTGTGATTGGACATATATATATATGTATATTATAATTATGAGTTAAAATAATTGTAATTATTCAAAAATATATTTGAATTAGTTTGCATACAAGATATTGATGAAATTAATATAACATTTATGTGATATCTGTATGACATTTTCGAGAGCCACCTCAAATTACTCTAAACATACCCCAAAAATTTATTGACAAAAATAGACACACTTAAAATAACTAAAGTACCCTTATACAAATAAAATAAGAATTTATGTAAATTAAATTTTATAAATCCTTCTTATCCCCCAAGAATATTTATTTTTAATAAAATATAAACAATTCGTAGAAGAGATCGAAAAGTAAAAAGATTAAAATCTACTTAATCAAGAGAAGAACTCCTCCAAATCAAATTTTTTGAAAATGTCATAAATCACAAATTTTTTTATGAGAACATATTGGGTCACAAATTTTTTTATGAGAACATAATTGGTCTAGATCTCGACTCCATAACAGACATTTATAGAAAGCTTATCCAATTTGAGAGAGTGGAATAGAGTTTTAGAGACTAAACATCCATTGAAATCAGTTCAATATAAGTAAATCTCTAAAGTAGAATATGTTCTGTCAGAAGAATGGGGAAGACAAAGAAACAAATCCAAATTTTAGAGGACGAAATCGATGGCCAAAAATTGTGGTTTCAGGACAGGAGAAGAAGAGCTCCGGCGAGATCTGGAGAAGTGAAGATAATGTGGAAGCCGCAATGGAGAAAAAATATGAGTGAAATCCTTATAAAATTTTATTCCGTTGCAACAGAGAAAATGACAACACGAATTTTCGATTCTCATAGCAGAGTGCCACTGCTTTCTTTCTTTTCAGTTGTGGAGAATTAACGTGGGAGAGAAGAAGACTTGGTAAAAAATGATAAAGGATATAATAGTAAAAAAGTGGGGTATATTTAGTATTTTAGATTATTTTAAAGTTGTACTCAGCCACAATATTTCAATTCACTCTCTCGTTATGTATATTAAAAGATGAAAGATAAGGGAAGCGTAAACATAAATACGAGGCATCCTATCAAATTAGGGCAGACATTGTCAGTGAGACTAAGGGGGATGTATTGGATTAGGATTTTAAAAGACTTTTTTAGCTGAAAAAAATCCTGCAGATTTTAAAGATTTTGTAGGATTTTGGTGACTTTTAAGATTTTGCAGGATTTTGTAAGACTTTTAAAATAAGGATTTTAATGGATTCTATAGGACTTTGTAGACTTTGCAGAATTTCATGGATTTGTGACATACAATAAAAATTCAAAAATTTTCATACCTAATTAAAAAAAAAAAAAAAAGTTAAAGACAAAAAAAATCATAATATCATATCCTTTTAAATAGCATTACTCCACATATTCATAGCTATACTAGTCCTCCAAACATTAGCGTCATGTCGCTCTTGCTCTTGAGTTTGAATGATAGGCTCAAAATCACGGTCTTCATTAACTGGTAATGTTGAAGATGAAGGTTCGTCCACCGATTCAATTGGAAATTCATCAGAATGACATTCTTTGCGAATAAAGTTATGTAGAGCTGCACATGCTAATATTATCAATATAAAAAAGTATCGAAATTGAATAATCAAAGCAACCAAAGTAAAATATAACAAAACTCAAATACCGTAAAAAAATATTATCAATATAAAAATATTACCTAATGACATATGTAATATATAATATTAGTATCATAATAATACTATATAAAAATAAAGATTTATCTTGTATATAAGTTAGGATGAACAATATCGTTTTTTAATACTATTTAATGATTAATTATTAATTATTTTTATTTATTCTAGTATATATGTATATATAATATTATATTACTCTTCGTCACTGTAATTATTTTATCGTTGATGTTATAAATGTAGAGATGAAATTATAAGGTTAAAACTATTTTAGGTCTTAAAAATAAATAATTATATATAAATCAATTTGGGGATAAATAAAGTCATTAATTAAAAAAGTCCACCGAAATCCTAGAGGTTTTGATGGGATTGTTGGTATTTATAAAATACACTAAAGAATCCATCAAAATCCATCAAACCCAACAATCCTTTAAAATCCTTATATTTTTTAATACCAGTGGATTGTTTTTAAGTCTTTTAAAATCCTGATTGAATACCAGTGAATTGTTTTTAAGTCTTTTAAAATCCTGATTGAATACCAATGGATTATTTTTAAATCCTTTAAAATCCTGATTGAATACCAACATACTTTTTTATAAGAAAAAGGTCCTTTAAAATCCCACGAAATCTTAAACGAATACACCCCCTAAGTATTATTAGCCCAATGACCAAAACACGTTAGGATATCAGACTCAACAAAACTATATGTTGTCTGCCACATCAATATCAGGTTACAGTTTAATATTATTAAATTAATGATATGATGCATAATTCACACTATGATCAAATATGCGAGTAGATTAATTGACTCATAAATTCGATATATTTTATAATGAAAATTTGAGAGGGGTTGTTGGAAGAAACAGTGGCGTAAAATGGAAGGGAGCTCCAATTGGCAAATCATCATTCTATTAGCAGAATCATTGGAGTGTTAATTCATGGCAAGAAAGCAACCATGCACGAGGTAACTCACGTGCTTCCACTTCTCCATTTATTTCTACCAAAAAAAAAATTCTACAAAATTAGCAACGTGAATTTTTCTACATGTTTAGGTAAATTACCACTGTTCTTCAAATTCTTCTAAATTATCAAATGAACCACGTGATTTGAGTAAAATTACTAAGCCTAATTGTAGTTTTCTTAAAATATATATATATATATTATTCATGTTCCACTGAAATTTGCATATTTTTTTTATTTCAACGTCTCACGTAAATTTGCACAATAATTAAAAAAGAACAAATCATCGACCATAACACCATCGGCCAGTGGGCTTTCCAGAACAAAGAAACTTGTATGTTGTATCACTACATCCCAAATTTATATTTATAGTTGCATTTGGTATACATGTTTAAAAAAATTATTTCATTGACCAATTAAAATGAGTTATATTTTTTAGTATATAAGGTGGGCATAATTAGTATGTTTGAGAACCAATTGAATTGGAAAACAGCCATATAATCGATTTGATTGCTCCCTGAAAATCGTAACTAAAAAAAACCGGTCAAAATTAGTAAAAAAATCGAAAAAATCAGTCGAACAGTCTATTTTTATTTTTAAGTTTGCTTTTTCTTTTATTTGAATCTTACTTTCTTTTCATGGGTCTGAAGATATAATCGTACAAATAATAAATGTTGCATCTAAATTGCCATGGGGATTACAAAGTTTTCACAATTTTAATTAAGCCAAAAAAGAGAAAAGACTATAACTAGTGGTTCTCCTCCCCCACCACCCACACCCAACACCACCTGTGGCTAATGGTAAGAGGGCCATCCCCCCACCCCCCAAAAAAAAAAAAAAAATTGTGCTTTTAGAATCAGAATTTCCAATTCCAACATCACTGACTCCTCACATGTTTTTTTTTTAAATATCTGGAATATTAATTTCCACGTGTCAGCACCAGGTGAGGTGATGACGAGGCCATATGTTTGGATAAGGTGAGAGAAATAATATGACGTGGAGTACTTGGTGAAAATGAGAGCCAGGTGGATGCCCAGATTTTCTCTGCCTTTGAACGAGGAAACCACCATGACTCATCTTTTATTCTTGGATAAGCTCAAATCCCACTTCCCTCTCTTATCCATTTTTTCCACACATTTTGGCGATCTTACCTTTCCCTTTTTCTTGATAGCAATCGTTGGACATTATGAGCGACGAAATAAGCCACAAACTATATTCTTGCAAATCACCCAATTCACATTTTCTCCAACATGTGTCCACAATTCAATCGACCAGAAACAAACATAAGTTGTCCTTATTTGGGTAGAGATCATGACAAATGGCTATTGAATGAACAAACCCGGTAATTCGATCTAATCCAACCTATAGTGGCTGATATGGGTATTGATTTGACTTTTGGGCAAAAACTTGATTGAAATCTTGTGTGCACCGTGCAATTCAAAATACATTTAGTTATTTTCGTCCAATTGGTAATGTTAAGTGAAAATAACTAATACTAGTAACTAAAGCTACATTTAAATTGTGTGACCTAATGGTATCAATCCAAAATCCAAGCAACTCAAGAGGTTAATAGGAGTAATAGCAATCAGTATGTATAGAAAAAGGAATTGGTTTTTGCAATAGAAAATTTAATATGCCATTTGGTCCATAGCTCTCTGTAGTGGAATCTGATTGGGGAAGGAATAATACAAACGTAGTATCAGCACTCCAATACATCAAGTACTACCTTTCTCCCAACAAAAAGGACAAATATATTCAGAACATAAAACTGAATGGATGGAATATGGAATTATGCCATATTCTACCAAGTAATAAAGAAGCCAACAGCGCCATGACTACACAATAAAGATGCAGGTAAAGTTTAAAAAGAAAGTAATTTTCGGGAACAAAAACGAATGAGAATTCGTCTTACGAATTTAGGCAATTTCAAAATATGCAATAAAGTCTTTGATCACAACACAGCTTCGACTTATGTTGCAGCTCGATTGGGTCTCCAGAAATGTTGATAAGTATCTGAGATCAGAGAGAAAATTCACTTGCATTACCTCGTAAGATGAGGTGTTACTGATTCCACAACAACCTACACAAAGAGAATGAAGTGATGGCGTCAAGCTCAAGGAATAACATATACTGAAGAAGGTTTGGCAACTGGAATTAGAAAGTTGTGGCCAATCTAGCCGGCATTTGGATTAAAGGATCTAAGAGCTGGAAATCTTAAATCACTGATAACGAATCAATTATACTTATTTGGGTGACTTGATAAATGCAATAGATTGAAATCATTTCACACCAGTTTAGCACACGTTATACAGTTATATTTCAATTGTTACTTTTCTTTTCCCCTCAAATTTAAAGATACAAATACACCTTAAATTGATTTGGTTGTATATCATATTATTATGACTTAAATCTCAAATTTAGACAAGCCAATAATCATCTTAAGGTGTATATAACCATGCCCATTCCATGAATAGAAGATGAGAACCCTACCCTTCCGTCATAAGACAATGATGCAAATATCCATGGTTCCCGAGAACTCCAAGCGAGGCCTGAATAATGTGAAGCAAATCAAGTGAACTCCAGATATAAAGTTGAAAGAGCGTTATGGGTTAACATCAATTACCATAAACACTGTCTTCATAGTCATTGTAGGAGTTGAGCAATGGTTCTGCCACCCGGGTTTGTGACTCCACAAAACTAGCAGAATATATATAGTTAAAATCAATTTCCAACAATGATTGTAGTAGAGGATATAAGTACTAAAATGAACTGTGTACCTATCTGATGCTGAATCATCGCCCATTGGGGGAGAGGTCAGCCATAAATTGACAGCTGAGTCAGTTCCAGCACTCTACAAAAGCTTTGCCATCATCAGCAATAATCAGTGACTACAAGAGAAACAATCCTCACTTCTTTTCAGTCATTTAAACCATTGTACTAAAAGAACAAAAAGTAGAAGTGATACTAGTACAGGAGTGTAGGGAGAAGAGGAGATGAAGGAAGGAGAGTGTACCAGAATTAGGCCTTCATACTTGGGATTACATTTAACAGTCCATGTCCTATCAACAATAGCACACTCATTAGTTCTCAGATAATCAAACTGACAAAGATGATTTAAGTGCAAGGAAGGGAAAAAACAAACTTAAAAGATACTTCCGAAAAGAGCCATAACTGTTGGGTGGGGGGGTGGGGGGGGAGAGAGAGAGAGAGAGAGAAGGCATGAAAGGAAACAATATGAAATTGGCCAAACAAAAGAAAAACAAAGAGCCAGAAAATGATAGTTCTTGAGTGCTTTACCAATGTGAATGCCCAGGAAGATCTGCTACTGGAGACTTCAACTTTCTAAGGTCCCATATATGAATGCCAGACTCATCTTCAGCAGTTACCTGAGAAATGCAAACCGGCACACATAGCTCATATTTAAAAGAGGTACATTCAGAAATACGGTTAAGAGCAAATACAAACAATATTATACACTAAACCAGGAAACCACAACTTCTCCATGCATGCTATTGCAACTTCTGTACTTTGACAGTTAAAAGCAATCAAGACCTGAGTAAAATTTGAGTTTCAAAGTCATGTTAATTTTTAGGTCAAAACATCATGCACAAGTTAAATGGAGATGGGTTTCCCTAGTGTAGCAACTATAGCATTCCAACTAGGTGCCAGTTATGGGTTACCAGGTTCCTCAAGTTGGTAACAGTTCCCACTCTATAGTACCCAAATCGAAACACAGTTCCATGAAAGCCTATTAAGCATCACTTGACTTGAGCAGTTCTACCGAGAAATAGGAGAAAAAGAATAAAATGTAACTTTTTACTCAGCCTGCAAGAGCTCTCGACCATCATGCTTCTAATCCATTCTTTAACAGAAAGTTTTAAGGTGTACTTTTACCATATCGAGTTAGACTCACTTGTTATACTCCCTTCGTATACAATTAATAGTCTTATTTGTTTGCACATGGTTTAATACGATATGTTGGGGGGTATTATGAGGTCCGTTTAGGAATAAAGTGATTGTTTATGGAAAATATGCTTGCCCTCATATAATTCCCTCCAACATATTGCATAAACCACGAGCAAACAA
The DNA here is from genome assembly GCA_026898435.1 of Prunella vulgaris. Lineage (NCBI taxonomy): Eukaryota > Viridiplantae > Streptophyta > Magnoliopsida > Lamiales > Lamiaceae > Prunella > Prunella vulgaris. The sequence goes on along the minus strand of JAPKLY010000223.1, from coordinate 687,509 downwards.
ACATGACTATTTATTGTGGATGGAGGGAGTATGTCTCATTCTCATCTAAATTACAAGCTTTTCACTCTGGTTAATAAAACTTTTCAATCAAAAAAAAAAAAACTTAGGTTCATAGCAAAATGTCAACAAACCAGTAAACCATCACAGCTTAAATTCATCAACCTAACATCCAAAATGCCACTTGCAAGTTGCAACCCTCGCCAATAACTGAATCAACAAATACGAAGAACGAGTCTGGTTATCTTTCAACCACTATTGCATTCAGTTGCATTATGAAAACCTGCTGCATAAAATGTTTGCAGATTTCGAGATAATATTAGTGGGTATCAGTATCACACTCTTAGTTACCTACTGTAAACTTATTGATGGACAAACGCATGATTAGCCTGTGTGCTTGACTAATAGCAATTTTTGTGTTGTTGAGCAACTGTACACGGAAATTCAAATAGATGTGTGCATCATATTTATATGGAAAATTTGCATTAACCTAATTGAATAAATTTGAAGGGGAGCATTGAGAACGACTTGAATGTGTCGATAACTGAATAATAAAAAATGAGGAATCACATAATTAAAATATAGTAGCAAGAAATACACTAATCAAGCTTGTAGCATACTTACAAGCATGTAGCTCTTTTTCATGTCATAATCTACATTGCGGACATGTGCATGCTCAATTGAATTTGTTTTCCTGCATTGAAAATTTTTTATGCTCATGGTTGCATTTGGTATTTCATAGAAATTCATGAATCAACTAAGCCGCTCGGTGGACTCCATCATTAAGGGTGAACATTTTATAATCTACAGAACTTTGTGAATAAAGGTCATTAGCCAAATTTTGTAAGTCTTAGCAGTAGAAAAGGATTCTATAGATGTCAGTAGACAAATATCAACAAAGTCACCAACTAAGCCTTTTGGAGGACTTCATTACAGAGGGTCAATATTTATTAAACTACAAACTTTTTGAATATAAAACCAAATCACTTGGCAGAAGTTTGTAAGTCTTAGCTGTAGACAAAGATTCTATAGGCACCATTATAAATGACATGGGCGTGGTAAATTGGACAAGATAACACTAGTAAGCTAATGTAAAATGGTTATGGTAACACCATCACATTCACATCCACTGCCACATGAAAAAGGGCAGGAGAAACAAGGTAAAAATTGTGGAACAGTAAGTTTATACACAAAACAAAATCATAGAGTAGGACTTAAGAAATTTGAAGAACATCTTTTATAACTTTAAAATTGCTTCTTGAGTCTTGACAGTTTTAACTTTTAAGTGGTTCGTTGCTTGACAATATGCAAATACGAGGAATTAAAAAGAACATACTTCATAGTCCTTAAATCCCAAAGCTGAACCGATGAATCACATGTTAAAGACATTGAATTGAAGTCGTGAGGATCCCATGCTCCACCAGTTAAATAATGAAGTATGCCAGCTGATTCCTGTGATTGTACCTAGATTACATAACAAAACCTGAATAAGAATTAGCAGAATAATCTGAAACAATAAAGTTATAATGTGGGTTAAGAATCCTGTTTCAATGACTAAATTTCATCACATGTTGAACATATTGAAGAGGTAATGTGTAACAAGTAGAAGAAAAAAAAAATGTATAGCATAGTAATGCCATAATAACAAGGCCCAAAAAGAACATAAATGATAAATACAAATAAATATCGTCTGCTTGTTAATAATACAAGATTGAAATTATGACAATGGAATAAACATGAGTAATAACTAATAAGCTAATAACTTAACTGGAGCAAAATAAAATTTTGATGAGGACAGTTCACAACAATAACATAGTTTCTGAAAGTCAAGTGGTTCCCTCCAAGAACCATGGTTTAGTTTCTACCTTTACCCATTCAATCAAAATTTTGAGAAAGCATGATGCATGAAGTTAACAACTTTTATATAAGCAGGATAAGATAAAAATAGGTTATATAGATAGCTAAAAAGGACAAGAGCAAAGCTATATTATCATGTCCATGTTGACTCAAACATATGGCTGAACAAACTTAATGATTTCTGCAGAGCACTAACCTGAGCAGTCTTCTTTGAAGTATCTAAGCTCCAGAGGAAGAGATTTTGCTCATCAATACTAACCAGCTTGTCATGCCTTCCTGTTGGCCACCAAAGTATGCTACAAAGAGCATGTAGTATTATAACACAACCACATTGTATTACACTTATTGGGGAAGGGGAAAAGGGGAAATCATTGATCATACTCCCTCCGTCCATAAAAGATTTCATGGGAGGGAGGACACACAAATTACGGAAGTGGAAGAATGAGTAGGGATTTTAGGGGTAAGTTTGTAAACCTTTATGTAAAAAGTAAAGAAAGATGAGATGAGTGGAATTGTGTGTATGTGTAGGCCCAAACGTAGTTAAATTGAGGATATTGTGAGGGTGAAGTTTATGGAGGGTTTTCCATTTTAAGAGTGTGAAAGGTATTGTTGGATGGACAAAAAAGAAAGTACGAAAGATATTCCAGGATGAAGGGAGTAGTTTTTATTAAGTATAATGTCTAAAATATCCTAATGCATAGCCAATTGTATCCTAACCAAACAGAAAGTGAAAATTCCCCTTTTTCCTTTCTTTATCATGAGAGAAATCTAATTGGGTTTCTAACTTTCTAATTCCAAATGAGAAAGGCACATGGAAGAGAGGTTGTCACTAATGGGGTCTACAGCATCACAGATATAACCTAAGCCTGGTTCATTTTAATGAAGCCATGAAAATTGCAAAAACTAAAGTTCTTTTAACTTAATCACAACAGCATTTACAGGAAGCAAAAGCAAAGTGTTATGCAATGCGTTAGTCTTTGTAAAGAACTTTAAGTTTGCAGAAGTGAAGGAAACAAAACATGTATGGTCAACCACAAAGCTTCCTACAAACTGGGTATAATTGGAGAGCAAAACTACTGAAGGGTAAGGTGCTATGCCTAATTCGAAAAGCAAAACTAACAATTAGGCAGAGAGCCTATCCCTTCAGTAGTTTATTAGGGATATTAAAAATAAAGAATGTTGGTAGAATCCAAAGTTCTTTGTTCCCGAGTAATGACCACATGTAACTCCATGCTCTATTGCCATTTAACATTCTGTATGACGGCATTATATTATTTTACATCATATATTTATTCCTCATGTTAATGTTCTTTAACTAAACCCCACTGTTTATCCTTCAAATCAAACTTACCATCTAATCTTGCAAGTGTGCCCATCCAGAGAGGCGACACTTTCCAATTGAGGAGAACTCAGCTGACCATACAACTCGGGAATTTGCCATACTGCTGCACCGTATGTTTCCCCTTGAAAACAGCATAACAGATAACAGAATATTATTCTTCAGAAATTAAAAGAATAGTTCATCCTGATGAGAACTACAAGAAAATTCCTTAGATAATTAGATTGACCTGGAAACTTTTTCAACAAGAAAACCTAAATTTAATTCCACATTTCTTTAGAAAATTACAACTTACAGTTAGGGACACCACTTCTTGCTCAACCATAGGCCAAAGCTTAATTAAAACTAAAAAGACAGAAAGGTTTAAAAGTACAAACAATTTTTATAGCTGAAAAACATGGTTAACTAGCTTAGTTTCAATCGCTTGCTTATTTTGAGATTGTATTTTAAACGATGATGATCACTTAGCAATGAACTTAAAATATGAATCAACCAATATAAACAGCTCGAATATATATATTCAATTGCTATAAACAGCTCGAATAGCTTAATATAATGTTTAACATGTTTTGCGATATCTTAACAAATCAAGATAAACTTGAACAAGCTCCAACAAAAACAAAAAAGATATTAGCAAGTACTCTTTCATCTCTATCAAAATCAGGAACTTGATTTGCACATAGTCTAACTACATATCTCCATCAAACAATTTGACGCATCAAGACGACGCCACTGTTCCGTAATGTGAAACTGAAAAAATAGTGGAATTACCAGAAGAGTACACAGTAGAGAAAATCCGTTGATCGAAAGGACAAGAAGCGAGATCCCAAATTTCATTCGGATGCGAAAACAAACCCTCGCAGATCAATTCAGTACCACCAGACGAAAGTCTCAGCAAATGCACCTGAAAATTCACGCCGCATTTACATCAACAGTAACAAAAATGCACTAAATTCCGAAAGACTACTGCTCCTAAAGTACCTCATTCTCTTCTTTGAGGCTAAGAGTGCCGGTGAGGAAACTGGTGTGATCTGTATCGGCTTTCACATCGGAAATGCATCTTGCCTGTCGCAATCAAAATTCAGTTTAGATTCTCAAATTTCTTCTCGAGTTCTACAGACAATTCAGAAAAATTGACCTGGTATTTGAGACCATAGCCGATTCCAGTTGATCCACCTTGCATTTTCGTACGAGTTGTTAAAACATTTCTACTCCAATTAAATATCTCAGCTATTAATATCTCCGTATTAGATTGAACTCAAAACAAAAATAATTAAATAAGTTCCACTTAATAGAGAAAAAAAGGAAAAATAATAATGGGCCGAACAAAGGGCCCAAATCACCGTTAATTCGGCCCAATCACCATTACTTCGGCCCAAATTTACTGCCTATTAGTTCGTAGCCCAAAGCAGATCAAGATTTATCTGCATATACAAAACAAAAAATTGGATTTTTTTTAAAATTATGTAAAAGAAAGTGAATATTTTTTCTTTTTTATTTTGTCCTGCAAAAATTTATATATTCCCAAAATAAAAATATTCCTTTAAATTTACATCCTTACAATTTTTATCTTATACATTCTATTCATTACACATTTTTTAAAAATTGTACCTCCAAAAATACCGGAAATGAAGGTGGTAGTTACCTTCTGCAACTGTCTCCACTTTCCAGTATAGTACTTCTTACCGTGCTTTAAAATGTTGTACCCATGTGTTCTAATGTGCAACATATTAAAGCACTGCACGGTATCATACCGCAGGTAGCAAAGACAAAATCGACCATCCAATCCCAAAGACTCATCTGCACATATACACACCCACATGTACATGTTCAAAAAACAATTAAATACAAAGATCATGAAATCTACTTACTCCTCCGTCTCTCGGCATGTTTTCAACCTTTATTAAAAATATAGAAATATTTTTCTTTAAATTTAAGTAAGATTCTACTTTTTCAAAAAAAATAAAAATTATTTCACTAATTTTAATAAAAATAAATAAAATAAAGATATTATGCATCAGAAAATAAAGTGATTAATTTTAAATATAATAATAAAATAATATATTTTAAAATACACACAAAGTTGACCCACAGCAATGTCTATCAGTAACATCACACATATATCAGTCACAGTTAAAAGGAGATGGATTCCCAAGGCAGCCGAACCCATATCAACACTTTAACTCTACTGTGTACCCAACAATTCATTCAAAAAAATTCATACATATATAACATTTACAATGTCTATCAGTAACATCCATTTCCATTCATAAAGGAGCTGATCTCTCTCACTCTCTTTCTCTCTGCATATGATACAATCCTCAAGGCATCCATGACAACCTTACAAAACTTTCTGTCTTCATTACAACTAGGTGAAACACAAATCTATTTAACCACCTACATAGATCACTAGAAAAAAAAAAAGAAAAAGGAAAAAAAAAAAGAGCAGTAGCATGTACAAAATTTCAATAATGAGCGCAATAGTCCAAAACGAGTTGCTCGTGTGTTGCCTGATGTAGTTTTACTCAACCACGCGATTAGAAAAAGTGGTTCTCATCATGGTTAGCACTTTCTAAAAGTCGAAGAACCTGCTCAAAAGTTTAATCTTCATAAAGCTGATGACTAGAAAATGCAGAAATTACCTTTCGAATCTTAATATGATGGCTGGATTAAGTGCTCACATTTTTACAAAGATTACTTGAATTTAATCCGAAAGCAGATCATTCATATCAGGTTCCTCAGTTAGATTGTCATAATCCATGCTTGTCTCATTATACAAATTGTTCCCCAACTGAACCATTGGATCATCTTCATCTTCAGGATCTGACCATTCCAGATCATCATTCATGTTTTGATCTTCTTCAACATCTTTTTTAATTGGAGAAAACCCCTTGCCAGATTCTTTTTTAACTGAACCGGCTTTTGCTTTTGCCTCTGAATCTTCACAGATGCAAGAAGACGGGTTTTCATGGAATGCTCCCCTGCCTGGTCTGACCTCCTTAGGCCCTCCCATAAAACCCCTCTGATATGTATGGACTTTAGCGGCAAATTCTTCCCAGGTCATATTATTTCTCCCAGCAAACAGCCTGTACAGCTTTTTAGCGTTGGGACGAATTGTCGGTTTGTGCCCAAAATATCTCCTGCAGTACAAAGAAATGGCAACATTAGCAAGAGTAAGTATGTCAGTAGAGGAGAATATACAAAGTCAAGTCCTTGCAAGACATATTATAGATGACTGAGTAAAAGGGAAAAGGATTTTTATTTAGTCCCGTAAATTTCCCAATTATGCTTTTAGGACATTTCACTCTACATAATTAAATTTGGTCATGTTAACTTCCAAAATCCAACTTTTTAGTCATTTTACCTGGCTACAGCGGGTAGTAACCTGTTTTCAAAGTTAATAGGTTGAAATTCAAAAAAAAAAAAGATATTGAAAAAAACTGACATGTCAGCTCAAAACCATGTTGCTCATGCGCTATAGCCAGTCGAAGGACTAAAACCTTTTACTTTGAAAGGTAACAGGGCGAAATTCAATTAGGAAAAGTGGAGCGACTTGAAATTAAAAAAAAAAAAACCGTTAGGAAAATACTGTAAACAGTTGCGCAACCAAGAAAATTTGCAAGTATTAAGTGGCGTACCTTCGTCCTGCTAAGATTTTAGCCATGTTCCCATTGTTATTTGTAACAAATACATCGCTTTCATCACATACAATAAAATCTAGAGCAGCCATTCGAGAAGAAAATTGAGAGAACGGTTCTAGTTCCCCTTGTCTTGCTAAGATGTCTTTCGAATAAAAGTTGGGGAAAAGCGCCTTTAAGGGGGCCAATGTCGCTTCCCCTCCATATACTTCTCCAGATGCCACAAATATATGGGTCTGCCTGTCATATCCAAGAGCTCTTAGCAGAAGACCAACTTCCTCAGGAGTCAGAGGGCATCTTCCTTGCCTTCTCTCCCTCTCTGGATTAGGATTCTGCAGATTCAATCAAACCAATTCTCAATATTCTTAATATTCCTGTTAACAAAGAAATTGGATAACGAAACAGGCCTTATTCCACTGCTTTGCAGGAGGAAGCTAGACCATAACATGTTATCGCAATTCGATATTCCACATGGAATTACAAAAAGAAATGATCTTGAACATTTCTACAACCTTACTAGTTGCAAATCCACCTGAACATGTCTAACCATTTTTCTTGACAACAGAACATACAACAATATCTTTCAGGAAAATCAAATCATACACCAGATCAGCACCCACCCACCAACTTGAAAAATTAAAGTAAACAAAGACTTATCTGAAAAAGAAATGGTTAATCACTATTTTCATGTGTGTTTCTGTGTTTATCCGTTACATCCACAGTAAATTTAGAATTATTCTAAAGAAGCATATGAAGCATTACGTGTAAGGTTTTCCACCTCCGCCTTATTTTTGCCAAATCCCTGATCTCTTTGTCTCCTCCACCATAATAACATCCTGAGAATGCAAGCATATCAGGTTCAAACCTGTAAACAACAAACACAGGCACATAAATAACAATCCTGCATCCCTGTGTTAGTAGAGGAATTCAACAAAACACCACATTGTTTAGAGTGAAGGTCTAGACTAATAAAGAAATGGAAACAATATCATAAAACTATGCACTAAGGGGGTGCTTTGTTCATAATTCTTCAATGGGAACGGTATGGAAGGAATATAGGGTAATTGTGGTGGTTACTTTCCATCACACTTCATACGATGTAATTATACTAAAATAAGTTGATCATTACCCCCATTTTTTATTAACTACCACCTCTCCTACAATCATTTCACTGTTCATCAACAAATAATCATTTTTTTGTCTCAACTTGTTTCAGATTAAAGCAATTCACTATTCAATTATTCTCATACCATTTTCACTGGAGAATTTGAACCAAGCGCCTCATAAGAACAGCAAAAGTGGAAGAGTACATACAACAACAGAGACACCCAGAGATGATACAAATTGAAGAGCAAATATTGCTCAAAAATTGAAAAGTCAATAGAGAAAATGATGGTGGTCCTGATTATGAGACCAGTAAGGAAATATATTTGGAACTAGAGAAGATAAAACCCTATTGTATGCACCTGAGGTGAAGGGCAATGTAATGCTTGCTCTTCTTTCTCATTCTTTGAACCAATTTTGCACCCATTTCAAGGATTGAATTCGTGAACTTCAGAGCATGATAATTAACTCTGCACCTAAGCTTCTGCAGATCCAAGTCCAACCTATTTGAAAGTCTATAGTCGAACTTTGTTAACATAACAGCCTGACAAGAATGGCAGCATTCATTAGTGGAATGGAACATAAATTGGGGGGGAAATTGCAAATTCTATATCTGTCACTGCAAACTTCCAGAGATTCTTTTAAATTATAACCACATGAGTTCCAAATATGATGGAACATTATATAATGTTCCAAGATAATTTGAACACAGTAAGGGCAAGTATATGATTATAACAAAGATTCAAACGAAAAAGTTTGGTACTCAAGGCCCCAACATGAAAAGTAAGAGGAGCTACAAACACAGGAACCTTAATTTTAAAATTTAGTGTAATCTCTAAATGCACCTAGAGTTAGCATTCTCTCTATGGCAAGAAGTACATCCCATTGGAATATGAATTAATAGTTGGCACCTGTAAATGCTGTACCTACCGATGGACAATAACTCTTTATTAATATCATCTTCTTATTACTCCAAGATGTGGTGTTAATGTATAACAGGAATTAAGGCGCTTGGTTCAAATTCTCCAATGGAAATGGTAATGAAAATATCTTTTCCCTCTACGACCCCGTAATGAAAAGGATATATTGGATGAAGGATTGTCCCAATGGTAGTTATATTGATAGCGTTTTACCCTAATTTTGGAATAAAGTGGACATCAAATGGTTGTTGAGAAATAGTGAAATGACCGAGAGATGATTATAGAAGGAGAGATAATTAATAGAAATGAGGTAATGATAAACTTTTTTAGGAGGGGAGGTAGTGGATGATCATCTTTTGATCTTATTAACCATCATAATTACCTTAAATTCATTCCTTATGAAGGTTTTTTAGCCAAGCACCCCCAAAATTGCAAGTTAAACCACATCCATAGCACATTTTTTGTCCAAAAGCTTAGTTATGGTATCTTCGTGTATTCAAAGAAGTACAATAGGAAACAAATTAAGGCACATCAGAGGAACGTATCGACTTACGCGTTTCTTCGTTAGTACAGGTACTAAACGACTAATATAGCAATGTTCATTGCATTTTCTGGGTACACGCATCGTATATGGATTCCACGTATGCCCTCTTCTTCGTGGAAGTTCTTTCACAATTTTTACATCTTTTGCCAGATATGATATAAACCAATCAACATCGAAGATCTCTGAAAAGTTGCTGCATAAGAGAGCAACATTGAGTGGATACAAAGAAGCAGTTACGATAAGAACTTATTCATGCAAAAATTCTTCACCTAACATCCTTCCAGAAGGACTTCTGGTCCAATTTTGGGATGACAAGGGTAGCATTCAAAATGCGTGCAGCAACAACAGCATCAGTAATCTGAATTGAACGAGTAAAAGAAAAAATCACTTAAGCATCTACATTGAGCTGTACACTGCATAATCAGCCTAAGGGATTAAGACAACCACTGTGCATGAAATTGGTATGATAAACTATTCATAATCATTCACCAGGACTGCATTTTTCAAATTATGCGCCTGATTTTGCTGAATATGGTAAGAGATATTTGCTAAAACGTTGAATATTTTCAATAAACAGGCAAATACAAGGCCAAAGTATACCAATATTGTTTTCACTTATCAATAATCAACTAAATGTGTCTAACATTGCAAAATCCAAGCACACCCCTACAACAAAAGCTAGAGAAAAAAAGCAAATGCGGAAGAGTTTTACGTGACTGATGTAGACATCCCATAGTCATGACTAGTGATTACTAATTAAAAAGGTTATCAACTACAAGCAAGTTACTAATCGCATAACAAGTAAGAGAACATAGCAGAGCTTTCTTCTGAGTGGGCTGATGAGGGCAGAAAAATAAATACACATATTTTCATGTGGTAGCTGGAGAAATTTAATACCCCAGTTCTCTGCTGGTTTAAACCTCCACTGGTTGCAATGGCCAAATAGCGATTGGATTTTGTAACATCAGCAGCTTCTGTCATGCAAAATGGAATAACCAACATTAAATCCAAAGAAAATGCAGAATAGAATCCTGAGAGTGAGAGTCAGAACACAATAAATAAAACCAACAGAGCAACAACGACATGATCGCAAGGCACATATTGATAGATGATGAATGACGTTTAAATCTGTAAACATCATCACATACTTGCAAATTTACTGGTAGCATTGCTGCACCCGTAGTAAAATATGGCGTTCTTCGTACTCCAAAGATCGCGACTATCCACTCTTCCGCTCTTCTAGATCTCATCAGCCAATAAGCACCACATTTAGCACAAATCTCGGATCCAACAATCAACACCAAAACAACAACAATCAGAACAAATACACATGAACAGAAAAACCTAACTGGAACTCGAAGCACTGGTGGCACTAGATTCACCTCAGCAACGTCATTAATTATCTACAACAACAAAACAGTAGCAACGCCATTTCAACATCACTTCAACCAGAATCAATAAAGTAGAAGCACGAGAGAACCCAATAAAACAAACCCTTTTTCTCGAAATAAGAGGTACCCTGGTGCGGCGAATGTGATCGTGCTCGACGGGGGAGGGCGCGAGGAAAGAGATGAGCACAAAGAGGAGGAGGATGGCCGCGGAAATGGCAGAGATTGCGGGGAAAAGCCGGCTGAGGTACAGGCTGCGCCGCCGCGGATAAGCCATCAATAATGGCGGTGGGCGGCGAGGGAATAGGTGATGAATATGGGCTGCTTTCCCTCAATGAAAGAGGGCACAGCGTCAGTATAATTGACGCAGAGGGGTCATGGAGGGAAGTGGAACAATCATTTTGCAAGTACTAGTTGGAGTTTTACACTTGGAGCATTTGCAATAACGACAAGGATTTTTTTATGCCCGGAAATCAATTGGGATTCGGGTTAATTTTGGAGATTGACATCCTGCAAATTTACTGTTGGAAAGATGAAGATTTACATCCGAAATCAGAAATCGGATTGAATGTGGGTTTTTAGGGGTGGCAGTAGGTATTGCCGGATTGGGGATTGTGGGAAAAAGATTCTTTCCTTGCTGGGTGGTGTCAAATACTATTGGAAGGAATTTGGGGATTAAGAGATTTGAGGAGTTTATGATTATAATCGTTTCAAAGTGTCAAAATTTAATTAATCAAAATAAAATAATTTTCACAGTAATAATCCTATATTTGTGGAATTACTATTTAGTTCATTAAATAAGGGCTTAAGTATGATTATCATTAAATAGTTATGATTTTTCTACTGTTAGGTAGGGTGTTTGCCCAGCTTGATATTAGGAAACCAATAAAAACTCAACAAATCATTTAATACCGTTCAAGGGCGAAATAATTATTTTTTAGAGAAATACGTATAATTGTTTATGAGTATGTTTTTTGTGAACTTAATTTTACAGAAACTTGTATTACTGTTACACATATTCATTGTCACTATCACAAAAATATATATTGATAAACCTGAGTTCATCGTGAACACGAATTCATACAAATTTTTGTCATTTGTTTATATATTTACCAATTTAACCTTTTACTTTATTTATTTTAATTAATTTAAATGAATTAATGTAATTGAACATTTCTTAATTTCTTAATGAAGAATCTCCCTTCTCATCAATTATTAACTCTATTTTCTTTTCTGTTTGTTTTCTTTAAAAAAAACTGATGGAAGAAAAACCTAAGATTCCATTTGGACTGAGGAATTTGATTTTACAATAGATTATAAATAAATGAATTTAAAATTTCATAGATTTTAAATTTTTTGTTTGGATTCATAGTGAATTTATAAATGAATTTATAAAATTCACAGATTTGAAATTCATTGTTCGGCAAAATTAAACAAAACATAGAATTTGCTATGCATCATCCACTAAATAAATAAACCCTCTCTCTCTCCACACTTTTTAAAATTTATAATATTTCAAAGTCCAATCTTATTTTTAATCCTCAATCAGAAAAAAAAAAAAAATAGAACTTATATCATATTATTTTACACTATTAAATACATATAATATTATCAATGAGTGCATTTCATTCTAAATTTTGCAATCCAAAAAAAAAAACTATTTGAAGTTGATTACACTTAATAACAAGAAATAATCTAATATCACAAAATCAAAAGCTAATCCATATCACAGACAAAAGTAAATCACAAGTCACATGAACTTTCACGTGAACAAAACAAATCACCATATCATTTTAACATTGAACTTAAATAAGAGAAATTCTAGCAAAAGTTTTAAATAAAATATGAACGAACTATGCTCATCTAGCTTGGTACTCCTCAAACATTTGCTTAGCAAGACTGTCTTGAAAAACAATCCATTCAACGGTAGTTTTAACGAATCTTATTTGTTCTTTAATACTTGAATCATCATCTTCGTTTGTATTTTGTTCAGCTAATTCTCTATCAACATCGATCAACAAAGGATCAACCAAGATCTCATCGCGCACAAAATTATGAAAAATAAAACATGCATTGATGATTCTAATTTGAGTCTTCACATCATAAAAACTTGTATTCCTCAAAATAACCAATCTTTTCTTCAGTAAGCCAAATGATCTTTCAATTGCATTTTTTGCAGATGGGTGTCGAAGATTGAATAGTTTTTTGTAATCTTGGAGTATTCCCTCTCCACTCATTCAGATAGTATCAAGTTCCTCTATATGGGGCAAGAAATCCCGGATCATTGGTGTAACCCGCATCCACAAGATATATTGGTCTAGAAAAAATGGAAAGTCTAAAAATATCAGGTATTTAACTTAAATATTAAGAAAAAATGTATTGACAGAAAAAGTTAATCTATCTCTAGAAACTTTTAAGCCAGAAGATCTTCGTAAAGCATCACAAAGTACTCGTGAGTCTGAAGTTGATCCCTCCCATCCAGGTAGTGCATATATAAATTTTAAATTAGAATCGCACACTCCTAAACATTAGTACTTATAAAACTCTTCCTATTTTTGTATCTGCTCTGATCTTCAGCTGGAACAGTGAGATGAACATATGTTCCACCTAATGTCCCTACTGCATTCTACACTATTATTGTAAGTTTAAGGTATATAATCAAATGATATTAAATATGATGAACATATAATTCCCGGGAACCATCTCCAGCTCTCAGCATCACTTTGTTGCTTAAGGTAAAGCTTTGCAATTTTTAAAACTGCACATAGCACAATATGAAATTGCCTACTTATGGTTTCCCTTGACCGGACAAATGTTGTTGAGGTAGTACTATTTTTTTCATCATGTGCAAGAACATGCAAGAAAAGAAAAGTGAAACTATTTCTTGTATTATTACATTTCTTGCAGCGACTAGTCCCTCCTCTTTGCATAATAAATCACATAATCTGTTGAATGTTCTTACATCCACCAGCAATTGCGTAAAACATGTAGCGTTATGACTTAAAGATCTCATCCAAAACTCCCTTTGTTGATCTCTTTTGTCATAACTCATTGGGTCATCCTTAACAAAGTATTTATCATGGTACCAAGCTCCAATAACAATCATCAAAAAACTCAACAAAGATAAGATAATTTTCGTCCCTTCATCGTTTTCCAAAACCTCTCTTGAACGTTTTTTATTGCCAACATCCATAAAAAAACAAGAACATTCCTCTCTTTTTACTAATCAAAAGAACCAAATTCAAAGAATTAAAGAAACTTAAAATCAATGATAATTAGAATTAATGCATTTACCTTGAACGAACATATACACACTTGAGAACAATATGCAAGTCAAATTTTCGAATTTGAAAAAAAAAAAAATCACTCAAACAAAGCGAGTAAATCCCAAATATAGCAGCGATGCAATCCTAAAAAAAGAAAGAAAAAAAGTGCATTGATAAATTGGTCCATTCCCTAACATTTTTCATATTATTTCAATCATTAAATTTGAAGAATATATCTTTTCTGTACAATACTAAGTTTACGGTGACTAGCAAATTGTCATTTTTTTAGTAATATATCAATCACTCTTTTTTTACAATATGATTTGAGTTTTCTTTATGAATGGGCCATATGCTACAGTTTAATATTATCTTTTTGACTTGTCCAGCTTTTGATCTTATTGCATCACATTTTTCTTGTAAACAGGTGTTGTCTGTAACTTTTAAATCAATAGATACTAGTTATGTTAGATCTTACTAAATATGAATATCCCCATTAGTATTAATTCAACTGGTGTTAGTGTATTAAATCCCCCTTTTATAATTTTCCAATAAAAAGAATGTAGAAAAACCCCCACAATTAATTAAATTTGGTAGAGGAAGAAGATGAAAGTAGAAGGATATATAAACTGAAAGTTTTATAGGTTATAAAATACTCACCTTCAATAATGAAGTTCACTGAGTGGCTTAGTTGATTTCATGCTTTTCAATGAAATACCAATTGCAACATTGAACATAATAATTTTCAATGCAGGAAAACAAATCCAATTGAGCGTGCACATGTCCGTACTGTAGATTATGACATGAAAAAGAGCTACATGCTTGTAAGTAGGCTATAAGCTTGATTAGTGTATTTTTTGCTACTATATTTTTGTTATTTTTATTTGTCTATTGATTAATGTGATTCCTCATTTTGTCTGTCAACAATCTACCACTTTATCAAGAGAGTTCTTATTAAGATTTATAAAATACTCACCCAGTGCATTCTACTTCTAACAGGCATTTCGTCAAAATAGGTAGAGCACAAAACTCATAACAATTCCAAGCATTTCATCATACACAAACACATGTTCAAACAATACTGAAAGTTATTTTTCGATTAATTAGATTTATACCTAAAAAGCCCAAAATTCTCAACTCCAACTCATAAAGGATATGAAGTAGCATTAAACAAATTAAAGGAGTGTAATGTCATCTAAGTGCATAATTTTTTAATTTGAGACTTTACTATACATGAGTTATGAAACATGTCAAGGATTACAATCTAATATAAAAGCTTAAGTATTTCAAGTATTTTGATTTTGATTATCTATGAAGCTGTTATGTTTATTTCAATATGTAATTAATAATTTATTAAAATTATCTATGAATCTGTTATGTTTATTTCAATATGTAATTAATAATTTATTAAAATTTTATATGAAAATATTTAACTTATTTTATTTTTTAATAAAACATATATAATATTAAAAAAATAGATCGAAATGATTTTAACTGTTAGACCGCCGGTCCAACCTGTTGCAACCGATGCTTTATCCGGTTTGATCACCGGTTCGGTTATGAAAACACTGATTATTCCCCGATTTCGTACCATCGACTTCCATCTAGATAGTGTTGAGGGAGAAAAAAAAAAAAGCATGAGAGAGAGAGAACATACCTGGTTGCCTGGTTGAGCGTGATAGGGATGGCAAAACGACCCGCGCCCGCAGTTGATCTAATCCGTCCCGCTCTGTTTGGATCGGCCCCAATCTGCCCCGTTTTGAGAATGGAGCAGATCCGCCCCGCCCCGATTGCGGAGCAGATCAGGCATGGATCAACATATTTTTTGCCATGATCCGCCCCGCTCCGCTCCGCCCCGCTCCGCTCCGCCCCGCTCCATATAATATTAATTATATATAATATTAAATATATATATATATATTATATATATTTTTTTTTTTTAAAATAATCAAATCTTGGATATGATTTGGTGATTTGGATGGATTATTGTTGATTAAATTGTGAACTTTTAATATTTTACATTTAGTTTTTTAATATATTTATTTTGTAAAATTATGAGAATTTAATAGATGGAGCGGGGCAGATCAGATCCGCCCCGCGCGGGGCAGGCATGGAGCAGGGCGGATCAGCGGGGCAGAGCGCGGAGCAGGCATGGATATTGAGGTATCCGTCCCGATCCGCTCCATTTGCCATCCGTAAGCGTGAGATCAAGGAGAGAGATAATATGGAAAGATTTCACAAATGATGCTAATTGAAGAGTTATTTGTAAATCCATCAAATTATATATATAAAACTAGTATTTTAAAATCAACAGATTTGTAAATCACTGATTTTAAAAATAGAGTTTTGTAAATTTGTTCATTTATTTTCCATCCAAACAGCAGCTTGGATTTGGCAATGGATTTATAAACCCATTGATCCAAATCCATCAATCCAAATAGGCCCTAACTTCTTTTTCTCAGTTTTGTTTTCTTTTAGGGATTTAGAAAAAAAATAATCAGAAATTATTAGTGGTTTAAATGTTTTCTCAAGGAAACGCCAGTTCGAGAGAATATTAGTTTTGAATAAATAGCTGTTGTACTCTTCTGTTTTCCGTCAATTTGAAATTGCAATTCTTGATCTACCTCAGTGAACAAATGCTCTTGTCAGTAATTGAAGGACATAAAAAACAGGATTTACTTTATATCCATACCTCAGTGAACAAATCAAGAGATATTGAGCCAAACCAATTTAGCACCCTATAGACAAGCTAGTTACCAACTTGCTATTAACCAACATGTCATTTTGTAATATGTGCATACATTTTTTAGTAAATATGATATTTTTGTTTCAGCTCAAGTTCCAAACAGATTAACAAGCAACTGCAATCAAAGGCTGACAAATTCTCTGAAGATCTTGATAGCATTACAACATTCATTGGTATCTATAACGATATTGCATTGTATATGTGTCAGCTTGTTTTACGTATTGTACAGTTGCTATGGAGGATTGTTTGAGTAAGTTATGATACCTGAATGTATTCTATTTCCACCCCAACTAATTAAGCATGAGTTTGGCCCGACCAATTTCGAACCTGGAGCTATTGGATTTATACTCAAGTTGAGAAATTTCTAAAGTTGCAGAGTTTATGTCAAATATCTGGTAAAACATATCATCTAAAGACCAGGAACTCTCTATAGTAAGACTAAGACCACTAAAAAAATAAATTTAAACTATAAAAATCAGTATAAATAAATGGAACATCTAAGAAGAAGAAAAATAATATCTCTTTCACTCTACTGACAACGCC
Source organism: Prunella vulgaris (assembly GCA_026898435.1). NCBI lineage: Eukaryota > Viridiplantae > Streptophyta > Magnoliopsida > Lamiales > Lamiaceae > Prunella > Prunella vulgaris. The sequence continues at coordinate 670,170 of JAPKLY010000223.1, read as the reverse complement.
ATCAGCAAAATAATATTCTGCATTAAGCCACCTTCGATACAGAGTGTAGATAGTGCCTTTAAATCCAAGGTTCACTAACTCATAAAATATCGGAACATGACTATAATATAGTGCTATCAATATGGAAGATTTAGCAAAATCTTCCATATGCCCAGCTATTTCAGCCAAAGTGTGATCTATTACAGCTTGAATCCTCTTTAGACGAGTGCAATGTTGGAGAATGCCATCAATACCTGATAACTCAGCAACATAGAGTCTCTAAAAGTACATATAGAAGAAAAAACTCAATGACTAAACTTCAAAATAAATAAATTTAAAAAAAAAAAAAGTAGTTACCTGAAATACTAGTTGTAGATGAGAATGAACTTCTCATATACAAATAGCACACTCCTCTGCAGTCAACATGGGTATAAATCCAATAACTACAGATTCAAAATTGATCAGTTAAAACTCAAGTTTGATTGGGCCAGTTAGGTGAAAATGAAACACAATCAAATACCATAACTTACTCAAACAATCATCCATAGCAACTGATTAATTACTTTGAGGATTCTTGAGTAAATCATGGTACCTGAATGTATTTCATTTCCACCCAACTGGCCCAATCAAGCATGAGTTTGACTTGATCAATTTATAACCTGAAGCTCTTGAATTTATACACATGTTGACTGCAGAGAAGGGTGTGCTATTTGTAAATGAGAATGATTCTTTTCATTCTCATCTACAACTAGTATTTGAGGTAACTATTTTTTTCTTATTTAAAAATTAATTTATTTTGAAGTTTATTCATCGAGTTTTTCTTCTATTTGTACTTTTAGAAACTCTATGTTGCTGAGTTACCATGCATTGATGGCATCCTCTAACATTTCACTCGTCTAGAGAAGATTCAAGCTGTCATAGACCACGCTTTGACTGAAACAGCTGGGCATATGAAAGATTTGACTAAATCTTCAATATTGAAAGCATTATATCCTAGTCATGTTTCGATATTTTCTGAGTTAGTGAACCTTGGATTCAAGGGCATTGTCTACACTCCGTACCGAAGGTGTCTTAATGCAGAGTATTATCTTGCTGATGACGTTGTCGGTAGAGTGATTGAGGTATTATTTTTCTTCTTCTTAGATGTCACATTTATTTATTTATACTGATTTTTATAGTTTAAATTTATTTTTTTAATGGTCCTGCTATAGAGAGTTTCTGGTCTTAGAAGATATGTTTCACCAGACGGATGACATCAGATTGAAATATCTTGACATCAACTCTGCAACTTCAAAAAATTACTCGGTTTGAGCAAGAATAGAACCAAGGATGAAAATTTCTGGAAATTTAGCCAATATTTCACCGAAATTTTGGATTTTAACACCCCCGATATGGATATCCTCTGAAACGAATTTTTTTCAAAAATATCAGTAAATATCGGGATATATCAATATCGATATCGATGTCAACGAATTATAGTTCACTTTTTACAAAATATCGAAAAATAACATGGAAATATCAGCAAAATATCGATTAAAATTTATTATTATTTTATTTTAGTTTAAGGTTGAGTCACTCAATTTTAATTGTTTCAACTTTATTTTTGGGGTTAAAATCGGTTGACAATTTTATATATTAATTATTTTGATAGGACATTATTTTGATACTCCCTCCGTCCCAGAGGTGTTTTCACCCCTGGGACGGCACAGTTTTTAAGGTAAATTAAATATTGACCTGTTTGACCATATTAGTGAAA
>JAPKLY010000223.1:631191-651037 GCA_026898435.1 Prunella vulgaris | reverse complement strand
CTGCTGTTATACATGCATTTGATCATGCTAGTAATAATAGTTTCCTGATATATTACACACACATATTGTAATCATATGAAGCCCAATACCAACATTAAACACTTGTACACTGTAGCATGATACAAGTAGTTTGTGCTAATATTGGGCTCCATAAGAAACCCACCATTGGCTCCATATCAAAACATATATACATATACATACATACATACATATGTATTTGCTGGTTGACCCAAGTTCAAGACGTGTAATTTTCTTACGTGACGTCTTGTTTTTTGCAGACTAGCGTAACAGAAACGAGTGCTCCAGAACTTGCAAAGCTACTTTATTGGCTAATGGTGGTTGGTTATAGTATCCGTAATATTGAAGTTCGCTTTGACATGGAACGGGTACTTGGTACTCCCCCAAAGCCTGCAGAGCTTCCCCCAGGTGAAAACATTTAGATTTATTGAAGCCCTAGGATCTGAAATTTTGAATTTCGGAGTAAAATTATAACAATCTTTTCATTGAGGTAGCTATTGAACTTGTCTTTTTGAAATAGAAGTAGGGGGATCTTCTACCACTGTAGCCATTGATGTTGAACAAATTATGTGGTTTTTAAGCAACAAGAATTATATGACAAGTTTGTTAAGATTTTATAGCAAATAAAACATGAACTTAAGCTGATTACTATTCAACTTAGTTTCATATTTGGGCGACATTCGATCTTCGAAAAATTGTTTGCATTTTATCCAAATTTTAGTACCTTCTGGAAGTTCAGTATCCAGTCAACATAACAAGCATGGTTTCTGATCATCGTTTTAAAGTTTCTGCAATGTCTGATTTTCGGAGATGGACTTTCTTTCTTGGTGTGTTCCTATTTTGGTCAAGATTTTGATCTTGAATGTGTGGAGTGCAAGGATAATATACTTAAAAGGGGTGGTATGGTAAAGTACTACTACTCTATAAAAGATGTTGAGTTTTTGTTAGGAAGGCATGGGCTTGCATATGTTAGTAATGGAGTTAATACTGCAATTTTCTGATCTCAATAGGTCTAAGTTATACTGCATTGTGTAATCAGGTTGAATAACTTTTTTTTTTCCGTAGTAAAGTTCGTCCTCACAGCTTTTGGAAAAACGTGTCATTAGGTATTATATAATTCATAGTATTCATATATACTATTATTATTTTTAAAATATATTAAATTTTTAATAGTGATAATATATATACGTAATAGTAATATTTCATACAAGTTTTTATCTAAATGTTGTATGCATGAAGCCATGAATGCATACATGAAATTATATATAGCATCGTGCTAATCCGGATCATGCACCGTATTATATTCTTTTAATTAATTACTTTATCCGTCCCAATATTTTTTTTTCATAAATTAGGTTATATATATATATATATTAAAAAATAATAAAGTATGTGAGTGTGAGATTAAATAATAAAATATAAAAAGTATATTTTATTAATTTTTGTGAGTATGAGTTGATTCATTTTTTTTTTGTGCAACAAGAACTGAGACGTCCACATAATAAAAGTATAAAAATTATCTTGAAACAAAGAAAATATTATTATTATAAAAGCATATTTGATTTGAATGTTAAAATTATTTATGCGTTCAAAATATATACTCCCTCCATCCCAGAGGTGTTTTCACCTTTGGGATGGCACAATTTTTAAAAAAAGTAGAGTGTTGTGTAAAGTTATATTATTAAAATAATGAGATTAGTTGGATAGTGAGGATAAAGTTAAAGTAATAGTTTCCATTTATAGGGTGTGAAAACAATTGTGGGACGGACGAAAAAGGAAAGTGTGAAAACAATTATGAGACGGAGGGAGTATATTTTAATAAATAAATAATTTTATCTTTTAAATCACAAGTAAACAATTAAGCACTCACAAAAAAGGTTCCTTTTTTCCCTTCAGTGGAGGACCCCTTCACGAGAGTGCGCTCTTGTGTAATGTTCAATCATAATCATTATGCATATACTACGCTACCAAACCCCATCCATCTAATTATTATATTTAATTATTTATAGCCAGTCATTTAGTCTCTCTTTTTATTTAAATAATATAGTATTATTCCCAACCAACACTCTACTATGAGAGACCAGCTCACTCTGAAAATCTATATATATGAGAAGCACATCTTTCAAATTATACCAAATTAATTCTTTCTAAATTCTTGACAACCACTTTTCCTTAGTTTTCAAAATGAAAATGGAGGGAGAAATAGTTTCTAAAGAATACATAAAGCCCTCATCTCCCACCCCAGAAAACAACAAAACCTACAAACTCTCTTTGTTTGACCAAATTGTCCCTCCCATCTATGTCCCCTTCGTACTATACTTCCCCAACCCGGACCCGAATACTTCCGGATCCACCATTTCTCAAACCTCACAAACCCTCAAGCATTCTCTCTCCTCGGTCCTCTCTCTCTTCTACCCCTTCGCGGGTCGGGTCAAAGACACCCTCTCTGTCGACTGCACCGACGAAGGAGTCCCATTCACCGTCGTTAAATTCAACCACAACCTCTCGGACTTCCTACGGAAACCTGACCCGGAAGCGTGCCGGGCCCACATCCCGATCCAACTCAACTGGGTCGAACCGGGTCCCAGGTCGAATATCGCAATGATCCAAGTTAATTATTTTGCATGTGGGGGCATTGCCATTGGTTCACTTTTCTTTCACAAAGTTGCTGATGGTGTGACGATTGGCACTTTCATGAAATCTTGGGCCTCAGCGGTGAAAAATTCAGGAGAGATTTCGATTTTTCCTGATTTCAAAGCCAAATTGTCATTCCCCCAAAATGAATCGATGAAGAGGGAGGCCGACCACCTTTTCTCCGGCATGAGGCAGTACTTCAAGTTCGGCAAGACTTGCATGCGACGCTACGTGTTCGATTCCACGTCGATTTCGACTCTCCGGTCGAGAATAGCTTCGCCGGGACGTCGCCCGACGCGGGTCGAGACCGTCTCGGCGTTCCTCTGGCGGTGCTTCATGATCGCGTGCCAGAGGAACGGCGGGACCCCATCTCTGGTGACGCATGGCGTCAACATGAGACGGAAGGCCGAGACCCCATTCCCGGACGAGGGTTTCGGCAACTTCGTCTGGCTCGTCCCGGCATCCAGCGCCAACGACGAGCAAGGCAGGGAGCTGGGGAATTTGTTCGGTAAAGTACGGAGCGCGATAAGAGGGGTGGACTCGGATTTTGTGCGGAGAATGGAAGGCCACGCGGGGTTCGCGGGCTATCGCACGAATCTCGAGGACACGTGGAAGGGGTTCATTGGGAGCGCGGAGTACTTGGCGATTTCGAGTTGGTGCAATTTTGGGCTATACGATGTGGATTTTGGGTGGGGAAGGCCTGTTTGGATAACAAAATGTGATGGGGGGAGTGATGTGGAATGGCCATTTTTTAATGTGCTTTGGTTGATGGATACGAGAGATGGGGATGGGATTGAAGCATGGTTGACTCTTGATGAACATTATTTTGGGGCGTTTAATGAAATTGAGGAACTTAATCAGCTTGCTCATTTTGATCCTAGTCCAATGGAGATTTCCAGCTTCAAGAAATCTGTTCAATTAAGTAATTAAAGTGTGTATCCACTAATGGACACCAATTTTTATGTCCAACTAAGGTAGATATATATGATAATTTTCGGTTAAATTTTGATTTGTCTTGAACCATGTGTTCTGTTTGGATTGGAAATTTACAGTGTCTGTTAATTGGAAGATTCAGAAAGTTTGTGTGGTGATGGTTTCTTGAAATTAATGATTAAGCCTATGTGTGTTTGAAATTAGATGTTTTTTTAGATGTTGAATATCATTAATTAATGTTGCTGGATGTTTTTTTTTCTTTTAATAATTCGGTATACCACTAGAAATTAATTAATTTGAGAAATAAATTTCACCTTTAATTATGGGGAAGTAAAACTATGTACTTATTGGTCTGATTGATATGACAGAACAGATTAAGTGTCTGTTTTCAATATTTACTAAAAGTGTATAAACACTTATTTTTTAAAAAAGTGGAATCTTAGTTGAAAACCGGCACTAAATTTAATTATGAGTGTTATAGGATTTATTTAATTGCTTGATGAAACCATTTATCCCTCTAAGTTGAGGATTAGCAGGCGCTGGAATTCATTTTTTTTCTAATGCAAATACCTTTTATATATATATATATATATATATATATATATAGTATGCTAAAGAAATTCTAATTAATTATTTGCAAATAGAGAAAATTAATCTTAAAATTTAACTTTTGAAGGGACAAGTCTTGTGTTCGATTTTTTTTTATATTTCATTTAAAAGCCAAATTTATAAAAGAATGAAGTTATCGACAATAATAACTCTCTTACACTTTTTTTTTTAAAGGATAATAACTCTATTGCTTTACAAAAGTGGGTTAATCTTTATTGTTTTCCCCAAACCAATTAACTTATTTCTTATCGAACCAACTAACTTCTCTTTTCATAAATTGCAGCCAAAAAGTTGGATAAGGAATGAAGTCACATATTGTATTTGAATAAAACTTTATGTTTGCGCAACTTAAATATAAAATAAACAATATTGGATTCTTTTATTAAATAATTATAAACATTTTTGTGTTAACAGTTATAATCGGTAAACTATAATTATTTAATAAAAATAATTCTAATTTAAAAATATTTTTAAATTACACGAAACATGTGATATCATACATGTAAAAATAAGACAATATTTTGTTTTTTTTTTTTGTAATTAATTTTACTTACCATTCCTCTCCCCTAAATTTTAAAAATGATGAGTGGAAATTGGCTTTATTGCTCATATATTTCAACATTCCTTTGTGTTGATTATATCCCCAATTATTTTATAGTATACTTCAACTAATTAGTAATTACTAGCATTTACAAAACAAAATATATTATCATGTCAATATTTTTCGCCCTCTTACCAACTCTCACATTATAATAAATATCAATGGACTATTTTTTCCCACTTAAAATAAAATCTAAATGGGCCCATCTACGTAGTAAATTACTAATTAGGTAGTAATGCACTTATGCAGTACATCATCATTATTTTGTACTAGTTGGTATATATTTAAACAAACTTGGATAATTCAAGTGATTAGAATTTATTAACAAAAAATTTAAAATTTTGAATTTAAAATGTAGAAGAAGAAATTTATTTATTTTTGTGGAGGTTGTAATTTAGGCTTTTGTGCAACTTTGAGTTGCAGTTCTTAATAATCATGTTTTTTGGAAAAAAACTACAATTTTTTTATCGGTAAATACTAGTTGTTAATAGTTAGAAATTAGTTCATCAAGTCTTCAAACACTTCAAAAATTATCTCCAAGCCACCTTAACTCCAATAATTCATTTCCAAAAGAAATCAAACTAATATATGTTACAAAATTATTATCACTGATTACTTTAAATAAAAAACAAAATTTCTTCACATTTTATATGTGGGAAAGTGTTGAAGAAAGTGGAACCGGGGAGTGGGAGTTGGGGGTAGGTGGATGGAAGAATTTGGTAAACTGAGTTTGACTATAGGGAAAGTGCCTCTTGTTTCATTTTTTTAATTAACTTTTACAAATGTGAAAATAATTCATCACAAATTTATTATAAAACTATTTCGAATGGTTTAAAGTATTAAATATTTAATAAAAAATATTAAACTTTCATTAGAGTATAAAAATCGAGATCGATAGTCTTATATTACTATTCATAATGTCAACAACGATTAATCTTTTTATTATGGAAACAAAAAATTGTTAATTCTATAGTTTATCAACATTCGAATTTGATCTACACTGAATAGTGAATACATATTTTAATATTGTTTCTACAACTATAAAATATTTTGAATATTGACACTTTTATAAATTTATAGGATCAAAATCAAATTTTATTTTGGTCATTTGTAAAAGGATCAAACTCAAAATATTTTTAAATTTATAGAACCAATATCAAAATATGTAATCTATGTGGACTAATTTCAAATTCATGACAAATTGTAGAACTGTAAAAAATTTAATCTCATTATTATTTAAATTATTCATATTTAATATAAAATATCAATTTTATTGTTTTTTTTTTTGACACACCCTCTCAAGATGTCAATATTAGAGTTGTTAAATGAGTCGAACAAATCCAAGTAATGCAGACTCAATTCAACTCGTTAGGAAAGACGAGTTAGAAATCGAGCTCGACTCGGCTCGAAATTGAACTCGGATCGGCTCGTTTAGCTTAAATTAAACTTGAGACCAAGCTCGATTGAGCTTGTCAAAGCTTGATTTGAGCTTGAATATCATGAAAAAAAAACTCTATAATTCAATATATTTTCATTTGCATACTTCAATAAAGATAAAACTATCATCAATTTATCAGTATGAGTGACTTAAGAGTTCGAATTATATTATTATATAAAATATTATAATTTTATACCCTAAATTATATAAAATTTATAAAATAACCCCTATTTTTTAAGCCTACCGAGCAGCTGGCGAGCCTATCGAGTCTAGTCAAGCCAACCTCGTTAAGAAAACAAGTATTTTTTTTAGCTCGGCTTGACTCGTTTAACACATCGAATCGAGCCGAGTCAAGCCTTAAAGAGCCGAGCTCCGAGCAGCTCGTTTCGTTAAACAACTCTAGTTAATATTCAACAATTAACCCAAAAAAAAATGATAAAGATATGACAAAAATGTCCCATGATATTCATAATGAGATTCAATTCTCAACTCTAGGTTCTCCAGGAGGGTTCTTAGCTCGTGACATCAATTCTACAACTCGTTTCTTCATCTCATCCATACCCTTCTTGTCTAATTCCTTGACAAGAATCTCGCATGTGCAGTCCATGGGAACGAACCCCTTAAGCACCATTTCCTCAAAAAACGAAAAGGCCTGATCAAGCCTCCCGTTCTTGCTGAGGCGATTGACCAAAAGAGAATAAGTCCCATGATTGATGCTAACATCATTCTTAAACATATGGTTCAACAGAAAGGAAAGCACCTTCATTCTTTTCAATCTGCAGCACATTTTCAGTAGTGGTGCATAGGTATTATGGTCAGGCTTACACTGATTTTCTTCCATTTTCTTGAGCAGATACAGAGCCTTCTCTTCGTCTGAGTTATTAGCAGCAATAAGTATTAGTGTGTTGTACGTTGATGCATTCGGTACAACTCCCTGCTTCAACATATCCTCAAAAACAGCTTCAGAATCCTTTAGCCTCCCTCCATGGCTTAAAGCACTAATGAAGGCATTATAGAATGTAGTATCAGGACTGCAGTTGTTGTGCTTCATCTGCTCATAAATCTCCAGTGCTTTATCAGTTTCTTTAGCCCTTGATAACGCAGTCATTATAATGGTATATATCACTACATTTGGATGTAAACCATTCTTCTTCATTTCTTCGAGAGTTTCATCAACTTTACGAAAATCTTTTTCACGGGAATAGGCTTCGATGAGATTTGCATATGTGACAGTATCCGGGTAATATCCATGCTTCTTCATTTCGTCAATTGTCTTCATAGCTTTATCCATCTGCCTAGTTTTGCACCAACCATGCATTAACATGTTGTACGTTTTAAAATTAGGAGAAATATGTTCCTTAAACTGAAAACACACCAGTTCTGCATTTTCAACACTTCCTTCTTTCACTAGTGCATCCATCAATATATTCAGGACTGTTATATCCTTGCTTATGCCAAATAGTTCGATTTTTTCAAATGCCTCTATTGCATCCTTGTACTTACCAGCCTTAGCAAGACGCCTCATAATTTTAGCCATTGTATCCAATGTGATATATCCTTTCAACTGTTTCATCTTTTCCATTAATTCCCACATGATCTCGAATTTCTTTGTTTTCCCCAAATTGTCCACCATCAAGGTGTAAAGATCAGCTGAATGTTTAATCCCCTTTTGCAATTCAGCCCACTTGAAGAACCCATAAGCTGGCATCCAATCGCAGCTGAACCTCCGCAACACTTGCTCGACCAAACTATCAGACACATCATTCACATCACATCCATCTAGTGCAGTCATAACCAAATCCAGGTTCTCAAACCGACTGTTTAGAATCTTACTAATCTTATCGATATCACTGTCAACAATACTATTGACTATGCTTTTCATATCAGCAACTTGATCACGACTCTTGTGATTCTCTATCCAATAAGATACTGATGGCGGCACAAAATCGTCATCTTTCGACTTCTTAGTCCCCATGTCCTTACCCGGAAATTTAACCCAATCTGGAAGCTCAGGTGACTCATCTAAATTCTGAGCAACAGAACAAAACGCATTGTGCAATAGGTAACAAACTCCATTTTTATTATTACCATGTATACGAATATTCTTCAAGGACAATGGAGCACATATTTGCGACAAACAGAAGATATGCTTTGACTTTGACAGCATTCTCATTTATCCTGAGAAAAATAATAGCAAAAAGAAATCCATAGAATCATTGGCATCTAAACAATAAGGCAGACAATAATTATGACTGCTGACCAGGAGGCAGGAACAAATTAATTCCACAAAGATAACGAAAGAAAACTAAAGAATATGAAGTACAATGTCAAATGGGCAATTCCCAGAATAGCTAAAATCATCTTTTAATGGCATGTTTCACAGAATCACCGATCACGATTGACTAGATTAAGAAAATAGAACTGAAAAAAAGAGTCTTATCTCTACTAGGTACAATGGTCATTAAGGGTAGAAGGGACACTAAACACCTCTTTGGGAGAGATGGAATTTTCATAAACTGAATCTTTACCAGACAGAAAGACCTTGAATACTAATACAAATAAAATTACAAAACTAAGAAATGCTAACCATGCAGGATGCAGATTCCAAATAAATCATATACCAAAAACCCTACACAAATTATACTCCCTTCGTCCCACAATTGTTTGCACGTTTGCCTTATTCGTCTGCCCCACAATTGTATGCACATCCAAAAAAGGAAAATACTTTCATAAACTCCATCCTCACTATATTTACATATTTACAGATATTATCATTATTTTTTACCTTTTGTGCACACAGTACACTCAATCCAACCAATTTCTTCACATTATACCCCTCAAAACTTGCTCATTACACCTTTTTCTTAAAAAGTGTGCTCACTTCATGGTACAAACATTACTGGGATAAAGGGAGCATATGTTTAGTGAAACTAATCAAGTCTCTCATAAATTAGTATAAGCGGTTTAAGTAGTACTCACTCAGTCTCAATTCTTTTTTCATACTAGTGAGTTACACATTTTTTAAGAAAAAATGAAGTATGTGAATGTGAAGTTAAATAATAAAAAAAATGTATACTTTATTGATTTTTATGAATACAGATTATTTTCTTTTTAGGAATGTATATACTAGTGAGTGACACATTTTTTAAGAAAAAAATGAAGTATGTGAATGTGGAGTTAAATAATAAAAAAATATGTATACTTTATTAACTTTTGTGAATACGGATTATTTTCTTTTTAGGATTGTGAAAGAATATGTGGAATGCCCAAATAAGACAAGTGTGAAGTAGAGTTGGGATGGTGTATATCCTAATCCAAATTAAAACAAAAAAAAAGTCGGAATCAATCTACTGCAAAGTATTAATGAATCAACCTAAACATAATTTCACATTGATGCAATACAAAGAGCATATAAACATGTATGGGGTCTCATGAGACATTGTGCTTTTGCAGGGTTTTTCTCACATTTCATTCAAAACTTTTCGTACAAAAAGAAACAATAAATCTTCACCGCCCAAAATTGTGCATGTGGCATTAACAACAATAAGCTCCAACTTCTTTCAAAAAATAAAAACAAGTTCCAACTGGATCATCAGCTTAGTAGTGTTAACACAACTTCTTCAAGAATCGGGCAACTAAGGGCATAGATGTGGTCTAAATTTTGAGATATACAAGGAATCATAGATGTTAAAACTAAAAGTGCACCTCAGGCAAGAGATGCTTGAGGCTAGAGGTTGTGCGCCTTTTTTCTATATAGTCATGCACAATTTTTACGATGTGGCCTCCGAGCGCCTTTCTCTATATAGTCGTGCACAATTTCTAAGATGTTAAAACTAAAAGCGCCTTTTTTGTTGTATCTATTGCAACTCAAAGTGCCTCTTTTACTTTCCAGATCTTCTATACTCCAAAACATGGTCTGTATAAAATTTTAAATAAGAAACCATTTTTTAATGAAAAAATAACTCAAAAAAAAAAAAAAACAAGGCAAATCATAAACAAGAAAACATTGTTGAATTTAGGCCGAGGTATAGGTGTAAATGAGCCAAGTATTGTTGAGTTCGAACTCGACTCAATTGCAATACTAGAAGTATGAAAGTCAACTCGAATTTGATAGAGCCCAAAATTTTTTTAGCTAAAACTCGACTCGCCTAGAAAATCGATCAGCTCGAGTTTAGCTAACAAAATTAAATGTAGATATATTTTATTCCCCCTTTTTTTGTCCAAACCTCACATGCCAAATACAATAACATTTTTAAACAACGGAAAGCCACAATTGCACATTGTCTTCAATATTCTTCAAAGTAAAATAGTTGTTAATGGCCAGCTATTGCTTCCAAAGTGTAAGCATTAATTGAATTTGTTCCCAATATCAAGTATATTAAACAAAGAAAAACTTCAGGTGGAAAGAACACGTCTAAATTAAACAAAGACAAACTTGATTGGTTTCAATTTAGTAACAAGTCATTCATATTACAAGAATTAAAATGGGAAAAAGATGAATTAAAAGAGCAAAAAAGCTTAATGGCTAAAAATATTAATTATCGTGAATTCAGGAGTCATAGTCGTGTGTTTATCATGAATTTAAATGAATTCAGGGCTTGAGGTATTGGGAATTCTCTCAAGAAACAACTAATATTTCTGATGATAGTAGCCATCTACCAAGATCTAAGCATTCTGCTAAAAGAAACAGACCAGCATACAGTTACTCTATATACAAAAAACAAAAGGTCTAAGTCCTCTCTATAAGGTTCCTTCTTCTAACTACATACCCAATTAAACAACATAATCAAAGTAAACCAAGTCATTAAATCCATCACACTTTCAAAATACTTGATACAATCTTTGATTTTTGCGTCTTTTATTGCAAACAGCACCAAGGTAAATATGGTGAAAGCAGCCTTCATAAACTAGAGGATATCACATCTACCAAGATACAAGCATTTTGAATGCACCTTTCTCTTAAACCAAAATATTTTTATCATGATTCATGAGGGTTGATTGAGTTGTGCATACTTACTTTAATATGACTCTGAGTAGAAGGGCTAACGGTTGTGTGAGGACGACGGCAAATCCAGCGAGATGACGACGAGATCAGCGCTACAAAGCATTCCACACAATAAGTCTATGCCAGAGCAACAGCTTCTGTACCTCTGTCAATGTACCAGAGGATAACAATGAGTTGATCGTAATACATATTAAAAGACAATAATAAGTGAGATACACCAAATCACCCATTAATGCAGACTGACTACAACGAGGGAACGATGAGTATAACGTAATAGAAGAAGAAATAACACGACAAAAATAACAAAAAGACACAACCATATCAGAAGGCAGATTGCTGAATAATCATATCCAGAAAACCAAATCAAATCTCCCGTTTAAAGAATAATACACTAAAATAAAGGACTGGCTATTGGGCGCAGGAACCAAACAAATAACCATAACCTAAAAAATTATACATCTCCACACTGAGCATAGTTGTCACGACGAGAGGAACTAAGGCACACAGCGCAAGAAACCTTCTAGTGCCCAAGGGGAGACTCTTAAGAATGGATACACTAAAAATGAGATGTGGTTGAAATACAGTCTTGGCACATAGTCGAAACCCCAATCATTATTTTAGGAAAGGCGGAAAGGTCATATGAAGGTTTCAGGAGATATGAAGTTGAAATATAGCAAGTCATAGCAATGCAGAGAGAGATAAGATTACCAAAAGAAGAAAAAAGAACTGAAATTATCCGGCGAACAGCGCGAGCGGGGCGGGACCGGAGCAACAACAGCAGCTGTCGGAATCAACTGGGGGAGGTATGTGTTACCCACAGCCGTCCTGGCATATCTTGCGAAGAAGATCGCAATTATTCTGTTGTACGATTTCCCTCTCTAGCGCGACGCGCGCTTCTCTTTCTCTTCTTCCCTCGATTCTCTCTCTCTCTCTCTCTCTCCGAAGTTGCTACATTTTCACAAAGCTTCCCTTAGGGTACGTTTGTTTTGGGATTAAGGGGATCGTGGGAAGTCATGACTTTGAAATTCTGAGATGTGAAAACCTTGATGAATAGTAAAAGTGTGTGTTTGTTTTGGGATTTTAGTAGGGTAAGATGTTACTTTATGTCAAATCAAAGTGTGATAATGATTGATATTATAGGTATAATAATATGTATAATAGGTATTTTATGAGTGTTGTGTTGGAAAGAGTAATAATAGGTTTAATAGGTATTTTTAGGTGTGGATTGAGTTTGGGATGTGAAATCCGGATGTTACATCCCAAACTCGTGTAGAGACGTGATTGCAAAGTCCTACGTCCATCCGTGCTAGTCCCAAAACAAACATACCCTTAAACCCTATGTCACAGTCTCACAGAAATCACAATTAAACAAAAGTTATTTTTTCCCCTTAATTAATTGTGTTTACATTAATTAGATTAGATATAATTAAATTTTCAATTTAAGATATTAATAAATAAATATTATATATATATTTGAAAAAAAAAATTCTATTAACAGACATAAGTACTTTGAAACATGACTATTTTCTTTCTTTTATCTCCTCATTTATTTCAATTTCTAATATTTTATCTTAAATTCAAATTATCAAAACTTCTAAAATTATTTTAATTTTCAATATTTCACAATGTTGTATTTCATACTATTATTAATTTGATTTATGTATTTTAAATTTTATGATATTTAATTTTGTTATTAAAATTATTATATCTTTTAAATATATTATAATGTTTTTATTATAATTATTAATTTTAATATAATAAAATTTTATATATGATATTTAATTAATAAAGTTTAAAAATAATTTATTTAATAAGGACTGAAGTTGCAAAGAATTGTTGATAAAAATAAAAAAGATTTGTTGAACATTTTGTATGCAGAGGAAAGATGTATTATTTATTAAAAGGTTGGGATGTCAAATGTATTATGTATTAAAAAAAGTAATATATTATTTAAATAATAATTTTGTAGTGTCAAATGTATTTATGATTGCCGGTGCATTTAATTATTTATATTGTTGGCTTAGTCTTGTATATTACTGAAAAATTATACATGTTATTACTGAAAAGTGTATTTTTAATAGTACTTCAGTAATAATTTGTGTAACTTTTCAGTAGTAAATACTGTAACTATTTAAAATACACTTGAGTTGCACGGTGTAGCTGGTGCACAAGAGACTTACTCTATATTGTTTTAATTACTTTAGTAATATGGTCTTTATTTCCTTTTATAAAAAAAAAAGGTCTTTATTTGGCCCACCAAGTTTGATTAACTCTAATTAAAAAAATAAAAATTAACTTTTGTAAATTGAGAAAATAAAAACGTTTGACAGATAAGGGGGGAAAAAATCGTAAATGAAAATCAACGGCAGGACGTAACGTAATCAAGAGAAGGGCGCTGAATCCTGACCTAGGGTTTAAGGGAAGCTTGGTGGAAAAGAAAAAAAAAATGCGCCCCTTCCTCTGAATCCCAATTGTCAGCGTATTCCTGCCTCTGCCGCGCCTCCACCGTCGATTCCGGCCGTCGTTTTCCCGGTGCTGCTCTTGCTCGCTCTATTCGCCGGGTATTTTGCATTTTTATTTCGGGAATCTTATCTCTCTCTGCGTTGTTATGACTTACTGTATTTCTACTCTCTCTCTCTCTTTCATGTAGGAACAAGTTTGTCAAATCTTGATTTAGATAAGATTAGCCTATACTATTCCTATGGCTCGGATTATTTTTTAGTAAAAAAGTGTTTGCCTGATTCGTATTTTACCTTACCGCCTTTACTCAAATAATGCTAGGGTTCCAAATTTGTATATTTCAACCTTTAGACTGCCCATTCTCAAGATTGCCTCCTTGGTCTCTATATGGGTTCTTGCGCTGTAAGCCTGTCGTCTATAACAGATGTGCTCAGTCTGGAGATGCATATTTTTTCAAGTTTATGTTACTTGGTTCTTCTGCCCATTAGCCAGTTCTTTATTTAGTGTATTATTATTTCAATGGGAAATTTGATTTGATTCTCTGAATAATTGTATATGATTTTTCAGTAATCTGCCTTCTGAAAGGGTTGCTTGCATCTTTTTGTTATTTTTATAGTGTTATTCCTAATTCTATTAGGATATACTCATTTACCCCTAATATAGCTAATCTGCATTTATGAGTAATTTGGTTAGGTTCCCAGGATTTAAATTTTAGGTTCTCCTATTATAGTCATCTGTAATATGCATACTTCCTGCTGGGGTGTGTCAAAATTATGGGTGTTTTGTGTGTGGCACTTATTAAGTCGTCTTTAACATGTATTAGGATTTTGGGATCAATTCTGATTATAGAAAGTACGACAAGTTGAATAATGACAACTTGACAAATCATTTCTCAAAAGTAGCTTCACAATTTCAGTTGAATGAGAGTGATAAGTAAGTATGCATAAGTTTTGATCTTGAGGATACATCTTTTAATTCCCTTCCAAGACTTGGTATATTTTGGGAATCCAGAAAAGAAGTTATATTAGTAGTTTCCTTCCAGTTCTGCTTTAGTCATGCTGTTGAATAAGATTAATGTGTGGTTGATTGTTTTGGAAACATATTCAAGTATTGCTTATGAAATAATGAAAATTTTGGATACGTCTGTGACTGTGTTATTAATGATGCATTTGTTCATGTTCTTTATCTTTTTGTTTATTTCTAACATACATTTTTAGGTGCATGCCTACTCTGGAGTTCCCTGGTGCTGATGTTCTGTTAGTTTTCCAAGTGGAAGTTTATTGATTGGCATTTGAGTCTCTGAGCATATTATTTTAGTAGACCTCATCTGGAATTCTTAAAAATAATTTACTGGGCGAGTGGAGCTTCAAATGGCTAACCTGCTGACCGGTGAGCCATCTGAAGGAAATTTTAAGGTTTCTCGGGACGAGATAAAAGAAGTTGGTGAACGCTGGTATTTCTCAAGGAAGGAAATTGAAGACTCCCCTTCCAGACGAGATGGCATTGATTTGAAGAAAGAGACTTACTTGCGCAAATCATATTGCACACTTTTACAGGATTTAGGCATGAGGCTTAAAGTGTAAGTTTTTTGTCTGTGTTTCACCCCTTTGGCCTTGAAGCTATCATATTGTAGCCCTGTAGTGTAAGAAGGTTTGGTTAAAAGTTTCTTGCAAGTGTCTGCAGAACATTTAAAATAACTGCTTTGCGCCTAAATGTATTAATTTTTCGTTCCCTATGTTTAATTTTGAGGAGCATAAGTATACATGATTCATGTTGCATTTGTAAGTATTGAACTATAATGAGGTGTATAATTTTTTTCTTGATTATATATATATATATGTGTGTGTGTGTGTGTGTGTATTGACTACAGAAGCTTCTCTTGCATGTTGCATAAATAAATTGTATATGGTTCCCTAACTGTACGTCAGTCTTCCAGTTTGAGTCTTCCATTGAGCTTAAGAGTGGGTATGTTTTATCTCTGTTGTGAACTCTTAAGAGTGTAATTTTTACGTGCATGTATTAAAAATGAAAATACAGATAAGAATCATTATTCTATTTCCTTGTCTCGTCCTTTTATATTTAGTTTCATTTAATTTGCTTCAAATAGTCTAATCGTAAAGACCTATGCAATTTGTTGTAGTTACTGAGTACATGCTGGATCCTTCTTGATGCAGGCCTCAGGTGACGATTGCTACTGCAATTATATTTTGTCATCGATTCTTCCTTCGCCAATCACATGCGAGAAATGATAGGAGGGTAAGTTAATCCTGTTTACTTTCCAATTATTCTCTCAATTTGCTCACGTTTAATGTTAACGGACCATACTGAGTAGCATGCTTAAGAGAATGTGTTCGTGCTGATTGAATCCTTAGATCTAATACTCCTTTCCAGTGAATTATTCATTGTAGTTAGCGTAATAATTTACAGTGGATTGTGTATTGTATATTATTCCTTCTTCTCTATTTGGGTCTGTGTCTCTGCAAAAGCAAATGCAATTATCTAAAACTCCACTATTTGCTGCTGACTTTCTGTGGACATAGTTGAGATTTTAGAAGCTGATATTTAGCATGTGTTCTGCAGACCATTGCCACAGTATGTATGTTTCTAGCTGGTAAGGTTGAAGAAACACCCCGTCCTCTAAAGGATGTCATTCTCGTCTCGTATGAGATTATTCATAAAAAAGATCCTGAAGCTGTGCAAAGGATCAAACAGAAGGTGCTGTACTTTGTTCATGTGTACGTGTATTGGTGGTTTGATTCTGCTTGACCTTGATTGCTTTTCTATTTGGATTTGACATTTGAAACCTTCTATATGCCTATGGCTGAAAAAGTTACATTTTCATAATTTGTATAATATATTGGCTGAAAAAGTTACATTTTACGGGCTCTCTCAAGACAAAAAATTGACGGAATTTATTGACTTATCTAAATGGTCCCTTTAACTAATGTACATTGAGTTTATTAATATCTAGATGTGTTTTGTCAAGTCCTTTAACCCTAAAACTTCGGGTGATGAGTACCTAAAATGTCTTGCAAAACTTTGTATATAACTAAAATCATATGAAGTTGACATGCAAATTATTAACGCCATAAGATAAATCCATTGTTTTTGTCAATTTTCGTTTCGAGGGAGCTCATGAAATAAACCGTGATGCCTGAAAGGGTTTTTCAAAACAAAAATTAGTTCAGACCTGTTGAAATAAAAGTTGGTAGTGTAGGACCTTTTGATGCATTATGTCTATGATTATATTACGATTGGCTTTTGAATTTCTTCTACACGCCAGCCATTTTGATATGTAGTCATTTTTTGTGCAGGAAATTTATGAGCAACAAAAGGAACTCATTTTATTAGGAGAAAGGGTCGTTCTTGGAACACTTGGTTTCGATCTCAATGTGCATCATCCATATAAGCCCCTCGTGGAGGCAATTAAAAAATTTGCGGTTGCCCAAAATGCCCTTGCTCAAGTTGCATGGAACTTTGTCAACGATGGGTAGGTTGTGTATTCAATATATTTGCTTATTATCCATGGCCATTCTCTCTCTTCTCCTTTTGACCCGAGAGCGGCGTGCAGGCTTCGGACATCTCTGTGCTTGCAATTTAAGCCCCACCAAATTGCAGCAGGTGCCATTTTCCTTGCTGCCAAATTTCTCAAAGTAAAGCTTCCATCTGATGGCGAGAAGATTTGGTGGCAGGAGTTTGATGTCACCCCACGCCAATTGGAGGGTGGGTGGGAGTCTTCACTGCCTTTGCTTTCTTTCGCTAGAATATCTGAAATGGCTGAGAAGATGGTGCTTTTAGTTAATTTGACTGACTTTTTTATATTTAAAAGGAGAAAAGGGAGGACGGTCAAGGATGATAATGATATTGCATTTCTGGGTATACTGATTCTTTATGATTGTTACCTTTTTTAACCTCGAGTATTGTTCCCTGCAGAGGTTAGCAACCAGATGCTTGAGCTGTACGAGCAAAATAGGGTACCCCCATCTCAGTTTAGTGGATCAGAAGGCAATCAACGACCTTCATCAAAAGGTCCTTCTGTTGAAGAGCGTTCTTCCCATGGTGGATCTACATCAAAGGGATTGCCCTTAAAGCCAACTCCTTCAAGGCAAGGTTCTGAAGAACAAAATCAAAATGCTGATAATCATGTTGGACCTCCTAAAATTACTCTAATGCGTAATAAAAACAATGCAAGTTCTGAAAATAATAGTATTCCTGATAGAGAAGATGAGATTAGTGACTTAAAAGAAGTGGTGGACCGCCCAGGGAACCCAGGGGATGTCCAGAATAAAAGGGCTGAGGATGATCAAGGAGGGAATTCAATGCGAATGGATGCAGAAGTGAAGGATAAGTTACAAAGCAGAAGTGTGTTCAATAAAGATGTTGCAGTTGGCCAGTCTCCTTTTGATGCTACAAAAAAGCTGGACAAAGAGAAAATCAAAGCAGCTTTTGAGCGAAGGAAGGCTCGTGGAGATATAACCCGTAAAGTGGACCCCGTTGATGAGCTTGAGAGGGAACTGGAAGATGTTGAAGTCCCAAGTGAGAGTGAGAAGACCAAGCATGAAAGAAAGTGGTCAAAACCATCAAGAACAGACCATGAGAACCCTCATCATGATTTTGACAGTGTAGAAGAAGGGGAAGTTGAAGCATTTGATGACTTTGACCGGGGGCATCGGTCACCTAGGTCAAACCGGGGCAGAAAGCCAGGCAGCCCCAACGGGTTGGGGTGACCTGGTCGAGACAATTTTGCAGGGTCTAGGATGAACTGAGTATGGAATTGCTTGAGCATAATTGCGAGTGTGCATGCTGGGCAGAGCTCTTCAATGTTTGGTTACTGTAGAGAGAATATTAGGGAAGTTCTGCGGGCAAAGCTGCTATTTTTGAAGACGAATATCGGTTTCTGCATTTCCTGTTTCAATTGATGCAAATTATGTCAAAAGAGTTGGTTAATTCAAAGTTACCATTGGGTTTAACTCGAGGGGATAAGGGAAACGGCGATATTATCATATGAGAGGTTAGGAAAATGAAACAAAGTGAGAGGGTTTCCGTAGGCGGCTTTCTACTGTCCAGTTTTCTATGTGCAACATGTAAATAGTCATTTGTTTTATAAGGTAAAAGTATTTCAATTTGGAATTATCATAGATTTAAAATGCATTTGTTTTCACATAAAATGTAGTTGCAGAAAATCTTAGTACTTAGTAAAAAAAACCTTTTTTTTTCGCAACTAAGGTTTGCTGCCAAACTGTCTTTTTGGTTGCTTACGTTATTTGTGGAATTGAAGTTAAATGACACCATTTCAACATTAACTTCAACGTTAAATTATAATGGTATCAAGATCAAAAAATTTAAAAAATTGTCAATTAAGCCTGTACACAACTAAAAAGTTGATTTCATATGTCAACAGTCTTTCATAAATCAAACATATTCATTCAGAGCAACGAAAACTGATTAATATACATGCATGCATGCATACATACAAAATGGACTATATTATCCATTAAAAAGTGACCTGTATGTCTTGGCATAACTCTCAACTCAAAAAACAATATTATAAATCATAGTATAAAACTAGCAAGACACAACACATGGGCAGAGTGCAAATTCTGCCCTCTGCACCAGAAATAATAGTAAAGACAATCTCAGATGCCCACAAACCGTCTTAAATAAGAATAACGCAAGAAATTGGATAAAGAAACACTCATTAGCAGAAAATATACAACCAAAATTTTTGCTTCCCCGGTCGGAGAGAACAATAGTGCTTGTGTTCCCAGCTTGGGACTCAGTACCCTACAGTCAATCTGAACCAGATTGTAGAGGATACCATTGTTGAGGCCATTTTGGATAGGTGCGTTTATACAAACTCATACATACGGTGTCATGCTGCTGGAGGACGCCGTTAAATATGCACTTCATAGCCCCTGCATGACAGACGAACAAACCATGTTAATGCTGTACATCAACATAGCAGGCATAACTTGTCACATGTAAATACGTGTGTTAATTGACGAGTAAATTGCAAAACTGGTCTCATATTTATTGGGTGTTCGGCAATTTAAGTTCCATACAAATTAATTTTCTCAATTAAATGGCAAATTCTGAAATGCTGTAATTTTAGTCCCATAATGACAAGCCTGAAGGATATTTGCATGTA
>JAPKLY010000223.1:577473-631181 GCA_026898435.1 Prunella vulgaris | reverse complement strand
TGTAATTTTAGTCCCATAATGACAAGCCTGAAGGATATTTGCATGTAATTTTAGTCCCATAATGACAAGCCTGAAGGATATTTGCATGCGATTCCATTAGCAACCTGACAAATGACATGGCATTGCTTATGTGACATAATGAGGACTCAACATATTAATTTCAATTTTATTAGATAACAAAAATATATTATCATATTAAAACAAAAAATGACATTACAAGACTCAAATAGCACGTCTAAAAGCTATGGGACTCAACTGAATAAATTAATCCTTACGGGACTAAAATCATTAGCATCCAATAGATATGGGACCATTTTTGCAACTTACTCATTGATTTAGAATTATTAAAGAAAATTAAACCATTTATGCAACAACTTTGATCAGATGGACATACCATGAGTTCCTACAGGTTCCTTAATGCGACCACGGCGACCACATTTTGTCACCACTTCAACAGGCTGCAATTAACATGACAAAATTAGGAAGGAAAAAAAAAAGAGACCTGTCATTTGATAATAAGATGCACTGTTCGCTTTTTAAAAAAAAAGTAAACGGGTTGACTATAGAGTACCTTGAACCATCGTACATCCTCTGGGTTATGAAACATGTACCTCACAGTTGCTTTTACTTTGGATACTTTTTGCGGGTAACTGCATGAGTTTCACCATATATATTAGTTGACATATCCAATAATCTAGTTGTTATAAAATATTTTAAAATTTGAAAATTATACAATTTTACGACTTCTTGAGTATAATTTTTTTTTAAGTGCAGGCAAAATCACACTTGAGCACAAGTTAATTGAACAAAAGAACTACAATCACATGGGAACATTTCAAATTTAAGAAGATTCTAGGTCTTAATTTTTCTGCCATTTAAATAGTAACCAGAGCAACATTTAAATGGATAATGCATCAAGTCGTTTACAAGGTCGTCTGGAATATCCTAAGAAGCAAGAGCAGCCCTTCGATACAGATGCACATTACGTTTCCACATGGATATTTCAGGTAATAAAAAATCTCGAGCTCCTTATTACAGAGATTTTTAGAAACAGATGCATGATTCCGACATTTAATCACAATGGTTTTCCACAGAATGGAACAATCAAGATTCCAAAAGATCAGTACTCTAAGCTCTAATTGTGAAAAATGAAATCTGTAAAATCTGAAGATGATTCAAATTAAATTTGTGCAACCTTTTTAATTCAATATGTTCATCTAACACAATTTACAGAGGTAATTAAATCTAAAATTGTTCACCTAAAGTTACGTCCTAAATGATTTTGATTGATACAATACTTGTTACAAGATTGGAGGTTAGAGTTTCAGGACATAGTTACAAAATACCATCCTGATTTTGGTAAATCTAGTGTGTGTGTGTGTGTGTGTGTGTGTGTTGGAGGGGGGTGGGGAGTGTAGGGGCGTTCAACATTAGAAAGGCTGTAAGTTATGCAAATATATGTGATGAAAAAATAATTAAATATTTTGACAGTAAAAATAACGCAGCTGTGCAATTCAGCGAAATAATTTTACCATCTCATGTAGAACACAATTTTTCAAGACATTGAGGAATGTGTGGCTTACCCGGTTAAAATAATTCTCTTGAGAACAATCCTATCAGGGTCGACACTTTTTAAAGTACCAACAGCAGCAATAACAGGACCGGTGCCATCTCCTTGGCTCTTCAAGGCAATTAGAGGAAGTTGAGGAAAAGCCATCGGAGCATAAATTGAAGCTACTGAAAATCTCCCAGCATGAAGAAATCTCTCCATTTTGTGCTTATTAGCATTGATGCTATCTGAAGAAAAAATTGGCCTGCATCACAAAACCCAGAAGGCTTAATTAAGTACCAAAAGTTCTTTTCTTTTGTTTTTGAAGCAAAGATAAAAAGGAAAATACCTTGTTATATATTGACGGAAGCCAACATGAAAAATAAGTTCTTCTTTTGCTTTAATAGGAGCATCATATGAGTCATGCTTCTTAATGCTAAAGACCAACAAAGTTGGATATTGTCAGAAAATGGTAACGTATTTGCTACAGAATAAGTATAAAAAAACAAAAAACGAGTTAACCTGAAATTGAGGACAGAGACTTTGGACTCATGCTGTAAAAGGCCACAGGCTATTATCGGCATTGTATTAGCCAGTTTACATAACTTGGACGCAACACCAGCACTAACATCCTTGATATAAAGCCTTGTGTACGAGCCTACTGGTATACAGCCATTGGTCTCTTGCTCCATTTCAAGAAATTTTGCAAGAACATGTTTTTTTGTTCTAGAAAAATTATCAAATGCAAAAATTCTAGCATATTCAGCAGGCAAAGATTCCTGCAAAAACATAATTAGGCCAACATTATGGCTCAAAGACAAGAATTCCAGACATGGTTTAATTTACAAGAGATAAGCACATACTTTGGGATCCCATGTTGAAGTTTTAAAAGACTTGACACCTCTGTATTTAGCAAATCGTTTTCGAGCTGGCACATCTATTGGTGTATCCACTTCATCAGGATATTCTGGATAGCAATCAATGCAATTAGATTTAACTTAGTGAAGTGACAGCCAACTATTTATATATTGCATCATTAATGCTACTAACTTGTAGAAATTGTGTGTGACTAAACATACAGACAATCAAATACAAGCAAACATAAACATTAGCAAATAGAGATGTACCCTCATCTTCAGCATGTGATTCTTTGATTTTTCGAATCTGATCTTCTATCTGCTCTTTGGTTAAGTTGTCATCATCCTGTCGCACATAAATAGCTCATTAGTACTCGCTAAAAAATATTCACTGTACCTCACATAGAGAATATGTGTCCCAGAAAATGCTTAAGAAAAAAGGCTTCCACGATTCAAAAAAGAAAATAAAGCCATCAGCCAATTAATATTTGTTACTTGGTTTCATTCTCATAAGGTAAATGCAACTTATTTAAATTTACTTG
This sequence comes from Prunella vulgaris, assembly GCA_026898435.1. Classification (NCBI taxonomy): domain Eukaryota; kingdom Viridiplantae; phylum Streptophyta; class Magnoliopsida; order Lamiales; family Lamiaceae; genus Prunella; species Prunella vulgaris. The sequence goes on along the minus strand of JAPKLY010000223.1, from coordinate 628,233 downwards.
GATTCATTCTCATAAGGTAAAATGCTACTTATTTAAAACTAATTGGCAGCGGAAATAGTAAAAAGAAATGCCAATGATAAACAGAATTGATATAAAGCTACAAAATTATTATGAGCATAATTAGCAGACTGGTTCAAGTGAAGCACTTCTCAACCTCAATCCACATAAAAATAGCGCTTATATTTCAATACTGAACAAACAGATAGGGTCACATCATTCAACATTCCCTTCCACAATTAACAATTTGCTTCTAAATACCAGAAGTTAGTAACAAATACCTACCATCATCACAGAATCAGTTTCAGTTTCTTCATCCGAATCTCTTAAATTTAGGGAAGCCTGGTCCTCATCAAACTCAAAGTCATTTCCAAACTTCTTGTCAGAAAAGCCACTCTCACCATCATCCACCACCATACCATCATCTGCAACTGCATCACTATCAGAATCATCAATATCAGAGTCGTCCACAATCCATGCTGCCTGCAAAATGTTGCAAATAACTAGAGTGACTTAGACTGCATTATGTCATCAAATGTGCAACCTAACCACCACACCGGATCCAAAATATTAGGAAGAGAAAATGACAAAAACAATGGAGACATGGTTCAACCTGGTAGTCTGATATTCCCTTAGGAAGCCTTCTCTTCCTTTTTGTCTTCTTTTCCTCGTGAATCCTGTCTGCTTCGGCCATTTCTGCCTCTGTTGGCCATGTCTGAATTGAAACATGCAAAGAACTTACAACTTTCTGTGATGCTATGGGATAATAAACGTAAACTAATGCTATATCTTTAGTGCACATGGAAAAAGTTGCCTCAAATAACTGTCGCAAGAAAAAAATATTCTCCAGAAATTTTGACAAGTGAGACCTAAAAACAATGTTCTTTCCAGATAATAATCTTAAATAACTATCATAAACAAAAGATAGATTGCATTATCCAGAAACTGAGAAATCCTATGAAGCGCTTATTGATTTCTTAACCTGTTCTCCTGCCAGTGGATCAGGGGCATTTTCAACAACTAAAGGCTCTTGCTTCAGTGGGTCAGGGGTAAGGCATGTCATGACCTGCAAGATTTAAAGAAAAAGAATAAAGAGAAAAAAGATTGCTTATTACCAATAACAATCATCCAATGCAGGTTGGTGACAATCCAATCTTTCTACAAGAAGCCTAGGGAACTGCAACCTAATTAGTAGAACAGCACTACTTATTTTTGAGCAGCCAACCAAAGCCCTATCAAATTAATAATTATATTAAATCATCCATGCCTAGAATATCAGTAATCTTAAACCATTTTCACCACATCTACTAAAATAAAAATTTCCATTTTTTTTCTAGGTAGGGAGTTGGAAAGAAATAACCAGGCCTATTAACATGTGTTGCTCTTCCTTTCAAAAAAAAAAACATGTGTTGCTCTAAAAGGAGTTGTGTGACAAAACTATCTTTAAAACAATCAACAGTCAACACAACAAGATAAGTTAAACAAGATGCAATCTTAGCCATTTAATGTCTCTTTATCTTCTTTTTCCCCGAGAACTAAGTTTTTGCATAAAAGCATGGTATGTCTTATGGAAAGACGAACCTGGATATCACCATCGGAGTCCATGACGTCCACACCTTTCCTAGCATTTAGAGGACATGGATCCCTGAGAAGTTCAATCTTTGACAACTGGAAATCCCCTGCTCCAGCAACATGTACCTAATCTAGAAACACTCAGACACTGAACATATTTCATTCTTCGAAATTAAGACAAAGGCAGAGTATATCACCAGCTGATTTACTGAGAGGTTATGTGCGCGTAGATAACCAGTAAGGACAACCGTGCATTTTTCCGAACTGCAGGTATCAGCTACCATATCAACCTGTTGAGTGTTGTTAGTAAGTTAGAACAGTTAGCATTTTGTCAGATACAACCAGTTGCCTACAATTAAAAATGCAAGGCGTTCAATCTATTAATGGCTCAGATGTGCGGGTACACAATACCAAGAGTCTAATCTAACTTCCCAAGATCATGAAAATATTTAAAAAGTTAAATTGTTGTGTACCCTTTATAATTTTTATCTTCATATTATTTGACAAAAATGTTCATTTGGCTGTGCATAAACAAAAGGAATCACAACGGATTCAATCTCAAGGTCATAAAAGATGGATAGATGTAATAAACTAGTTCAGGTAATTATATCAGCTCACCATAAATGTCACTCGGATTCAGATATGGACTTAAAAAATATGGGGAGTCTTTTATCAAATCAGAAATAATTAAAAGGGATGACCAATAACTGATAAATGCGCCACTAGGCCACCAAAAACTTTGAATGGACAAAAAGAAATAGACAAGCATATGTGTTGATTTTGTTATACCTTTTGGGCCATGAGGTAAGAGCGTTGATTTCGCCAATGAGGTATTGTAAGTCTTTGATCCTTAAAAAGCCACATAAACTATGACAAAAAAAGTTCGAGCTCCAATAAGTTTATGAAACCCATAAAAGATGTGGACTAACAAGAAATGTCAATTAAATAGAATGAGGATGACCAAGACAGGAGTTAAATTTATGAGCAATGAAGTACCTTATGCAATTCCTCCTCTTTATCTGCAGCATAAAACTTACAGTCTTCTCGAAATTCAGAGGCAAGTGTGGACATGCACATCTTCTTCAATTCATGTTTACTTTTTGCGTCATCAGGCAGATCCTGAAAACAAAATTAGAGGATTTGCACCAGATATCTTCGGAGTACCTTCTGCAAATAAGACAGAACAATGGCACACAAAAGAATCATGGGAAAGATTACTTACGCGAATCAGGACAACAGTGCTTGGTAGACCAAGTTGTCTGAACACAGAAAGACATTGTGACCCAAATGAATCAATGTAGCCATCAATACCATTTGCTTCATCTAAGGATTTTGTAGATGCCACAAAAGCAAGTAAATCAGCAACCTACAAGCAAACAGAACCCATAGGAGAGATGGGAAATGTGTCAAAAGACATAATTCACATGCATTATGCAATAAATCCCTGAATTACAAAAGAAACAATGAAGTACCTTTGCCATTTCAATGCATGTAGAAAGATCACCGTAAGGAGCTTTCAATACCTATTGCAGGCAAAATAAGTTATTATCCTTTCTGTTTTTCCCTTTTTAGGTGGACAAAACAGGCTTTTCATCCACTTTGTCACGTAAATGATAGATTATGTTTAGAACTACACTTTACTAGCAAGAATTAGCAGAAATAGTGAGGGAAATAAATCAAGCACAAAAACATAGTCCTAGAATTAAATTTAACTTCTTGAAGCATCAAAATAAATGATAATGTTAAAGTGGAGTACTACAATAGGTAACTGATTGTATTATGAATGTACCGTGGCTCTCAGCTTGAACTCAGATGATGCAATGGCTGGAAGAGTAGAATTATTTCCCTCCTTTGACAACAATGATCGAATATCTTCTTCAACAGCATTTAAATTTACACAAGATGAAAGGCCAAAAAGCACCTACAGTGTTCACAAAACATGAGAAACGCCATGATATGCATCTCTGGCCTTAACTAAAAGGAAGAGAAACCAAATTTACGATAACACGAGGGGGGCTCGATGGTCCAGATAATGCTCTCTTCTCTTTCAAAACAGCCGCTTTCTTCTGCTCTCTTATCTACAACACACAAGCACTGTATTAAATGCTAATACAAAAGCTTCATACAATCATTTTATATAGACGCAATCTAACACACTAGCTCTCCGACGAACACACATGTAACACAAAAGAAGTAGACGCACCATTTTGTTACGCTGCAACCGGGAAGCCTTGGCTCCTTCACCAACACCACGACTGGATTTTGACATCTTAGCTTTATCTGATAAGAAAAATAAACTCACAAGTAACTATACAATTCTTAAAATGCAAACTTTCGACAAAAATAAAATAATTAAATATAACCTTGAGAAGAAATCTTATGAACATTGCGGGAAGATTTCGAAGCGAATCGAGTTTTGTGTGCCTTGTTTATCTGATGCTTAGACCCTCCCATGCTGACAATGGATTTTTGTGCTGGACAGAGTAATAGGGTTTTGCACTCGTGCCCCTCGAGATGGCGTTTCCGGTGGCACTAGTGCGGCGGAACCTAGTGTGTAAGAGCCCGTGAGTGCAGGTCTAGGCGGCGAAAAACGACGGAGTAGGCTGTGCTGTGGCGGAGTCGTTTCAGTGGGCAAAGGAGGCGGCCTGGAATTTTAAGGTAGGTTATTGGGCTAGTGGCGTTGATTTATGAATTGAGATTATAACAATTATGTTAAATATATGAAATTCTCAAAAATAAAATATATGCAAGTATGCAATAGCAATTAATATTCTAATAGATGTTATTCACCTACTCTAATTTAAGTATATTTTTAAAAGAGCAACACTTATGTACAAATTTCTACCGTAAAAATATCCATTTTTGAAAAATTCGAGAATCTAAATCGGGTTGGATCAGATTTGAACATTTTTTTCCAAAATTCGCGCAACTTGTAGTTCCAGGTTTTTTCGCTCCCAGGTATGTTACAATTTGGGCAAAGGCGTGTTACAATTAGGCAATTCTGTGTTACTAATTTTTAAAAAAATTATTTTTTATACTTTTCAAGTAATTATAAAGAAAATATGTATTTCTGCAAGTATAAATATATGTTACTTAATTTATTTTTTATTTTATTTGTTGATTTATGTTAATAATATGTTATTCATGTACTTAATACATCATTTAATACCTTATATATGCTATATAAAATATAATATATATTTTTATAAGGATAAATAAATGTTTGTGCATACAGTAACACACATTTGATCTTGCAGTAACACACATTTACTCTAATTGTAACACACATTTGCAGTAACACACATTTACTCTAATTGTAACATACATTTGCAGTAACACACATTTACTCTAATTGTAACACACATTTACTCTAGATGTAACACACATTTGCAGTAACATAAATTTGCAGTAATACATATTTACTCTAATTGTAACACATATTTGTTCCTCAATTTGTATTATTATATGAGCATATATGTGTTACTATAGGATAAAATGTATTTTTATTAAGAATAAATATGTGTTACACATACAATGTAACATAGTGTTACATTGCATGAAAAATATCTACTTCTACAAAAATAAATAAATATGTGTAGAAAACAACATTTAATCTGGTTGTAACACACGTTTTGCCTTAAAGTAACATGCATTTGCCCCAATTGTAACATACCTGGGAGCGAAAATCACAAGTTAAGCGAATTTTGAAAAAAAATACTTAAATTCGACCCGACCCGGTTTAGACCCGCGAATATTCAAAAATGGATATTTCTACGGATCTTAAACCCGTAAAAATTTGTATATAAGTGTTTGTCTTTTTAAAATGTTATCCTGTTTATTATTAAAAAAATTGTTTTTATTTATTTTAAAAAGTTATTATTATTTTTACTTAAATTAATTTTTTAATATAAATAAGAGTAATTTTTCATAATTAATTTTTTAAAAAAAAAAATATATTTAAATTACAACGATATTATAAAAACATAATAGACCTACTCAAAAAAATTAATTGTTGCTTTATGTCGTTCGAATCATCTTGCATATTTGCTGCTAGGGGTGGCAAATCGTATAATCGTGTCGTTTATCGTGTCGACACGATAACGACATGACACGATACGATAAAATACATGTAAACACGAACACGATTATTTTCGTGTCGACACGACACAATAATGACACGAAAGTTTATTATCAATTTTAAAAAATTAATAAATAAATAAAAGGACACGAAAATTAATAAATTTTAGATTTTATTATCAATTTTAATAGAATATATTTAATATTTTGTATTTAAAATTTATTAACGTGCAACTATCGTATACATATTAGTAATGTATATCAGATTACTAATCAATTAACAGGTTGCTAACGGGTTAATGTGTCATCTGTTAATTTTATCGTGTTTAACGGATTGATACGACACGAACACGATAAGCCTAAACACTAACCCACAATTTTCGTATCGTTTTCGTGTCGTGTTGTATACAAAATTCCCACTCCTATTTTGCTGCATTAATACCATCAGAGTCACTTGGTAAATTTTTATTGTCAAATTCTAACACATTTATTCAAATGCTATAAAAATATTTTGAAACACAATAAAATTCATATTATAAAATTTAAATTTGAATTTTTTTTTGTATGAACTCGTATTCACGGTAAACTCGATTTTGTCAACTATGATCGTTATGTGTACACACTTATCACTGTCATGTATATATCATTATCACTATTATAAATATATGATACCACTATTGAGAAATTAATCATATTTTTGTAACAATGATAATGTATATGAATGACAATGATATGAATTTATGTAAACTCGGGTTCATAAGAGACTTACTCTTTAAATTTGTATACAATATAAAATAGACAAAAACTTATACGCACCAGAGTTAATGGTGAACTCGATTTTGTCAACTATCACTTTTATATATATTTATTATCATTATAATGCATATACGGTATCACTGTTAAGAAAATCAAATATAATTTTATGACAATGTAACATATATGAATAACAACAACAATTATTATATATAACAGTGATATAAGTTAATGTGAACTCGAAGTTATAATAGACTTACTCTATAAAATATTGTTTTTTTATTTATATTTAGATATTAAAATAAATTTTAAAAAATGAAGAGCAAGCCACCACACAAAAGTGAAATTACCTAAATCTGTAATTTAGAACTACACAATATAATTGGTGCAGATGATATTCACTTATATATTTAGTATTATGTATATTAACATATAGTAAATACTAAATTTAATTAAAAATGTGAAATAAAATGGTCAAAGATATATATAATTAAATTGATTAATAGTAAGTCAGAAATTTCTATATTGATAGAAATACATGAGTTTATTTTAATTTTTTAAAAGAAGTATCTACATGCATACAAATATATACACGTACAACAGCCCCGAAAATATCTGTTTTGGCAAAAACAAAAATAAAAAGAGAAATGTGGAAAAAATAGTGAGTGGAAATGAAAATGATGCTAACCGATAAACTGTAATTCGTCAGCCAAACAATGAACACGCTGCTACTCCATCCACCACTGCTCCACCTCCGCCACCGCCCCCTTCACTTCCCTCCTCCTCCCCCGTTCTTCTACCAGCGCCACCATTTCCTCCTATACGCCACCTCCCAACACCTCAATCTCACCACCATCAACGGAGACGAGCAAGACCCGTACGACGTCGCTTTACTCCCCAATCCTCACTACGACTTCACCCCTCTCCTCACCTTCCTCTCCACTCACTACACCCCGTCTCACCCCTCCGACCCGGACCCACCCGCCCGGCTCGACCCGGCTGAGCTCCGCCTCGCCGAGTCGTACGGCGCCGTTCCAGCCCCCCTATGGCACTCCCTAATCAAGAATCTCGCGTCCTCTCCTTCCTCGTTTTCTAATGCATATGCTTTAGTCACTTGGCTTCAGAGGCACAATCTTTGCTTCTCTTATGAGCTACTTTACTCAATTTTGATTAGCGCCCTAGGCCGGAATGAGAAGCTGTACGAAGCTTTCCTGTTGTCTCAGAGCCAGAGTTTGACCCCCTTGACTTACAATGCATTGATTGGCGCGTGTGCAAGGAACGATGATCTTGAGAAGGCCTTGAATTTGATGGAAAGAATGCGGCAAGATGGGTACCAATCTGATTATGTTAATTATAGTTTAGTTATTCAATCTTTAATGAGGAATGACACTGTGGATGTTTCGATTTTGGAGAAATTGTATGGTGAAATGGAAGCTGATAGCATTGAGTTAGACGGGCAGTTGTTCAATGATATAATTGCGGGTTTTACAAAAGCAGGGGATATAGATAGGGCCTTGTTCTTCCTAGGCATGATGCAGGGGAATGGATTGAGTCCGAAAACGAGCTCGATTGTTGGTATAGTGAATGAGTTGGGGAATTTGGGGAGGGTTGAGGAGGCAGAGGCTGTTTTCGAGGAGTTAAAAGAGGGAGGGTTGAGGCCTAGGACAAGGGCTTATAATGCTCTATTGAGAGGGTATGTAAAAGTGGGAGCTCTGAAGGATGCAGAACATATTGTATCTGAGATGGAGAGAAGTGGGGTTTTGCCCAATGAGCACACATATAGTTTGCTCATTGATGCGTATGGGAATGCTGGGAGGTGGGAGAGTGCTAGGATTGTGTTGAAAGAAATGGAGGCGAATAATGTGAAGCCTAATTGTTATGTGTTTGCTAGGATCTTGGCTAGTTACAGGGATAAAGGAGAGTGGCAAAGATCATTTCAAGTGCTCAAGGAGATGAAGAATTGTGGGGTTAATCCTAATAGACAATTTTATAATGTGATGATCGATACATTTGGGAAGTACAACTGTCTTGAGCATATGATGGCTGCTTTTGAGAGGATGAAGGGGGAGGGTATTGAGCCAGATGTTGTTACATGGAATACACTTATCGATTGTCATTGCAAGCAAGGACATCATAATACAGCACATGAGTTGTTTGAGGAAATGCAAGAGAGTGGCTGTTTGCCTTGCACAACTACGTATAATATCTTGCTCAATTCTTTTGGGGTGCAAGAAAGGTGGGATGATGTGAATGAGTTGTTGACGAAGATGCAGAGTCAAGGATTATTGCCTAATGTTATCACTTATACGACACTTGTTGATATTTATGGACAATCAGGGAGATTTAATGACGCGATTGAGTGTTTGGAGGCAATGAAATCTGGTGGATTGAAACCTTCCTCCACAATGTATAATGCTTTGATCAATGCCTATGCACAGAGGGTATTTTCTAAACTTCAAAGCAGTATTGTTAACTTATAAGGAGTACTTTTGCCACCTGTACTACATCCTTTTTATCAAACTGGTATCTGTACAAATTTTTTCTGGGATTGACTGGTTGTAATCTATACTATGTTTTAGTGGTTTTTTCCATCCAAAACTTGAACATATCACTTGCCTGTTTCCCAGGGGTATATCCATCTATTCAAAATTAAATGCAAGGACAATAAAGTTTGCAGAAAAGTTTTGTATGGATATTGTGTGAAATTGCAGAAAGAATCATGGATCTTCACTGTCATTGCAGTAGAATAGTCGGATATACCCCTGAGAAATAGGTGCGCAAGTCATGATGTGTTCAACCTTTGGCCGGAAAAACCCATCAAAATAAAGTACATGTTGCAACTGGTCATCTCGAGTGGTAGAGGATGCAATTGGAAAAAAAGAACTTTTACATGTTCCAGTTTGATAAGAGGGGTATTGTACACGTGACAAAATGATATTAACCCAATTCTGTTTTATCACCCTCCCTTGTGACATAATATTAGTTTCTTTGTGATTGAGCTTTATTTACTTATGGCTAAATGTTTTGTGTTATCTGCTCGTACTAAGAACCTTAAGCTACTCATGCTCAGGGATTATCCGAGCAAGCTGTGAATGCGTTTAGGGTCATGAGGGGCGATGGTTTGAAGCCTAGCCTATTAGCGTTGAATTCACTGGTTAATGCTTTTGGGGAGGATAGGAGAGAGGCAGAAGCGTTTGCTGTATTGCATTACATGAAGGACAATGTGAGTGAATTGTTACTAATCTGATCATAATTTATGTTAAGATTATATAAATTAGAAGTGTTCTTAGATCTCCAGATAGTAGGAGCTAAATCTCCATGCATGTATCTGTGACTGCAGGACTTGAAACCGGACGTTGTTACTTACACCACACTCATGAAAGCATTGATTCGTGTCGAGAAGTATGAAAAGGTACAAGCTCTTTGGTGCTCTTCTTAATTACATGTGCTTAGTGTTCTAACAAAATTAGTGACTGAACTTTTTATTGACCATCTTGTGATCTTTATTATTTTTTTGTATATGTTAGATTGCATATCGAGTTTACCTTTATAATGAGCACTCACAATAAATCATCCCTCTCCCATATAGGAGGACTGAAACCCATTCATCACTACTAATAAACTAATAACCAAACACCTCCTTAGCTTATTTTGATGACTAGAGCTCATCTTTTTGACAAATTTAATGGTAGTCAGAAGTCAGAACAACTTTCAAAAGCATAACAAAAGATGTTTTCTGCAAATCAAACGTACTTTCAAAAGCATAACAGGCTTATTCTTACATTGTAGCTGGTGACTACAAAAGTTGCACTGTTCCTTCTGAAATGAACTTTATTTGGTATGGTTTTCAGGTTCCTGCTGTTTTTGAGGAAATGCTTCTCTCTGGGTGTGCCCCAGATAGAAAAGCCAGAGCAATGTTAAGATCAGCGTTAAGATACATCAAGTCTACGTATAGGTATAGCTGATTCGTATCATCTGGATGAGTAAATTTGAAGACACGACTTTCCATCAAGTTAAAAACACGAGGATAATCACATTTACGTAGCATACAGGCTTTCGAAATGAAAAATCAAGGAGGATGCCTGTGTTCAACTGCAGCTGATTCGAAGGCTGAGCTCCGGGCAGCCTGTCTCCCTGTGCATTGTATAATTCTTTGAATATAAACTGAAAGCACAAATATATGCTCATCCATATTTGCTGAGGAATGTAAACTGACTCAGCTTATTACATAAATTCATTATGTATACTTCTCACAAGGAATACAGCTGAAAATTCATTGTAACAAGGAGAAGCATTGATGTATATGCAGTGGATAAGAGGGGTTTATGGCAAATCTTTAAGATATATAAATACTCAAGGGTCGATTTATGCTAAAGGAGTTTGATCATAATCATATGTGATAGGTTCTTGCAGTATATACAGAAAAATGATTACTATAACACCTCAACAAATTGTATATCATTAAGAAAATAATATACACGTGGACAAAAAATAACTTCTTCCTCCCCAGCAATAAATTAGAAAAAAATAAGAAAAGACTAAAAATTTGATAGCCTATATGATCAGAGAGACATGGCAGAAACAAGAGGCCTAGTGGTCTTGGTAATTCTAGAGCAGAACATGAACAGCAAGAGCACAGAAGATAACAAGAACAACCTGAAATAGGTTCGAATCTCCTGCATTCCGAGGTCAAGAACCTCCATCTTCTTTCCATATCTACTTTTCCTATGCATCAGATATCCATTAAGGTAGTCATCAATTGATACCCAATGATCAAAGCTCGATGCAATGGCCTTTGTCTGAAGTCCATCCATCTGCTGCACACCTATGCTGAACATCTGGAAGAATGCAGCTGACCAGTCGTTGAGAACCCTCTGTCATTCAAAAGATCAACTGTGTTCAGTGATGATGGAGAAATGATGGTAATTGTAAACATTACATAGAGAAGAAGGCTGAAAAATATTACTCCCTCTGCCCTATATCAATTTGGGGGGCACATTTATTAAGAAAAGTGTATTATTTGCGTAAAGTAGTGACATATAAATAAATATATGTACTTTTTTAATGCACACACAAATCCATGTTTCCATTTTTTGGTTGTGTGCATATTTATATGGGACATTAAAAAAAGGTAAGTGCGCAAATTCATATTGGAAGGAGGGAGTAAAAAATATTAATTATATATTGGAAAATGCTAATATTGTTCAGCATAAGCTAAAAATTTTCTTTATATGAACTAATATTGTGATAAAAATTGCACAACTGGTGCATAAAAAGTCTGTCTATATCAATATAAGATCTTTAACATTACATTGAAGGAGGTGATGTCTATAGGATTGAACATTTTGAAACAGTCTCTTGAGGAGGCTTTAAGATCTCCATAAATCTGTGAAGTACAAGGACATTAGGCGCCAATAGAAGATATCGGAAAAAAAAATCAACTCAACGATTAGGCATTCACTGACCTCGAAGGTAAAAGCCATGGGCACCCTTGCAACATCATACATATAGTCTGTTGCTGTACCATGTGCCAGATACCTATACATAAACGTTACAAGGATTTGCATTAACAGATAGTTGGCAGATGCTAAAAGTAAAGACAAACAGAATAATGCAGTATAAATTAACCTAGAATTTGTCATATGTTTAATTATGAAGGATTATCTTAAAGATTGCACCTTGCATGCAATAATCAAGATCATAAAACAATTTTTTTCAAGGCTAATTTATTTTGATGAATGCCTTGTTTGTTTATCAACTTCACTAAATGACAACTTACGAAACAAAAGCATGAAGAAAGGAACGACTTTATAGCTTTCCCTTTCTACACTTCTAAAAGTTTTTTTATATAGAACAACATCCATAGTAGTTTCTGCTTTTAGTACTATTTTTAGTCAATTTTCATACATTCTTGTAAATGACTATAACCTTACATATTGACATGTACGGCCTGGAAGATGAAACAACCATGCCAATCATTGAAGCTTTGCTTGCAAAGGCATGGCTCATATAATTCAGAAAACTAAATAATAGAGATTCAAAAAGATTAAATTGAAATAATAACATATTAAGTAGTACACACCCGACAGATCCTCCACCAGATCCAACTAAACAACTACCCCTGAGATGAAGATGGTTCAACTCTTCAAGCATTGATTTCATTATCTGAGAAGGAATTCCGTCTGGGGTCGTGTTTTTGTGATCATATGGCATAAATAAAGCCTAGGCAAATTGAACAAATAAGATAAGCAAAAGAGTTGAAAGTGAACCAGGTATATACTTATTATGCAGAAAGAAATAAAGCCTGCCAAGTATCTTACACTGAGGTTTCATCAAAACATTATGCATATATACAAAGATTAATTACATCGCCATATTATCTGGGCAAACCTTAAAAAAAAAGATTCTTTTCAATGGATGGTTTATTTAAATCACTCAATTCAGAGATTCTGGTTTAGAAGTTTAGAAAGTTCAGAAACTTCAATAATTTCAATAACTATAGCATCAGTGTACCTCCATCCCAGAGTGCACATTAACCCAAATGTGTGGTTCAAATGATACAGATAATTTTCGCATAATTTGACTCTCAGGCTCGCTGAAAGGAGCAGTCCCAGGATTTTCTTCATATGGATCATAATCCTGAATCGGTGAAAAGATTTCTTAGCACATAATAGTATAAAAACGAGTCAAAATCTAAACAAACACTCAGTAAAACAAAGAAGCACTCCATCTAATAGGTTATACTGTTAAAAATCTCAATGTTAATTTACACAAATTTATGGAGGAATAGAGAAGGAAGAAAATCTCCATACAGATGGACAGGTTTCACAAAATTATGCCCCGTGATATTGAACTAAGAATAACATTCTCATGGTCTAATGGAAATGCTTAAATACCTTCTCCTTTTTACCCCAATCCACACTCCAGTTTCGATTAAGATCAACTCCTCTTCCTGCAGAAGAAAATTAAGCTTTAAGCATTTTGCACTTGTATAATAATCAATATTATATCTCATTGCTCTTTTTCATGATGTTAAAGAAAAGACTAGTCGTTGTACCATTTCTTCTCTCACAAAGCTCTCCATCTTCAACGAGTTTGCGGCCATTCAAGTTCTCCATTGGTACAACCTATTAATAGGTGTTCAAAAGACTAATAGTTGTCAAAATTTCATGGTTTTCCTTCTAAAATACGGATCATTACACTACTACTATTAACAGTTTCATTGCCACATATCTGGAGATCATATTTTCTCCAATTAGCTAAGTATAAAAAGAATCCAATTGGCATGCACAGATCCAAGAAAAAAATTACCTTTATAAGAAGCCTATCAAGTGTCCTGTTTAAAGCGAAACGGTTCACATCGGGTAAAAATTCCTCCTCACTTAGGATGGAAAGGAGTCTCAGTGCTAGTTCAGTTGTAATAAGCTCCCTAGCATGCTGTCCAAAAGTCTGGAATACAAGGAATCATCTGTCAAAACACCAGCAATAACCAACCTGAGAATTATCATACACTATACAACTTTGAAACAGAAAATTGTGGTACCCATTTTCTCTTACTCCAAAAGTCCGACAAAGAACTAAACATTGCAATAAACTTTGAAACAAAGATGACTTTATAGGTTAGTAGAGAAATACTTACAAGCAGAATCCTAAGCTTTGCCTTGTCATCACTCTCTTTTCTATCCCGGTTATATGTAACTACAGTCATCTGGGCCTCATAGCCTTTGTTCTTACTCGTAACTTTTTCAATCTGTTTTTTAGTAGCAAAAGTTAATTGAGAAACACATATTTCACAGACCAGAGCAGTAACTGGTATATAGTAATATAAGAACATGAGCACGCACTGAGAGTTTATCTGAGTGACGATGAACTAATGATTCGATTTCCTCCAATAAAGCTCCGCTGCATAGAAATAGAATAGTCATACACAAATTTGAGAAAACGAAAGCAAAATAAATCAGATAAACATATATGTTCATAGAAACATACAGCTCTGATGCAACTAATTCTCTTTTCTTGTAAAAGATTTATGTACAATAATTGTGAAAAGAGTAAAGCATAAAGTAAGTTTCTTGCGCTCTCAGGCTTCCTTTTCTCAGCACGGATACACTTCGATTGAACTGCATTCTCCATGATCAGTTGATCAACATAGCCAACAGTGAATTGGAGGGAAAAAAATAACAAGAAACTTCACAAGTTCAGGCTTCTCCAGAATCTCATTATTATAGACAAAAGAAAACATTACAAGTTCGGTAACAAATGATAGAATAAACAATTCAAATTCAAGAAAACAAGAGATTCGATTCTTGCCCAGTCAACGGTCAAACCAACATTATTTTGAAGAACAAATTTCCTTATCTCCTACGATTAATTCTAACTCAAGCAATGTGGTATAAATAATAGCAATCCCACTCTCAAAAATTGCAAAAGAACAATCTAAATCAAATCACACAAATACTACATTCCTTCAAGAAAATTGAAAGTACACTCCACCTGGTGTGGTACAGATCGTGATTGACGGGGGTGATAGCAGCAGCCTTCGTACCATTGGTTTTTCCACAAGTGAAACGAGCAAACAGAAATACAGACGCGAGAATCAGAAGATCCGTCACGGGATTCAGGCGACGGCGAAATCCCATTACAATCCGCGATCTACAACAAGGAAAGTGCAGGAATTCTGCGTATTTTTCATCTCATAATTGGGAAACAATCGGAAAAAGTGAGCATGGACGCAGTCAGGCGATCTTGTGATAATCGATTCAAAATCGACGAATTTCTCGAAGTGAAGAGTAACTGGACAACGACGTCGTTGATTTAGCCAACTCCTATTTAACGGCTATGATACGACGATCTAATCCCGTGTTTCCGTGTGAGTGGCTGAGTGCGTATCGTCAATTTTTTAATATTAATATAATATTATTATCAGCTGAAATTGTTTTTTAATTATTTAATCATTTTTGTTTTGCAGTATTTCGTGTGTGTGGTGTATCGGACGGCTGAGAAAATAAATGAAATAATTACGGTTAATGCACTATTTTTAAAAAGATATAATTTTTTTGCATAATAGTGTAAACATAAGTTGAATAATAGAATTTTTTTTCATATTGTACCTATTTGAAAATAATACATTATTTTTGTATCAAACTGTGACTGATATTATTATTATTATTAGCTGAAATTGTTTTTTAATTATTTAATCATTTTTGTTTTGCAGTATTTCGTGTGTGTGATGTATCGGACGGCTGAGAAAAAAAATGAAATAATCACGGTTTGGTACGAAAGTAATGCACTATTTTTATAAAGGTATAAAATTTTTGCATAATAGTGTAAATATAAATTGAATAATAGAGTTTTTTTTTTTTGCATATTGTATCTATTTGAAAATAGTACATTATTTTTGTATCAAACTGTGACTGACCCAAAATAAATTGGTGATTGGTCATAGTTATGACAGTGGTCGGACGAACTAGTAATAAATTGGGACAAAATTTTGTATAAATTTACGGTAAACTCGAATTTATCAATTATTATATGTATATATATTTATCACTGTCGTGTATATTCATTATTATTGTTATATATATATATACTATCACTGTTAGAAAATTAATTATAATTTTATAATAGTGATAATATATATAAATAACAGTAATAATGATTATACATAACAGTGATATAAATTTATGTGAACTCGAATTCAAGATACCTACTCATAAATTGGAGAATCGACACACATCTAATAATGGTTAAAAAAATAATTTTTATTTCACATAATATAGCAATATATAGCACACCCCAAGTTTCAAGTAATCCTATATCCCAATTCCCATCACTCTTGCAAAGATTAAGGGAACGCTTGGTATGAAAATCCTTCAATGGTAATGGGAATTGAGATATAATTGTAGTAATTATAGTAGCAAATTAGAACAAATGAGATACATAACATTGTTTTTTCTCCTAAATAAGGTAATCAACACCCCCATTTGATTACCTCCTCTTCACCTTGTAATCATCCTCCTCAATCAATCCCCAATATCACAACCAACATCTTTCTTTTTTGTCCATTTTTTCCAATATTGGAGCACAACACTATTCATATAACCACCATAAATACAAATACACATTCAACATATGTAGGGCAAAAAAGGAAAATGAAATTTCATTCCCATTACCATTGAAGAATTTGAAACAAGCGCCCCCTAAAAGTTCAAACTCATGTGATTGATTATCAATTTTGAAATATAAATTCACCAAATATTTTCTCTAGTTGCCAATGAACTCCATATTCTTGTTTTAATTTCTTCCACTATTTTACCAAATGAGAAATTCAAATTCTTGAATAATTTAGCTTTTCTTCATTTCCAAATCAATAATATTATATATTCTCATATACAATTATACAAATCACTATGTAGTTTCATTTCATTCCTTTAAAAATGCTACTCAAATATAATAGTTACAATAGTCTCCATCCAAACTACATATGCATGTTGACTCTTGAAAAAAAATTAATCTCTCTATCCCACAAGAATTTGCACACTTTCCTTATTTGGACGTCTGATACAAATTTGCACACTACTAAAAAGGAAAATATTGATTTACGTGCACACTCACAAACCTATACACATATTTACTCATATGCCACTACTTTATAAATAAAATACATTTTTCTTAAAAAAATGTGACGTCTCGTAGGGTGCAAATTCCTACGAGACGGAAGGAGTATATTTTATCGTTTTTAGTTTCTTAATGTAAAAAATACAGTTTTTATTCTCTTCGGACTCACTATTTCTTTTCATTCTCAATTTCTTTTTTTAGATAGCCTTCTCAAAAAAAAAAAAAAAAATTGCATCTATTCAGTGCAAAACAACTGATATTATTTATTAATGCACTGAAATTAAATGATGCTCATTGAGTACATTCTTAACATGATCCCCAACTTTAACACCACCCTCAAACCATGGATCATAAAAAAAAGGTGGCCAAATGAGCTAACTCACTTGGTTGAAAAGACAATATTATAATAAATATTTATATAATTATAGATGTTCAATTAGTAGAAAATTTATCGAGAATTAAAAAGTGACATATGCTGTAATACTTAAGGGTGATTGTTTTTTAATCCAATTTTATACGCTTAAAAGGTGTAATGCATGACAATCATGATATATAGTGTTCAAGTTAAGAATAATAGTTCAAAAGTACATGTTTAAAGTTTATAATCATATTTATAATATTTTAAGTGTAAAATAATAATTTATAGGGTAGGTCTCTTGTGAACTCGATTTCACATAAAATAGTATTACTATTATGTATAATTATTATCATTGTTACTCATGTATACTAGCACTGTTATAAAAATATTCTTAATTTTTTATACAGTGATAGTGTATATGAATAATAGTGACATTGAATATGCATAACAACAATAGTATATACACATGACAGTGATAATTGATAAACACGAGTTCACCGTGAACTCGGGTTCATACAAGTTTTTGTCTAATTTCTATATCCATCAAATCTAATCCCGTCCCCTTTTGGATATACTCCCTCCGTCCCACTGTAAGTTGCTCATGTTACCATTTTCGTCCGTCCCATTATATGTTGCTCATTTGCTTTTTTACCTTTTTTGGAAACTACTATTCACTTCTTTATTATTATTTTAAATACTTTTTACGCTATTTCCATTACTTTTTCACTTTTCACCATCACATCACTTATACTTTTTCACTTTTTCCATCACATCACTTATACTTTTTCACTTTTATCTTAATTCGTATGCCCAAAAGCAACGAGCAACTTATAGCGGGACGGAGGAAATATTTTTTTATTATTATACTCATAGACATCACTTTATTCGTCAATAAATCCCACAATATTACCGTAACATTCTCAATTACCTTTTGCTCTTTAAATTCACAATACACTCAAATCAATCAATTTTTTTTTCATTTTTTAGCCTTTAAACTTTACTCGTTACACTTTTCTCTTAAAAACATATTCATTTCAGAGTATAAACACTAGTGAAAAAGAGTAAGTATTACTAAAAAAATTAACCAGAACTTTTAAAATTTTCTCATGAAAAATTTCAAGAGTATTTTCTAAACCAAATCTCCAATACTTCATAATTCCCCTCCACCCCCTTGTTTTAAGGATATTTTTTATAGGTTAAATGGTGCTCAAATCTATAATTTCATAGCTATAAGTAGTGAAGCTCTACCTTTTGAACTATTACACTTCGTTTAATAGGTTGTTCTCTGGCAAAATAGAATCCAACGACAATCAAGATGGAATCTCCCTTGCTCATGAAGAACAATTCAAAGACGAAGTGCCAGATTTTTCAAACAGGAGAAAAGTTTCAACATAAATATTAAATGTTTGACAGCGAGTGGCACTCAATGCGTGGAAAAAGGAAGTCTTTAACGAATGAGGTAAAGGAAATGTGGGAGTGGAATTTTCATATTTTGTGGTGGGCATTTAGTTGAAACTGTACATATTAGGGAAATAGGACTGACTGAGCAACCAAGAAGCCTCAGGCTGCACAGATTCTTTGTTAATACGACAAGATTAGAAGCATCTTTCCCTTCATCATTTCTCCATTACAAGTTGATTTATAATCAGCCATCACACATCGATAAAGCTAAGATCTTTGCATTGTTTCCACCACAAAGAAATGGCTATGGCAGTCGAAATCATTTCTACAGAGACGATCAAACCATCTTCACCAACCCCAAATCACCTCAGAAACTTCAAGCTCTGCTTGTTGGATCACCTCATTCCAGCAGCTTATGCTCCGATCATCATCTTTTACCCCAATGAAGATGAGCATGAAGCTCAAGAAAAGATAGCCCTGCTCAAGAAATCACTATCAGAAACTCTTGCGCGCTTTTTCCCGCTTGCCGGAACGATCAGGGACGATTTTTCCATTGATTGCGATGATAAAGGAGCTTGTTTTACGACGGCTAAGGTTGATCGTCGTTTGAACGATTTCCTCGAATGCCCCGATCTTAAATTCTTGGCTCAGTTGCTTCCATGTGGGCTAACCAGCTCTGGATTCTATGTAACTAACGTCCAAGCAAGTGAATTTGAGTGTGGAGGGATTGCAATTGGGGTGTGTGTCTCACACAGAGTTCTTGATGGGGCTGCATTAAGCACTTTCTTGAAAAGTTGGGCTAATTCTGCTGCTTCTAGCTCAAATGATCATCAAGAACAGAGTATTTCCCCTGTTTTCTCTGCTTCTGATCTCTTCCCTTGTGATGGTACGTGGCTGAAGGATGCTTCAATGAGTTTGTGGGGATCACTGTTCAAGAAAGGCCGGTTCGTCACGAAGAGATTCGTGTTTGACAGCTCAGCAATCGCGTCTCTCAAGGAAGAGGCAACTCGGGTGGAGGCCGTATCTGGTTTGATTTGGAAGTCGGCCATGGCTGCCTCGGAGGCGAGGGTCGAGTACAGGAAGCCATCTCTGCTTACGCATATAGTAAACCTGCGAAGAAGGACGACCCCCAACTTCTCAGAACACTCTCTTGGAAACTTGATCTGGATAGCAAGTGCAAAATGTGGGGGTGAGAAAGGAAATAGGTTACTTACATATTGGTTAAAAAAAATAACTTGCACGATAGTATTTTTTTTTTTTTTTGCACTGAAGCATTTTATTTTTTGCACGGGACCAATATGTAATTTTGTCAATTTATTGAACTATTTTGTATTTTTTCCAAAGGAAATCTGCAGCTTGGTGGAGTGGTGGATGAAGTGAGAAAGGGTATATCGAGGATTGACGGGGAGTACATGAAGAAACTACGAGGCGAGGAGGGGGCAGACGCGATGCGAAAGGATCTGAAGGAGATGGAGGAGTTTGGGAGGGGAGATGTGGATCATTTTGGATTCACAAGCTGGTGTAAGTCGGATTTCTATGGTGTTGATTTTGGGTGGGGAAGGCCTGTTTGGGTTGCAAGTATAGATGCAAGTGGTCCTTTTTTTATGAATCTTGCTGTTCTTGTTGACACAAGATGTGGTGAGGGGATGGAAGCATGGGTGACAATGGATGAAGAAGAGATGAATATATTGGAAAATGATCAAGGGTTTAGAGCTTTTGCTTCTTTGAATCCAAGCCCACTAAAGTATTTAGGATGATCAAGGTTAGTGTTTATGTTGATTTAGTTTAGTTCATGTATGAGGTAGAAGTTATCAAAATGAATAGAGGATATGAAGCACCAACACTATAGTGGTGAAAGAATAGATACTACTCACTCTATCTCATAGAAGAAGAAGTGCATAATTTTAAAAAAGTAGAATAATGCATAAAATTATATTATTAAAATAACAAAATTAATTAGATCGGCTATGAAACTTGAAAGGAATTTTTGGGCGAGTGAATAACAACTCGCTATATTGTGCAACTGTGGGTTACATGTGCAGTGCATTAACAGTAATATTTTTACACAAAATTTTATAATTTGTTGGCAGATGGATATCAACACATTATTTTCTTTTACAGATGTAAGAACAGAAGATATAAAAAATATTGTGCACAACTTCCAAGTAACCCAAATTAATGAGACTGTACAAAAAGTATTAAAAAACAGATTAAGTGCAAGAAAAACAATGAGTGTTTTGGAGAAAAATTCAAAATCGAAAAAATAGAAAAAAGTTATTTCGTGTTTGTCTCGATTATTTAAAATAACAAGAAAAATATGTAAGTATGTTAAAATCCATAGAATTATTTTCTAAAAAGTTGATAGGAAATGAATAAAAATAAGTTAGTATACCCCCAAGAGCAATTCACTAATACTCAAATAACAAGTTAGTAATACCCCAAGAAAAAATTTAAGTAATACCCAATGAACAAGTCTAAGTAATACCCCATGATCAACTTACTAATACATCAAGAACAAATTTGTAATACCCTGAAAAATAAGTTAATAATACCACAAAACAAGTCAAAGTAATACTCCAAGAGCAACTCACTTATAATACTTCAATTATCAAAAAACATATAATGTAGCGTGTATTATTTCTTTCAAAAATTAAATTAAATCAAAATTGACTTAAAATCAATTTGCATTCTATATACTTGGCTGCATGCAATTTTTTTTTTTAAATACTCACTTTTCTCTTTCTTTATCACTCATTATTAAAATCTTATCTCTTTTTAACTTTTGGCTAATGGATAAGGTAAGAGGGTACCTTTAATAATGAGTAGCTATGAAAAATTCTCATGGACTTAAATAGTATCATCTCATAACTCATGAGATAGTCTCACACAACACAATATGTCAATATGTGTATTTTATTTTTATACGAAAAGTGATAGCATTTAAATTAACTGGGATAGAATCATAAATCAAAGTATTATATTTCAAAATATATAATATACATACATTTTCAAAATATATAATATATATATATATTTTTAAAATAAACTTTTTAAGTGAAAAGTAATATATTTTTTTTACTTATCATAAACTAACATATAAAATAATTAAGTATTCACTAATTGATGGTGGTGGTGTTCTTTTATTGGAAAAGTGATGACTCGAAATCATATATAATCTCTGCAATGAATTTTATCCATTTGAGCATACCATAAAAAAAAAGTCAACAAATATTTTCAAACATATAATACCAAATTAAAAAGAATTAAGAGCCAAGGGAGAACCAGTCCAGGTTGAACGGCCTAATGTGAGTAAGTCTTGTCCCAAAAATAAAAAATATTGTAGTAAATGTAGTTTGGAAATATATTTTATTTCTGATATATTATTTCTCAATAATTGATATATAATTTAAAGAGTTATCAAAACAAAATAGTCACATAAACATAAAAAAACTTGTTTCCATAAAAAAGGTCAATCAAAATACCACATAAGTAAGCTATTTAGTGACCTGCAATAGCCAGCAAGTGGCTATAATTGAAAAGTAAACAAACATACATGACCAAATTCAAATCTAAATTGTCTAGACCAAATTCAAACCAGGTAAAATTATTTGATTGCACATGACATATACTATTCAGATTCTTGAGCTCAGCCATCCATGGTATATGCCCATGTTCTCTCTTTCAAAAGCTCCATAACTTGTTCTAACATCTAAGTCGACAACATCAGTAGCCTCGCTCTCGGAAGCTACAATTGCAAACTCTTCGGGTCTTGATGTATCATTCACTCGCGTAATAGATACGCAAATTGATGGTGGGGCACCATCATCACCTCCTTCATCATCATCATTGTCATTTTGAGAAGGGGATCCACGTTTGCTAGGTGAATCAGGCTTCGAAGATTTCTTTCTACTTTCATCGTCCACTTCCTTGCCTATGTCACCTGAATCACCAAATTTACAAGAATTGTTACTTGTTACATCAATTTTATCAATCTTCACATTGATTTGACGTGTTCCCTAAATGATCATCAGAATTACTCTATCAGGACATTCCACGTGTCTCTCATGTAGAAATTTCGTTAGTGGTCGTTGGATAAATTTGAAAAAGAAGTCGTATTTGGAATAAGTAAGCGCGCGAAATGGAGTTCAAAACTCATGTTTACGAACAATTAATATGGTAATACAACACTAAAAGCGTCCCTATAGCCAAAATCAAGAGATCATTGAGCTTCATTTTGCATCAAAATATTTTATAAGTGGATTTAAAAATCCGGATTAGCATACATCAATTCAAACTAATACATAGTAATAAATGCTGAATCATTTTTAAGGTACATTTAGAAATAAGTTATGTGGAAATTAATATAAGGAGAGAAGATATAATTAATTAAGTTGACTACAAACAACACTAGACTGCTAAAATAATCAAATCAAAGAGCTAATTAATATTCACTGCAGCAATATCGATCAAAATTAACATTTAAGAGGACATATATCGTAACAATTAACTAAGGTCATAATTTAGTTTCTTCATATGATGAGGCATGCACCCAATTCAGATCTAGACATTGTCAAATTAAAGTAGAAAACTGATCCGACGCAGAAACAATTAATAATTGAAAAAAGAATAAATTAATTATACCAACAAGAAAGGTGACGCATTTGTTGGTAACACCATCCAACTCAACATAATCACCAACAATCTCTGGAAAATCATCCTCCACCGCCCGATCTACAGTACCAAAAATAAGTATTTAACCAATTTAAGGAAATATATTATGTTTGGATCATAAATCCAACAAAAAATTAGTTGGAATTAATTAAATTAAGAATGAAAATTACCATCAATGATCTTCATGATCGATGCTTTAAACCTGCAACTTCAGATCTCAATATATACGAATTATTCTCAGGCCTAACTAATAATTAATTGGAAGCAAAATTCATAAAAAAGGGAAAGGTGGCGAAGTAGAAAATTGAAATTAGGGTTATTGTGGTTGAAGAAGGGAAAGGAGTGTATGTGTAGTGTGATGCAGCTCCAAATCGTCTCTTTGCTGCAGACACGTGCTGCCTGGTTCTTCTCTGTAATGTAACTGAAATGTATGATGATACATGGTATAATGTATTATTATATTATTTCTTTATGATGTAAATATAGACATTATTTAATTGAAAATAATTATTTGTCTTGTCCTCCATGAATATGATACAATATTTATTCTTACAGATATAAATATTAGTTTTCAAAGTAGCACATATATATAATTAAGATATTTTAAATTATGTTATCAAACAAGTTCAAAAAATCCTAAATTATGAGCACATTCAGAAATATATATTTTGCTCCTTTTGAACACATATTTGTCTAATAGATTCACAGAAATAGCCCTTTACCAACTTCTATTAGATTCTATGGGATTCTTATTTGAAAAATTGCAAAGAATAAATTCATTTTTAAATTATGGCATATTTAGTCTTGTAATTTTTCCCCCGACACTTTTGGTCCTGAGAATGAGTAATTTAAATTTTTGATTCCAATAGAATGAGAAAAAATTACATTTTTAGTCTTAAAAGAATGACTAATTTGCAATTTGATCATGAAAAAAAAACAGTAAAATCAAAATTGCACAAAAAAATAAAAAAATCAATTATAGGTACTAAAGGTGTGATTTTCCTGATTCTTATATTACTCTCACAGTTTCAAAATTACTTTCACACTTTACATTTTAATTGTCCCATTTTTTTATTCAATTCTTTCACTCATTTTCTTAATATGCATGTCACTTCACATATAAAATAATTCTAGAATTGAAGGAGTACAAATTAATTAATAAATTGTTTATTACAATTTTGTCTACATAATTTTAAATAATATTGCAACTTTACCCATTACTTTAGTAAAGAAAGTGTGAAATATTACTTTAGTTAAGTTGGTAAAAGAATTAATACCTGTCTTGCAAGCACTCCAACTTTAAAAAAATTAATTGACAGTATTTTGTTATAACACTATTCAATTTCAATTTTACAACAAAATTACTTCTAATCGTTTTGAAACTAGACATGTTTGAAAACATACACCAAATAATAATGTAATAAAATATCTTACATCAAAATGGAATAAGAGATTTCACAAGCAAAATGAAAAATAAAAATTATCACACAATATAATAAACCAGTAGCAATATATAAACAAGAAAATGAGCACAACTCTAAAATTTAATTAAGTAAATAAAAAAATAGAGACGAAATCTAAACTTTGATGATTCTCAAGAAAATAGAGACAACCTTGATATTATATTAGTCATGAATATTAATTTATTCTTCATATATGAAGAGTGTATTAATTTGACTTTTTTTCAATTTTTTGGATCAGTGTACAACTAGATTGCTGCAAAATCAAAAGGGTGTAATTTTAATCTCTAATGAATAGTGTGGAATTTTTTTTTTAAAGAGTTGGGTCTTATCAACTTAAAAAAATTGATTCTACTCTCTTTTTAGAGATTAAAAACACACTCGTATTCAGATCTACACTAAATTAAAGTCGGTTTAAAATATAGTCATATTTTTGTGGTATGAACTCAAGATAAAATTTTAATTTACCTTTCAAAAAAAAAAATGTCACATTGATATTAAAAAGGGAAAAACAACAACAATCTTATTAATTAATTTCAACTACATATAGAAATCCCTAAACTTGCTTGTAGGCCTCCTCTCTCTTTTAACAGGAGGAGGTGCTGCCGTTTCTTCTTCTGCATTAAAAGAACACATTGCAATGGTTTCAATGAAGTAGCTACTATATATATATGTATTATATATATATATATATATATAAAAGAAATAATAAATATACAACATATTATTAATCATGTCCTACTAATAATTATACTAAGGGGGTGTTTGGCTAAACTTATTTTAAACATCTTATAAATTATTTTAAGAGCTTATAAAATGTTACTTTTAAGTAATTTATAAGTTGTTTAAGTGTTTGGCTAATACAACTTATAAGATTTTTAATAATTTATCATAACTTTTTTTTTAAATTAAGATCTAATGAACTTATTTTAAGAACTTATAATCTATAAACATCAATTTAGCAAACACTCTAAGACATCTTATAAGCTCTTAAACAACTTATAAGATATTTTAAAGAGTTTATAAGCTCAGCCAAACACCCCGAAAAAATCGATTGAATTTACATAGAATCAAGGATCATACCTTTGGGAGGAATGGAGCCAATATGATCATTTGTAGTCACATGATCCTCCCCCGATTCCTCGGCGAGATGAGATTCGTCCACATCTTTCTCGTCCCACTCTTCAGGAATCGGCTCATCGCTCAAGTATTGTATTTCGTCCAGCGACATGTAGAAATCCCAAAACTTTCTTGTAGGCCTCCTCTCTCTTTTAGCAGGAAGAGGTGCTGCCGTTTCTTCTTCTGCATTAAAAGAATACAATGGTTTCAATGAAGTAGCTACTATATATATATATATATATAAGAAATAATAAATATACAACATATTATTAATCATGTCCTACTAATACTAAAACTTATACTAAGGGGTGTTTAACTAAACTTATTTTAAACATCATATAAGTTGTTTTAAGAGCTTATAAGATGTTATTTTTATGTAATTTATAGGTTGTTAGTGTTTGGCTAATGCAACTTATAAGATTTTTAATAATTTATCATAATTTTTTAAATTTTTTTTTAAAAAATTAAGATGTAATGAACTTATTTTAAAATTTTATAATATATAAACATCATATTTTGGCAAACACTCTAAGACATCTTATAAGCTCTTAAACAACTTATAAGATGTTTTAAAGAAAACACCACTAAAACTTGATTGAATATACATTGAATCAAAGATCATACCTTCCGGAGAAGTGGAGCCAATATGTTCATTTGTAGTTAAGTGACCCTCTCTTGATTCTTCGGCGAGACGAGATTCATCCACATCCTTCTCGTCCCCAATATATCCCGATTCCTCGATGAGACGAGATTCGCTCACATCCTTCTCGTCCCCCTCTTCAAGAATCGACGCATGGCTCAGGTATTGTATTTCACCTTGCGACATGTCCGAATCGCTGAAATTGATGTCTTTATCAATTGTGGTGATATCAACAAAGATATCATCTTCATCAATTTTGGCTGGACTAGGTACCTACAACCGCATCATAAACATGTAAGAAAGAAACAATGATTATTAAAAACTAAAGCACGGGATAAAATTATCTATCCAACAAAAATATGCATATTTTGGCTGGATAAATAATTTTATCCTTTAAACCAAATATATATACTATAACTAATATATCACTCTTACTTCTTCTATAGGTATATCATCAAACTCATCCTCTTTTTCCACAAGCTCTTGATAACCTGGCTTAAATGCCCTCCAGTTTTCGTTATAGTCCTTCACCCAAATGTAGGCAAAGCCTGTCAATGAGACGGAGACGACGACAGGCATGACAGGATGACATGCTATATCTAATAATCTTTCTTTTGGACCTTCAAGCATTTTCACCAACCGCCCCGCCCTGTCCCATATATACAGGTTGTGCTTTGTCATACTAGACACACCCCCGACAACCAACTCCCCGTTTCCACTGAAACACGGAGCTATCCACTGCACTCTGGATTCCGAATCCTGAATCTCACTGGACAGCGCCAAACACCGCCTTCCAACTGCCCCCGACTTTTCAGCCTCATCACATTCTTGATCATGCAGTTTCTTTACAGCTTCTAGTGCATCCTTCACTGGCAAAAGGTTGTCGTATATCCTGATAGTTTTGTCCTCCGAGTTTGTCAGAAGATACTGCCCGTTCCTGCTGAAGGCGACATTCTTTACAAAAGGACTCCCTGGAGTAGAAATAACTCCAAGAATTTCTACATTTTCATGATCAATTATTAAAATTTGCCCTTTAGAATTGCCCACATACACCAAATCGCCATACTTGCTAAAGCAAGCGGCAGTGGTCTTGAAAGTGGAGTCAGCAGCATGATCTGATGCTAATGACACAGGGAGAACTTTTGTGGTTTCTTTGAGGAGGTGAAGGATCATAGGGGGTGAAGAGAGGGGGCAGACCAAGCAAACAGACGGGGTGGATGAACGGGGATGGAGACGAACTTGCAGCGCCGCCTGTGGCAGTGTTGCTCGCGCTATTATCTTATTTTTCACAACATCCCAAAGGGTCAGCGACTTGTCTGCAGCTGATGCTAGTATACGATGCCCGTGTTTGGACCACGAAATGCTCATTATAGGAGAAACAGAATCCTCTGCAATGAGTTCTGTATTGATGGTTCTATTATCAAAATCCCATATGACCAGCCTTCCCTCGGAGCACCCAGCTGGGAAAAGAATGAAGTTAAGTTAAATTAAAGTGTGTAGGATAATAAGATAGAATAGTGATGTGCTTCAAAATCATAACACATTGTTCAAATTTTGGTAACTGAAAATACATAATGAGACATCAATGTTTGTCTAATTGTCTTGCATAAGATGAACAGGATCAACTACAAGTTCCTTCCTTGGCATCTAATTAACATTCTAGGATATAAGTTATAGTAATTGATTTTTGGTGTTTTAATCTTAATTTATGTCTTTTTGCGGCATGATCATCAACATTACTCTATTAATCGAACATTCACGTCTGCATTATCATCCACGTGTCTTACATGTAGAAATATCGGGAACGCCAAGTTTATATTTATTATGAACAACAAATGTCGCAAGTTTTATGACACTGATCATACTTACGAGCATGAGCATTGAAAGCATACAAATTGTACATGAGCTAAAGCCAAATCTAAGAGCTTGATTAACTTTACACCAAAACGTATACGAGAAAATATAGATCAGATTAATTAACATGTATCAACTCGATCAAACAAATAGTAATAAACACTAAAGAATTTAAGGCGCACATATAAAAGAATAAATTATAAATTATATTGGAAAATTAATATAAAAGATATTGAGAAGTTCCTAAGTGAAATCATGCTATTTAAAGGTGTTAATATCAAGAATCATCCTATAATTTAGGCCATGTCCCATTTTGGTCTTGTATTTTATTACATTTTTCAACTTTGGTCCAAATTAAATCGACACCAAAATTGTAAAATTAACAAAATACACAAGACTAGAACTGCCCAAAGTTATGTGTGGAGAAATTCTTGAAATTAACTCTCAAATCAAATTAAGAGCAAATTAATTACACATCACCGATCAAAACATTTAAGAGGAGATACATATATATGAAAGTACCAAATTAACAAATTTCAACAATAATCAAGAGAATTAAAATTCAATTTCAGGATAAACACGAATTTTAATTTGGTTTAATATGTGAAATTATTGTGTGATCAGCTAGCCTAGACACCCAAGTAGTTGGTCAAATAAAAAAAATATATAAAAGAATAAATTAAAAATATATATATACCAGCAAGGAGAGTTCCACGGCGATTAAAGGCGGCGCATTTCATAACAATGCCATCCCCCACTTCTAAATAATCACCAAATGTGTCCGGAAATCCCCCCTCCAATGCCCCATCTACATAAACAAACAAAATCAAAGGAAATGTTTGATCAAAAGTAAAATTAAACAAGAATATATATATAACTAAATTAATTAGAGGAGTTGATGAAATATATTAACTAAGAATGAAAAGATTACCGAAAGCGTTCATGGTGATGATGCTTGAAGACGAAATCAGAAACACTAAAAAAACGCGTTGTTTTGCGACCGCCGTTTCGAAGAGAGCTAAGAGAAAAAGGTGGTGAAAAATGAAGTTTCGGCCGGCGTTGGGAAGAGAGGTAGGGTTTGTGTAAAGTGAGGAGGAAAGGGGGAGATGAAATGAGGGTATATATGTGTGTGTATATATATATATACATCTCTTGCTGCATAGCTATAGCTCCCCGTCTATGCAGACACGTGCCCTCACCCACCATGAATACATTTGCTTCTACTTTCCAATTCAAATATATATATATATATATGCTGGCAATATTATATAATTAATAGAATAAGTTTTGTGTATTTAATTCATTTTTAATTTAAAATATGTAATTAGTTAATTAAAATATTGTTAGTTTTAAAAGGAGATAAAACTTTGATAAATAGTAATAATATTTTTGTTAAAGACATTAATGTCACTATTTATTATACTTCTATCGGTTTAATTATATATGAGATGGTCTCACCCAATATTTTGTTTTATAAATATAGTATTTGATTTTATTTTTTTTGGCCAGTGAGGAACATGTTAATTATTTAAAGTGTGTTTGACTAAATTTATAAACTCTTCAAAACTTATAAGAAATTTTTTTTGGAATATTATAATTAACTTATTTTCTTCACCACATTCATCCTCGTCCTCCCACCCTACCCCAAACCTCACCACCATTCTTTAACATATACATGAACATCAACATAAAAAATATATATTGTTTTTATTAAAATTACTAGTATTTTTTAATTATGATAATTATCAAATAACCTGTAAATTGTATTAGCCAAACACTTTAGTAACTAATGAGCTATTTAAAATACACTAAAACTTATATGTATTTGTCTCATGACATAAGACATGTCACTTATTGTAAAAAAAAAAAAAGTGATAAATTTTTAATAAATAGTGATAATCACTTTATAAAAAATATTATTACTTTTTATTAAAATTTTATCACTTTTATAAAGTGATAATTTTTTATTATTAAATGCAGGTCTCGTGACATGAGACTGTCTCACACAAGACTTACTCTTAAAATAACATTTTATAATCTAATAAAATATATTAGTAAAATTTATAATATATTTAAGATAAATTTATTCTAACACTCTTCTCCGGGGTTTATACTTTATATAGGGATTGTTGCAAGACATAGAAACTCAAAATCCAGACACACTGAAATTGGCTAGCAACATAACCAAAGATCATGATACATACTTATATTATATGACAACAAAATGTTGTATCAAAAATTAATACAAATATTATCATGAAACTTTTAATTTTTTAGTAAAAGATGTTTAGCACAAGCGGTAGAGTTCTCAATATCCTGAAGAGAAAATTGCATTTTTAATCTTACAGGCACGTATTCATTTTAAAATAGTCCCAAACATTTCTGTCTTATAGTCTCAATTTCTTTTTTCTTTACAAAAAAAGAATGAGTATTTTTTTTGAAGTCTTTTGGGCTTGTTAGTATAAAGAAAAGGAATTTGGACCAAATCTAAAATATTTGAGACCATTTTAAAACGGTGCGTGTTCTGTGAGCCAAAAGTACTATTCTCACACTCCGTGCATCTATAATATATTTATTTAACCTACAATATATTTAAATTATATTATTACTTTTTTAGATATAATTTATGTGTGTGTGTATATATATATATATATATATATATATTATTTTACATAAATTATATTTTAAATATAATACATATTTTTTGAAAACAAAAGTATAAAACATCATACTATTATTTTCAAATTGAAGAATATGGGTGGAAAAGAATTTAAATAATTATATTGAAATTTTTTCTAAATTGCATTATTATTTTTAAACTCGAAATCATTATAATTTTATATATAAGTATTCATATGTATATATCCATAGACCTAATAATAAATTATTGAAATTTTTTTGATTCCTTTTTATGTTCTATAAGAAAAAAAACTTTTTAACTTTTAATAAAAATTATAAAATAATTTTTTAAAGTAAAATTTTACCCAATAATTTACTTCTTTTAAAAAATGATACATGATTTGTGTATTTGAAATGATTAAAAAAAATATATATATCAAATTTATTTCTCAATTATGTTAATACAATGCGAGCTTTATTGAATTTTGGCAATAGTTGTGTTATAAATGTGTTCAAAGTAAGTAGAAAAACCACAATTATGTATTTAATTAAAAAGTATTGTAAAAGATGGAAAAAAGTTATCATATATATATATATATATATATATATATATAACTTTTGCAACAAATTAAACTACAAATAAGGCGATGAAAATAATTTTTTTAAAAAATTTAACACTTTATTTATTTTATATCTATAAGTTATATAACGCAAGGATAATATAGAAGTTGTCTTAACAAATTAATTTCGTGTAAATTTTTCACCTAAAGAACTTTCTTCAAACATAAAAAAAAAAAAAAATTATCGAAAAGAAAATCCCCAATAATTGAAAGTTATATTATTAGTCAAATCATTGGTATTTCTATAAACAAGATAAATATTGTAAAAATAATATTATATATTGTAATACAACTTTACAACCTACAAGTCATTGTAAGAGGAAAAACACTATGTTATAGTGAGTTTAAATTGCAATTCATCTCATATCTATCTGACAAAATAAAATTAGTTCTAAAATTAATTTTTATCAAATTTAGTTTCAAATTTTCTAATAATGTTCAATTTTAGTCCTAAAATAACCTTCTATTAGATTTAGACCCAAAATTTCTGATAAGGTACAATTTTAGTCTCAAATTAAAGGTGAAAAGTGAAATAATATTGTTTTGAAAATCAAAATTGGTAATTTTCGAAAATAAACAGATGAAAAAATAAAGATTGCAAATAAAGAAATAAAAACTAACATCTTCAATTGAATAATTGAGATAAGGCAAAACCCTAAAAATCAAGCAGTATTAAACATTTAGGTCAGACACAAATGAAAGTGAGGAATATCTGTACTACCTAAAATTGAGGAAGGAAAGGTCCTGCACCATAAATGTATGGGAAAACTATAATTTAATCTCAAATGAAGGAGGCAAAATCTTTTTTTGCCCTATTTTTATTTTTTTAAATTGTTCAAAAAAGTTGGCACAAAATTGACACAATGTCTACACGTGCCAATTATTTTGCAAACTTTTTTGAATAATTTTTTTTTCAAAAGTAGGACAAAAAAATTGTCTAATTAAATTTGGATAGTCTTGTATATAATCTCTATTTATATTTGTATTGCAATAAATTAAAGAATGAGTTTTTTTGCTTTACTCTTTCTTAAATTTATTTCGTTTGTGCACTTAACTGTTTTAAGTAGTTTTTTTTTTCTGCTAGTTTTATTGAGAAAATGTTATATTTTCTTTATTAAAGTGAAAAATTAAAATGTTGGTGTGAAGTAAAATTATGCGCTCAAGTGCAAAAACCAGAATCGACAATATATTTTAATTTTAATTTAATTTTTGGTTTGCTTTTTTAGGTGGGGTGTTAATGGACAAAAATGAGACATATTACAGCAGATTTAAGCTCTGAATCATTGTTACTAAGCTAAACGCATTGCACTATAAAAGTAAACTAATTAAAACAAAAGATGATCATTTGAAGTTCTCCGAACAACAGCGGGGTGAGGAAAAGAAAAATTGCATAACAATTGAGTTGAAAGTGAGGAGTATAAGGTTGTGGGGGTTGTGGTGTGGTTTTATACCGACGGGTGCTCTAATCGGTTGAAAGTGTTTAGAGGTCTATTTTTAACTAGAGCTGTTAAAATTGGTCCGATTCATTGGGTCGATTTGAGAAAGCTCAATTTTGAGAATAAAATGAACTTCAAATTTATAGATCCAAAAAAATTGAGTCTTTTTTATCCGGCCCGATTAACTTAGTGGGCAACTTGGGCTGGCTCGGCCCATAAAGATTTTTTAAATTTTAAAAAATTTTATCTCTATTATGATATTTTTTTTTATAAATATTTTCAGTTTTCTTATTAGTTATGATACTTTTCAAAAATACTTTTAATAATATTTTGTTTGTGTAAATATAGTCGATAAAAATGCGCATATTCATATTTTTTAATTAAAAATAGTATCTTAATTAATTAAATTACACTATTAAAAAAGTGAATTGGATATGATTGACGCAAATACTTTATATTGGGGTCTTGAACTATTACTTTATCTAATTTAAGATTTGTATGTCTGTTATGAATTATAATTCAAATTTATTAGAGTAATGTTGGATTAGTTGTTTCAATTATTTTTTAGAATTTGAGTTTATTAAAAATTGTTAGAATATTCTTTAAAAAAAGATTGTTAAAATATTGTTGCTGGATTATATTTTGGCGAATTTGAGTTTATTAAGAAACGTTAAATTATTGTTATTTAAATATTATTTAGAACTTTGAGTTTTAATTTAAAGTTGAATTGTTGTTGGCAAATTAAATAAAATTTCATAACAATTTTTTTAGTAGTATTTATATACCAAACTAGTTAATGAGATCAATATAGAAATCAAATGAATAGTAATATACTTAAATAAAAAAAAAATTGGACCGATTTGGTCCCATAGCCCATCTAAAACCAAGATGAGCTTGAAAATATGCAGTCCAAAAATAATTGAGCCGGATATAGCTAATTAAAAAGAAGGCCCAGATTATATGCATCCACATTTGTTGAAAGTACACACTTTATAATTTTATTAAATAAAAAATATAAAAATAATGGTAAATATCCTCTTAACTTTTTCTCTCAAAATGTGTACACCCACTATTAATTATCGTAACAGCTTCAGAAAGCAAATATATTTTCTTGTAATATACCAAAATAATTTAAATAATGAACTCTTTTTTTTTCAAAAAACCAAAAAGAAACCCAGAAAAATGAAAAGGAAAAGGCGAAAAAAAAGTCAAACAATTTTTGTTTGAATTATAAAACTGTTGAATGATTTTACTAATTGTACTGTTTATGTGGCTTAATTACACTTAGGAATTCACTCAAGCAATAATCAAAGGATGTTAATTGGATTTATAATATGATTTAGTAGTTGGAATGTAGAGAGAGAAATTGTGTAATATATTTCTTATATTTGGAAAATCAGATCTTTACAAATGAGGTCTTTCCTCTTATTTATACCCTTCTTAGGGTGAGGTGGCAGGTTTACAAGCCATGTGGCTTCTGGAGGTGACATGTGTCCCCCACTTGTCATCCTCTCAATTACTTGCTCCACTCATTCTAGCAATAACATTCCACGCATTTCCTATAGGTTCATCGAACATCCTGGGTCCTCTTCCTCGTAGTATAACGAGCAACACGGCGAGCAGATGAGCGAGTATTACGGGCTTGTTCTCGGAGTCTAGTGCCTTACCTCCCCATGAGCCGGGCGAGCAGGTTGGCGAGCATCAGGGCGATCATGGTGGCGAGCAAGTCGGTCTCAGCTCTATGGGTTCGTTGCTTCGTTACACCAGAGCTCGAGCGGGCATCTGGACGAGCAACCCGGCGAGCATTTGAGGAATGACCATGTAGGCTTGCTGCCTCGTCACCTCTAGACTTGGGCGAGCATAGGGGCGAACATGTCAGCGAGCATGTGGGCGAGCAGTCTGCACATTTCATCTTGTTTATACTTGGGTTATTCTCTAATCCTCGAGCTTAGATCCTTTTATCAACAAAAAACATTTTCCAAAAAAAAAAAAATTTGTAAAAGAAAAGGAGAAAAAAATAAATAATAAATAAAAATTTGAAATATCTTTAACAAAGAAACCAACAATTTTTTCTCAACTATTTTTTGAAAAAAATATACTTTTTTTCAGAATAAAAAAAGGCATAATTAGATTAACAATATTTTTTAAAAAATAATAAAATTTAAAAAAATTAAAAATTGTACTTTTTTCCATATATCTAGAATAGAAAAAATCATGTACTTGAATATAGAAATAGAGATTAGAGGGGAGAAGAAGAGGATGAATGAAGATTGAGGAAGGGAAAAAAAAAATTCACGGTTGCTTTTACCATTTCTATTTTATTTTTTAAAAATTTACCATATTTACTCTATTTTTTCACATTCTTAGTGCCGCAATGAATGAAAGGGAATTTTTTGCAATTGGGGAAAAACAACGCCATCTCGATAGACGGATGGTCGTTAAAGTTCTAGCTAAAACTTGGCGTAGAGTAGGTGAACCGAACTTATTGATTCGGGACTGCCTAGAATAATATAGGGGCTGAGTTGTGAATGTGAGAAAAGAGGATAGAAAAAGGAGAACGTGAGAGAAAGAATGAGAGAAATATCGAAAAAGAGGAATGTGGGTCTTGGAACTTGTAGGTTTTATATTTTTTATATAAATTTTACTTTTCAATAATAACACATGTGACTTTTAAAATGTGCTTGAATTACACAATGCACCTAGTGCATACAAAATGTGGTTAGAAGTTAGTTCACCAAGTCTCCATACACCCATATATCTCCATGCTAACCTTATATCTCCCTCCTATTCGTTCTCAAATGGAATCGAACTCAGGTCACTCACTTGAGTGAGGAGCCCGGTGGCCAAGTGAGCTAACTCACCTGGTTATCTTTATCCTCATTTATCATATATATATAATTATATTAGTAAGTTTTAATTTATATAATATGAGGCAGCGTGAGACAAATTAATTTCTGTTTTTAAAAAACGGTCTTGGGACACAACATTCTACAATTTTATCCAGCAGACTTGATTCGGGCCTTCTATGGTAATTTGGTCCCAATTACTCATTTTAAATTATTAAGCCCAATTCTTTAATGAAAGCCCACACTATTATTTACTGAAGCCCATTCGCTAGGAGATTATTATTTAAAGGCAGAAGGTTTTCGCAGAAGGTGTAACACGCATTATCACGCAGTAGGCAAATGATTTTAGGCACTATTATTTAATGATGCATGTTATTTTAATTATTTCATGTTTAATTTATTTATGTTATTA
Source organism: Prunella vulgaris (assembly GCA_026898435.1). Lineage (NCBI taxonomy): Eukaryota > Viridiplantae > Streptophyta > Magnoliopsida > Lamiales > Lamiaceae > Prunella > Prunella vulgaris. Next base: position 591,781 of record JAPKLY010000223.1, on the reverse strand, counting down.
TTGTTTTTTTTTTTATCTCAATTAAACGTGTTCACCTATTAGTTATGCGTTAAGCTCTTTTTGCTTTGGCACGTTTTAGTTTAGGTCATATTTTCGTATTCTAGATTCATATAAATTCTTGCATTTTAAGTAGTATTTAGGTAGTCAATTTCTTCTTTAATTAACATTAGATAGAACTCAAATTTGCAATTTCTTTCTTGTTTATTTAATTTCAAAATTCACACACATATTAGGATTAGATTGTCTCATTGCTTTCCGTGAATTCGATATTATAACTAGGTCGACTTAACACTACACGATCCTATACACTTGTAGAAAAATGTATTTGTGTGCAAACACAAATCGCTAGTCAAAACCCTAACAAAAATCGAAGATACATGAAACACACATCCATACCTCGGCCGTTTTTGTGATGATTTATGCGCCAGATAATCCACCCAAAACACTTTCCCCTGTTTTCAACTGCAAATGGAAGGAGCAAGACACAAATAATGTGGTTCTATATATTTTTTATATCAGGAACAGTGTTGTACGCAGTCACAAATAATGTGGTTCAAAAATCGTTTGTTAATTGACTTATAATTTTGGTGTCCTTTGTAATTTAAAAAGTGATTTGTTCTTACATTTAATTTACACTTAAATTGTGTCCCTATGTAGTTTCCCCTATAATAAATTGAGTATTTTTTATAATTGATTTTTAAAATTTAAATACATATCAGACAAACAGCTTTGACGTCTTCAACATGACTCACATTTATTTATATCATGTTATAGTGCAATTTTCATATTTCTACTGTTTGGAAAATATGTTTTTATGATCTTTTATTACAAAAGAGGAGTCCAATTAAGCAGGAGATTAAATTGAAAGAGTTCCAGTTATATATAGGTTGGAAGATTAATTTGAAAATTTTCTATATATTTTATAGCAATTCGATTAAACTTAAGTGTGAATTCGTGTGTAACAAAATAATCTATCTAAATATTTTATATTCCTCTCTCCCAATTTGAAACTAAACTTTTTTTACAATACATTACAAAATAAATTTTACATTTTAAAAATGAAAATAAAATGTTTTCACAATATCTACGTATTTCTAAATACTCTTCATAATTATTTGATCCAAAAAATTAATAAAATAATTTTTTTAAATACATGTCCATTAAAGTTTTAAGTTTAATTCAAAATGGAGGGAGTAGCATTAATAAAAAAAATTATAAAAAATTCATGTCCAACATATACAATATTTTATAATTTTTAAAAATTAAGTTTAATACATATCTATATACAATTAATATTTTATAATTTTTAAAAAATTCAACGATATTTACGTCCATCACAGAAAGAACTCGGGATTAATACCAAAATCGTCTCATAACTTTTTCACTTTTTCGATTTGGTCTCATAACTATGTAATATTTTAATTTAGTCCCATAACAATTCAAATCTAACCAAATTAGTCTCAAATCGCCGAAAATGACATAAACGATGTCGTTTTACTCACGTGCCGCGTGAGCCAATTCCGCCGAAAAATATAACATGTGAACAGCAAGTGAGTAAAACAACGTCGTTTTATGTCATTTCCGGCGACTTGGGACTAATTTTGGTTAAATTTGAATTGTTATAGGACTAAATAGAAATATTACATAATTATGGGATCAAATAAAAAAAGTTGAAAAATTATGGGACAATTTTAGTATTAATCCCAAAGAACTCTAATCTACACGATTTACAAACTCCATTTTGCACAATTCACAACCTCCACATATATAAGATAAAACTTAGATAGTTACCCTAATAGACCTTTGAAAGACTAAATATGGCTCATGACCTCCATCCTTGTCGTCCATCTTTGGCGATTGAAATGTTACCCACAACCTTAATTTGACACATTATATTTATATTGATAAACTTAAGACTTTAATTTGAAATTTTATATTATATTGATGAACTTAGAGGCCATTTTAAGTCTTTCTATTATTTAGATTATTTTGTGAACATTTTTGCTTGAACTTTAAATTTACGAAATGTTTGTCTGCTTTTAGAATTTATGGAAACATTAATTATTTATTACCTAAAATTTATTATAAATAATGAATGTGAAATTTTTTTACAAAGAAAGCCGGCCGTGAGCTAGTCTACTAAGCTCATAATCCATTAAAGGTTGAATTGAGTAAGTAGTTTCTAGTCCATCCTCGCAATGGGCTGGCCCACCAAGATCTGTAAAATGGTGGAATAAGTTGAATTGTGGATTAACTCGCCCCTCTTTCCCCGGCCCATTCTAACAACTCTATAAATATTGTTGTTCTGTAAGATAATTTATAAGAGCTAAATTATTTCTTTTCATGCACTTCTAGGGTTTACAACTATGTCAACTTCTAAGGTTGGCAAGTGCAGCCACCTACCATCAGATGCCCTCGACACTTTTGATTCGACAAAGCCTCAGGTAGAGATGTATATTTCTGAATTTAATGATAGTTTCATCATATCCATCAATTTGTTTACAAAGTGTTATACTTACTCAAAAATTATTAATTTTTTCTGGATCTACATGCATCATTTCTATAATAGTTTTATGTTGATATTGATTTGTTCATTTCAGCATTTGTGATTGTGGATCTCAAATTCCATGAATCAAAATATTTAGACAAAGTATATCGATCATCGACTTACATGTGATGTGTTATGTGTGATGTTATTCTTATACCTAGTTATTAGATATTGTTCAATGATATATAAGAGTCTACACATATATAGTATTTGTGACTTTTTGTTTGACGAAGTTCACTTCCTTCCAACTCGAGTGTGTAATGATTTGGAAACAAAAATAAAATTGATGACTAATAAAGATTATAAATTTTTTTGTCCGTTTTTAATCATTGATGTTAAGTCGATGTCTTCAAATTTAATTATATTTGCTATATATTTTGTTGTCTAATTTTGATATAGTACTATTTAAATTACTTACTTTTTACAGGAAAATTATGACCGTCATCCAAAAATGCGTATTGGGGAAAACATTGTTATTATGCAATAGCCCGTAAACCACACGAGAAAGGTAAATAATCTATCTTAAAATGTAAAAGATTTCTTTTGTCATAAAACAAAAAATATTGTTCCTTAAGTATTTGAAATGTATTATCAAAAAACAAATGAGTGGGGTTTTTATGGAATTAATGATTAAAATAGAAGAATTTCATAAGAAGACCATCAAAGTTATGCTTTCATTTAAGACGGATCTCAATTTGAATTAAAATTTATTTTATAATATATATATTTTTTCAATTTAAAGTCTAGTTTGATTTTAGAGACAATTCATCACACACATCAATATCTCTGAAAAAGTTAAAATTAAAAATATACATTTTTCATATGTTAATTTGAGCAAGATTCATGTTAATTCTTAATTAATGAGGGAAGTGTTTGGCGCTCTCCAGTAAGATTCAGGATTCGGAATCCAGAGTGCAATGGAGAGCTCCGTGTTTCAGTGGAAACGAGAAGTGGGTTGTCGGGGTCTGTCTAGTATGACGAAGCACAAGCTGTATATATGAGACAGGGTGGGGCGGGTGGTGAAAATGCTTGAGGGTCCAAAAGAAAGATTAATAGATATAGCATGGCATCCTGTCAAGCCTGTCGTCGTCTCCGTCACGTTGACAGGCTTTGCCTACATCTGGGTGAAGGAATATAACGAAAATCGGAGGGCATTTAAGCCAGGTTATCATGAGCTTGATGAAAATGAGGAGTATGCGGAAAGAGAGGATGAGTTTGATGATATACCTATAGATGAAGTAAGAGTGATATATTAGTTATATATATATTTGACTTAAAAGATAAAATTATTTATTTGGTCAAAACATAATAATCGTTGTTTCTTTCTTACATGGTCAAAACATCACTATTCTATCTTATTATCCTACACACTTTAATTTAACTTAACTTCATTCTTTCCCCAGCTGGGTGCTCCGAGGGAAGGCTGGTCATATGGGATTTTGATAATAGAACCATCAATACAGAACTCATTGCAGAGGATTCTGTTTCTCCTATAATGAGCATTTCGTGGCACAAACACGGGCATCGTATACTAGCATCAGCTGCAGACAAGTCGCTGACCCTTTGGGATGTCCTGCAAAATAAGATAATAGCACGAGCAACACTGCCACAGGCGGCGCTGCAAGTTCGTCTCCATCCCCGTTCCTCCACCCCCTTTGTTTGCTTGGTCTGCCCCCTCTCTTCACCCCCTATGATCCTTCACCTCCTCAAAGAAACCACAAAAGTTCTCCCCGTGTCATCAGGAGGATCAGATCATGCTGATGTCCCCACTTTTAAGACTACTGCCGCTTGCTTTAACAAGTATGGCAATTTGGTGTATGTGGGAAATTCTAAAGGGAAAATTTTAATAATTGATTATGAAAATGTAGAAATACTTGGAGTTATTTCTATTCCAGGGATCCCTTTCATAAAGAATGTCGCCTTCAGCAGGAACGGGCAGTATCTTCTGACAGGCTCGGAGGACAGAACTATTAGGATATACGACAACCTTTTGCCAGTGAAGGATGCACTAGAAGCTGTGAAGAAACTGCATGATCAAGAATGTGATGAGGCTGAAAAGTCGGGAGCAGTTGGAAGGCGGTGTTTGGTGCTGTCAAGTGAGATTCAGGATTTGGAATCCAGAATGCAGTGGATATCTCCGTGTTTCAGTGGAAATGGGGAGTGGGTTGTCGGGGGTGTGTCTAGTATGACAAAGCACAACCTGTATATATGGGACAGGGCGGGACGGGTGGTGAAAATGCTTGAAGGTCCAAAAGAAATATTATTAGATATAGCATGACATCCTGTCATGCCTGTCGTCGTCTCCGTCTCGTTGACAGGCTTTGCCTACATCTGGGTGAAGGAATATAACAAAAACTGAAGGGCATTTAAGCCAGGTTATCAAGAGCTTGATGAAAATGAGGAGTACGTGGGAAGAGAGGATGAGTTTGATGATATACCTATAGATGAAGTGAGTGAAATAGTTGAATCGGTGTGAAAATTCTAGAATTATTAGTGTGAAACGCACATTAAAAAGTGAGTGAAAGAGTTGAATAAAAATACGATATTTTATTGACTTTTATGAGCGCGAGTTTTTTTTTATTGTGTGAAATTAATGTTGAGACAACCAAAAGAAAAATGTGGAAGTAATTTTGAGACGAAAATAGTAATACGAATCAGGAAAATCACACTTTTGGTACCTATATAATTATATATATAATTGATCCTTTTTTGTGCAATTTTGGTTTCACATATTTTTTCAGGATCAAATTGAGCTGCATTCTATAAATTGTCCCCTGCCAGTGCCAATTCGAAATGGTCTGGCCATCCGATTAAATGGAAGTCGTAATGCTTTGGCTACCTCGTCCGAGATGAAATTGAGAGTCGCTCCGCTATCCACTAATAACAACAATTTGGCATGGCCATTGTTACTGTGGAATTTTAATGATTTGCTGCCCTCTTCTCGTTGCAAGGTGTGGAGTGTGTTTTCTTGAGGAGGGGTTGGATTCAAATTCAATTTTTTGAGATCGACGACCTCTTCATCACTTCTACTACCTTTCTCTTCATCGTACCTGGATTTTTCCTCTTCCTCCTCCCTCTCACTGTTATCCACGATCAAACACATAAATTTGGCATTAGAGCACGTGTGATTTCATGTGTACTTCTCGTTGCAAGATAAACATAGGCCAACTTGTCTCCTTCGATTTATCTCCTCACTTGAGAGAATTGACCTACCTTGATTGGGTGTATTTATCCCTGTGTTTGCAGATTTTGTGGGTGGTGTTGCACAACTGTTGGCAAGAAAGCTTGGTATCCAAGTGTGCTACAACGGGTTCTTGCTGCATGGCGTGTAATTGCTTCGCTGGGTATTTCAATTCAGGTTTGGATGTATGAAGTTGCTCATCTTTGCGAGTAGCCAACTCTATGGCTTCGTGGAGGTTGCGAGGTTTCCACATCTTCACCTCTCCTGCTAACTCTGGTATTAATCTAGCCATAATCATGCCAAGGAGCGCACTTGCTGGCCAATGCAGAACTCGATTTGCCCCCTTTTCAAATTCCTTTAGAAAATCTCAAAAGCTTTCCGTTTGCTTCAACTGGCTCAGGGTTTCGTTCACATCTTCTAGTTGGGAGTTTCTGAACCGAAGGAGCAGTCCTTCCTTGAATCACACCCAAGAAACTCGCTTGCCGTTGTTGTTGTTCAAACCATCACCACCACTGGCGTGCATCACCGTCAAGATATTATGAGGCTATCTTCACACAGTCTTTCTCCCGTACTTCCATCAGTTCGAAGTACTGTTCTGCTTTATCCAGCCAATTGATAGGGTTATCTCGCACAAACTTTGGAAACTCCATTTTAATTCCTTTAGGACAATGATCACGAGGTTTCTCACTGAGTCGGCTTATAACTAATCCCCTTGACTCAGTGTTGTTGTCGGATGTTTGATCGTCATCCCCTTCTTCATCCTCTGCTTCTGATCCATCACGGTGGAATGGACCAGGGCAGGTTGCAAACGGATTGTATCCCACACTTGATCGTCCTCGTGATCCCTCTACTTCCTCACGATTGCCATAAGTGAATTACCCTCCACGACCCCAGAATCTGCCAGCATGTTCTATGGAGCTGATGCCGCTTTCTTGTTGGCGTCGCTGGAAACAGTGGTGGCTTTGTTCAGCATCAATGATGCCAGGGTGTCTCACAGGCCCCCTTGGGCGTCTTACCCCCAGTCAATCTCCATCATTTTCACTCCCTAAGTGGTTCCCGCATTGCTCCCAAAGGGATTGCACCGCTTCACTCAATCTAGAGTTGGACATCTCAAATTGTGTGAACCTTTATTTGTTAGACACCATATTTGCGGAAACGGGTGAGTTCTTGATTCTAGCTCTGAGGCCAATTTTTAGGAACTCAAATGTAAAATCCTAGTAACCAGCACAAAAGTTGTAGACTTGTATTCTCAATAAGAAATTTCTGATGATCCTCTTCAAAGAGTTACAATCGATTAAATATCCCTCTACGATCCATGATTGTGGGCTGCTGTCTAACGAAAAAAGAGATCTTATCAATTTAAGGAAATCATATCATATCAAATCTAAGTAAATCGTAAAAGAAATCATGACAATCAAATTATATCAAATCACTGAATATCTTGTGTTTTCCTTCTTCTTGAATATACTTTAGTAATTGACGGCAATGGCATATCCAAATCCTATCAGTTTGTAAGGTGTAGATATTTTGGTTGCTGATTTTGTAGCTGGAGTCTCAAGTAGAATGACACATTGCTGATGAGAAATGCGGTTTTTAGGCTGTTGGTACTTTTTAAGTAACACCAACCTCGTTTATCTCTCCATGTTATTGGTATTATTTTGTTTCATTGCTACCGGTTATGTTCACTCTTATTCAACACAACTCTAATTACATGTAAGGTCATCGTAATCTCCTTATTGGATCGTTCTAGCTGTTAATGCTACTCCTAATTTAATTAGGGATTTGGCTGATTTTGGTGTGTTCTAAAATGGAATTGAACTACTTCTGTGATGGTATGGAGTGTGTTTTATTGTACGAGTTCTGCTCGATCTCATGGTATGAAGTGTCCGTGTTCCAATCTGAATTCTGCTTTATTTTAACTTGTGATTTGGTGTTAAATATCTATAGCTATGGTTGGGAAGCATTTAATTAGCTTATGTGCTCCAAGCTATGCTGAGCTCTTATTTAAGATTGCTGAAAGATTTCATACCTGTAAATGTCAAATGAGAAACAAAACAAGATGGTTGTTGGTCTTCGGCTGGTGGTAGTTCCATTCTACATTTGTGTTTTGTGCCATCGCGGACTTCTCTGTGTTCCATATGTCGTGTTGCTGACATCTGGTGTATGTTGGTGATGTAGAGTTATGTTCTATTCGTGTTGTTTGTCGTGTTTTAAGTCGGTCGTGTAACTCTGCCTATGTTGAGAGTGTTGGCTCAACATAGCCGGTCCCAAGCCCGGGATAAAAGAGGAGGGGCGATGCTGTCTTATCCTTGGTAACTATGTTACTTTACTCTTGAAGGGATTTCAGATTTTGTAGTTGTGGTACTGATATTTCATTCTCTTTGTTTTATTTTTTATATTTTTCCTTTCTAAGATATATCATGACTGTTTTTATCCTCAAGTGTATGGATTCGTACAATCATGTTTTGAAGGGAGGCAGTTTTGTGGACTAATTATGTTACTTCTTGAGTATGGCCATGCATCCAATTCAGATATGCACCAGTGTTGCTTGTGTACATTTTTAATATACATGGATTATGCTCGATTTTCACTCATTTATAAAGAATTTTAGGATTTGTTGGCAAGGTCAATGGAGTTCACGAGTCTTAAACTTGTGTCTTTTTTTTTTCACAAAAAGTTTATTAGGGATATTAATCTCATGCTGGTACTCGTGTATTTTGAGAAGAAAATCAATTGCATCGAAATCTAAGGGAATGTTTGTTATAAATTTTTCATTAGTGTTAGTGCTCCAATGCTCCAATTTTTAAAAAATAGAAAAAAAAATGTTGTTAGTTATGATATAGAGGATAGATGAGAAGGAGGTAATTAAATGGGGGTTATTTTATTTAGAAGAAAAAATAATGTTATGTATCTTATTTGTTCGCATTATTTATTATAATTATTATATATATCATTATTTCCCACTTCGGTCTATGTAAAACAACTTTATTAACGATTGTAGATAAAAATCAAATACGATGGTTTTTTGTGCCTGACAACTATGTTACCTCATGCATTGACATCAAATCTCATATTTCACTTGCATTCATATACTCGAGTTGAGGATAAATTGCAAAAGAACTCTAACTGGGGATAGTTTTTATTCACTTAAAAGTGAGGGCAAAAATGTAAAATAATTCTAAGGGTAAAAATATTTATTTGGCCCATGCAGGTCTCGAACCTGCGACCTTCGCGTTATTAGCACGACGCTCTAACCAGCTGAGCTAATAGGCCTGTTATTCAAAAAAATTGTAATTACATTATTAATTAATTAAATTCAAAATACCCTTTGAATCCTTGATTGCTGAATTACAATTTCTTGGTTATACCAAACAAATTACCACGAAATATAAAGAAAATTCGAGTTCTGTTGTTATTAGCCAATGAAGTTATTATAAATCAAAAGGTAAGCTTGCCTTCTATATATATTCATCAGTGATGATAATGGAAGTCCCATATTTTTTTCATATTTGTTTGAAATATCAGAACGTTAAACAATTTCAAGATCAATTTTGTGGAGTTAATTTACATATCCAATTGACGTCTTTGTGCTCTTATCCATGTGCGCTCCAATATGTATCTTACACCAAATTTTTTATTTTAGTAGATCTTTTCTGAATTCAAGTTCACATTAATTTGTATTACTGTTAGTGTATATGCATAACATTGATAGTGAATACGTATAACAGTTTTGTTCCGTCGCCTCCGTCATGACACCACTGTCCAAATCCCAGGCCGCTTGGTCGTCGATTGATAACCACCTTCATGCAGTTGCACCTGTTCTCACGCCCAAGTAACCACACCATCGCCTCTACCATTCACAACCACCCAAACGAATGTGAAAGTAAGAAAGAAAGTGGGGACCTTTTGCAGATCACATGTTTTAATTTTTTCTGCAGATCAATGACAGTTTTGCAGATTGACGGCAGGGTTTCAAAGATCGAAGAGAAGCGACACCTCATTTGTCATAAAATCGGGGTAGCGGCTGGGCATGGCGTCTGGTGATGGTGCATGTTCGGTGCCATAGAGAGAAGGGGAGAACTAAAGGGATAGAGAGAGTAATGAGAGGAATGTGAAATACATCTCTCTCTCCCTCTCTCTCTCTCTCTGAAGTGCACATCAAATCATGTTTGATGAATAGTTTCAAACGCAACTGTGTGATCCATTTTTGAGGTTAATTTGCAACATGAGCTTTTTCATGATATATCTTTTAATTAACGCTACATCTCTCTCCCCCTCTCTCTCTCTCTCTGAAGTGCACATCAAATCATGTTTGATGAATAGTTTCAAACGCAACTTTGTGATCCATTTTTTGGGTTAATTTGCAACCTGAGCTTTTTCATGATATATCTTTTAATTAACGCTACATATGTAATGAACCTAAAATTATATCAATCACGATTAAGTATTTGTTGACAAGTATTACAAAATAGCTTGTAAAAATATTTATTTTTTTAATTTGTGAGAGAATTTTGATAAAAAAAAAATCTTTTAAAAGTTGGTTTTAGTATTTTAAACAAACACTTAAATGAAGTTTCAGAAGCGCCAATTTCAATTTCCATTAGGGCAGAATGGTTGGATTCTTTTGGGCAAATCTAAGTGATTGATCTTCTCTAATCAACAAATTTGCAGGGAGTTCATATGAACTCGTATCACTATTATGTGTAATTATTATCATTGTTTTTTATATATATTATTACTGTTATAAAAATATACTTGATTTTTTAACAGTGATAGTGTATAAGTATAACAATGATAGTGAATATACATAACAATGATAGTGTATACACATGACAGTGATTCATATGAACCCAAATTTACTTTGAACCGTGTTCATAGAAGTTTTTATCCGGTCCAAATAATTGCACTTACACATATTTGAAAGGAAGACTAAAATATGCGCTATTAAAGGTGAAATGTACGGATTGATTTTACAATTGTAGTAACATAACTAGCTAAAATATTAGGCATAAAACCAGGTATAATTTTTTTTATTTTTTTATATTGTCGCAATACTTATTTTATTTTAAAATACTCTTTATTAATTGATCCAAAACTTAATAAATATTTTTACTTAAAATAAGTAGTCAATAAAAATATAAAATTTAAATTGAAAGGAAGCAATATTACTTATTAAAATTTTAGAATCATAACTCCTTCCCAGCATCTAAATCCCAAACAAATTTAAAATTGATTGAGATCGCTCCGTTATAATTTAACATTAATTTTATATTTTTTTTCCATTAAATAGAAGATATACTCCTCCAAAACAATTGTTATTTTTCGAGACAATTATGATGTTTGGCATGACTGACGCATGAAAAGAAAGAGAAATTGCAGCAGAATATATAATACTCCCTCACACATAAAACTATTTTCACATTTTTCTTTTTTGGACGTTCTAACTCTTCTTTCATACACCTAAAAAGAAAATTATTTACACTCACAAAAGTCAATAAAATACATTTTTTCTTATTTTATTATTTAACTTTACACTCATATACTTATTTTTTTTTTAATTCGCATGCCCAGAACTACTATGAGAATAGTTCCGAAACGGAGGAAATTTCTTCTTCCATGAACTTTGCACCTTTAAAAAAAGAGAAGAATTTGTTGCACCTTCTATCAACTGGAGCTTTTTTGTTAGACTATTATATATGCTCCTCCTGTGTTTCACATGTTAATATGCATAATTAAAAAAAAAAATTTGCATAGTTAAATTAAAAAAAAAATTCACTCAAATGTTCAATAAATTTACTCAAAATTGGCACATTTCAGTAAAATCTAGTATTCCTTCCGTCGCATTATATGTTTTCTATTTTGTCATTTTCATCAGTTCCAGTATATATTATCTATTTGCTTTTTTACATTTTTTAAAAAAACTACTATTCACTCTTTTTTTTACACTTTTTCATTACTTTTTCAATTTTGTCATCACATCATTTGTACTTTTTTTTACTTTTGTCTTAATTTGTGTGCTCAAAAGCAATGTGAAATATATACCGGGACAGAGTGAGTATCATGTTTTAATCGAACATAAACCTAAATCTGTTTCATAATATATATATATATATATATATATATATATATATATATATAGTTACATGCATTCAGTGATATCAACTTGTTTTAATAGATATCATATTATTTTCTGTGTAAAAAAATTATCATATCAATAATTATATATAATAATATCAACTTTATAACAATTAAAATTTTCTCATAATCAAAACAGGTAGCATATTTTATCCATTTATTCAATTATACGGATACACTTTATGTAAAAATGCAAATCTCATATATGCATCTGATGCTCAATACACTTACGCAATAATTGAGATTGATTACACTAAAAAGTGTGAACTGATTACACTAAAAAGTACTCCCTCCTTCCACAATGGTCCACGTTGCTTTAAAAGGTCGTCCACAATAAATAGTCTACTTATGCCTCATTTGGTTAGTTAGGTAATGTAAGATAAATTAAATTATCTTATCTAATTTATGTTTGGTTTAAGGGACAAAAGCCCAAGATTAATAAAAAACTCAAAACTAAAATTTAATTATCTTATGAATGTAAGATAATATTATCTTATGGGAGAGGTATGATAATAATCCATCGTTTTTATCTTTACTAAAATACTCCCCTTATATTGAAAAGGAGAACCATAATTCACTTTATTTTTGTTTATGATATAGAGGGCAAAATTGTCAACTGCATATGTTTTTATTATTAATCTTACAATCCAAACATTCAAAATAAAATTATCTTACACTACTAATTATCTTAATCCATCAATCTAATCTCATTTGGTTCGTAAGATAAAAGTATCTATCCGTCGAAAACATGCATGTTTTTTACGGATAGATACTTTTATCTTACGAACCAATTCACAGGGTTCAACAAGCAATCGGTATTTCATGATCAAGGGTGTACTACTATTTGTAGTAGCGGTCCTTATATATCGTATTAACAATCGAAATATGGTCGAAAGAAAAAATCTCTATTTGAGGGGCCTTCTTCCTATACCTATGAATTCCATTGGACCCAGAAATGATACATTGGAAGAATCGGTTGGGTCTTCCAATATCAATAGGTTGATTGTTTCGCTCCTGTATCTTCCAAAGGGAAAAAAGATCTCTGAGAGTTGTTTCCTGAATCAGAAAGAGAGTACTTGGGTTCTCCCAATAACTAAAAAGTGTAGCGTGCCTGAATCTAACTGGGGTTCGCGGTGGTGGAGGAACTGGATCGGAAAAAAGAGGGATTCTAGTTGTAAGATATCTAATGAAACCGTCACAGAAATTGGGATCTTATTCAAAGAGAAAGATCTCAAATATCTGGAGTTTCTTTTTGTATATTATATGGATGATCCGATCCGCAAGGACCATGATTGGGAATTGTTTGATCGTCTTTCTCTGAGGAAGATGCGAAATAGAATCAACTTGAATTCGGGCCCGCTATTCGAAATCTTAGTGACACACTAGATTTCTTATCTCATGTCTGCTTTTCGTGAAAAAATACCAATTGAAGTGGAGAGTTTCTTCAAACAACAAAGGGCTGGGTCAACTATTCAATCAAATGATATTGAGCATGTTTCCCATCTCCTCTCGAGAAACAAGTGGGTTATTTCTTTGCAAAATAGTGCTCAATTTCATATGTGGCAATTTCGCCAAGATCTCTTCGTTTGTTGGGGGAAGAATCCGCACGAATCGGATTTTTTGAGGTACGTGTCAAGAGAGAATTGGATTTGGTTAGACAATGTGTGGTTGGTAAACAAGGATCGATTTTTTAGAAAGGTACGGAATGTATCGTCAAATATTCAATATGATTCCACAAGATCCAGTTTCGTTCAAGTAACGGATTCTAGCCAACTGAAAGGATCTTCTGATCAATCCAGAGATCATTTGGATTCCATTAGTAATGAGGATTCGAAATATCACACATTGATCAATCAAAGAGAGATTCAACCACTAAAAAAAAGTTCGATTCTTTGGGATCCTTCCTTTCTTCAAACGGAAGGAACAGAGATAGAATCAGACCGATTCCCGAAATGCCTTTCTGGATATTCCTCAATGTCCCTGCTGTTCACGGAACGTGAGAAGCAGATGATTAATCATCTACTTCCGGAAGAAATCCAAGAATTTCTTGGGAATCCTACAAGATTCGTTCGTTCTTTTTTCTCTGATAGATGGTCAGAACTTCATCTGGGTTCGAATCCTACTGAGAGGTCCACTAGAGATCCGAAATTGTTGAAGAAGCAACAAGATCTTTCTTTGGTCCCTCCCAGGCGATCGGAAAATAAAGAACTGGTTAATATATTCAAGATAATTACGTATTTACAAAATACTGTCTCAATTCATCCTATTTCATCAGATCCGGGGCGTGATAGGGTTCTGAAGGATGAACCGAATATGGACAGTTCCAATAAGATTTCATTCTTGAACAAAATCCATTTTTTGATTTATTTCATCTATTCCATGACCGGAACATGGGAGGATACACGTTACACCACGATTTTGAATCAGAAGAGAGATTTCAAGAA
>JAPKLY010000223.1:499946-546563 GCA_026898435.1 Prunella vulgaris | reverse complement strand
ACAGAAACACATTTTTTTTCTGCACAGAATCAATTTGTAATTAATTTTAATTTTGTGAACCATTTTGTAATTTTTCCTATATATAATTTGCTTAGAAGAAATATTTTGTCAGAGCATGAGACAGACAACTTGAATGCTATGTGGTGAAGGAGAGGAAAATGTATCTCATCCGTTTATCATATACTCCCTCCGTCCCAGAGGTGTTTTCACCTCTGGGATGGCACAACTTTTAAGAAAAAGTAGAGTGTTATGTAAAGTTATATTATTAAAATAATGAGATTAGTTGGATTGTGAGGATAAAGTTAAAGTAATAGTTTCCATTTATAGGGTGTGAAAATAATTGTGGGACGGACAAAAAAGGAAAGTGTGAAAACAATTATGGGACGGAGGGAGTATAAATTAGCTAGAGAAGTGTGGTCCATGTGCTATAGCCTATAAGTGGATTGATATTTCTATGGTTACTCGTGGAAAATCAATCACTCATTTTTTTTAACATGAAAAAGTACTTGGAGATATTAAATTACTGAAAGTAACTTCGAGTATTTGAATTTGTATTTTTTTGTGTATTTGGCAAAAAAAGAGAATCCCTTCGTATTTGAGAATCAAATGTTGGATACAATGAGATTGACGGAAAAAATTAGCGAGAGTTTGGTCTTGACTTTATGTCAAGATGAAATTGTTCGCTATTGCATCAGTTAGGTTATGGATTTCTCGTCCTATATTATGCTTAATGGATATTGTTTGAGAAATATCTGGCTTAAAAGTAGCGTTTTAATTTTCATTGTAAAGATTGAAACACTATTATCCTTCAATTTTTTATATGAAATTTCCTTTTTCAAAAAAAAAAAAAAATGGCATCCAATAGGTTAAATTTTTTTTTTTTTTTTTTTATCAGAGTATCAATTGAATATGACACCACACGATCATTTAACTCATCTCCTACCCATTAATAAAAAAAAAAACTCATTAATTAACCAACTTTTCATACTTGCTTTCAATGAATCAAATACAGAGCTAGAGCAACGAGAATTGAAAGCCATTAATCCTATAAAAAATATTTGGATCCTCCATAACTGAATAAATTATTGCATTTGCTATTATTAAATAGACTCAAAAGTCAAAATAGATTAATTGTATTATTATCTCAACAATAGTCTTATACAACCAGTACTGGAGAATAATGTAAAATGCCAAATTTCCAATGCAGCAACTATTTTATAGTTTCGTCATTCTTTTGTGTTTCAATACTTTATGAAAAATGTATGTATAGTGAAACTTGTTCGTAGAGATAAATCAATTAACAATGCTTTTTAGTACAAAATTAATATTTTTTAGTGATAATGAATAATACTCTTCGACTCATACTTTAGTAAAAACAATTTATATATGCTTTTCCAAGCTAATATCATTTAGTGAAATAGCTCATACATCGCTCTATACTTTGTCTTATGAAATATGGAGTACCAAATTTCTAGCACTACTATTTTTTAGTTATTTAGTTTAACTCTGTATTTTTTAAGATAAATGTTATTTATATTTTTCTGTCATTACTTTTGTAGTTTTGTGTGGCTAAGGTAATTAATAATTTTTTTACTCAATATTAAAAGTTTAATTATTTTTGTATCTCAATTTAAATAAATTTTGGAATTGTTAATTGTCTTGTTTTGATTTTCAAATAATAACTCTTCTTTTTTAGGATTAGTTTTGATTGTCCATTGTACTCTTCATTTAAGATGAAATTTTAATGATCTTTAATCATGTTTAGGGCATCTCCAACAATGTCCTCTATTTTGAAATACTCTATCCTTCATTTTGAAGGATAGAGTCATCTATATAAAAAATCTTCCCCAACAACAAAACTCTATATTATTATATTTTCTACTTTTTTCTTTTTTTTAATTAACTTAACACATTTAAATGGCAATATTGTAATTAAAACCATCCTCCAAACTAAGGATGGAGTACTCCAAATATAGAGAATTTTGGATGATCTTTCATCCTCCATATGATTTTTAGAGTACTGTTGGAGAGGTGAAATACTCTAAATCCAAGAGTATCCTCTATTTTGGAGGATTGTTGGAGATGCCCTTAGCCGCATGATATTAGGAGAGTTTTCAACCCCTAATAAAAAACATAGAATCATTTTTTTATGAAAATATGTGAGACCCAACTTATCCCAAGAAAAAATGATTCTATATTTTTTTTAAAGGTTTGAAAACATACTCATTACTTAGGGCCCGCTTGGTACGAAAATTCTTCAATGGTAATGAGAATGAGGATAAATATATAGTAATTATAGTAGGTAATGAGAACAAATGAAGTACATAACATTGATTTTTCTCCTAAATAAGGTAATAATTACCCTCATTTGATTATTCTCATCTCATCATATAATCATCTTCATCAATCAATCCCTCATACCATAATCAACAATTTTCTTTTTTTGTCAACTTATTCCAAAATTGGAGCACAATACTAATGATGTAACCACCATGAATACAAACTCTCATTCAACATATGTAAGGGTAAAGAAGGAAAATAAAATTCCATTCTCATTATCATTGATGAATTTGAAACAAGCGTCCCTTAATCGTCCTTAAACAAACTTGTCATTTTTTAATAGGATAGAAGATTAATTTTGATTAAACTCAAAAATCATCCTGGATTAAGTGACATTAAAATTTCTATCAAAAACACCCCTATTGGTTGTAAAATTTTCATTGTTATCCCAAATTGCAACGTGCTCTTTGATCCAACTTATGAAAAATATTAAATTTGGTTTAACAAAATAATAAAATTTTGGAATATCAAACTCCATTCAATGGTTATTTAGGGCATCTCCAATGCCGCGCTCAGTGATGACGTGGAGATGCAAATTTTGCTCTAACTCATCTCTAACTCTTGCGCCACACCAAAGCATATGAACAGTGTTGCGGCACTGTGAACATCGCTGATTTTTTTTTTTTAGTTTATACTCTATATACTTTAAGATTTAAATTGTGATACTTTTAAGTGTAAATTGTGATACTTTTAGATTAATGAATCTTCATCATTTCAAGCATTCGTCTCTCGATTTAGACAAATTAGAGACAGAGACGCTCACACGGCACTTCGTAATGCACTGATTGATCATATGTGGGAGGAATATTCTAATTTCGAGAGCTAGACTACTATTATTGATGTTATGAGTTTTTTTTTAATTTGTGTGCTTTTTTGTGATGTGTTTATTTTATAATTGTATTATCATTGTATTTTAATTTGTATGATGAATTTTAAATTAATATGTATGATTGTCTGATATTGTTAAATTTAATTTTATTCTATAATTTTTATTCTACAATTAATAAATTGTTTTTAAATTAAAAAATAATTTATATATTTGAAAATTAATAATATAAAATAATAATAAAATTATGTAATTATTAAATTTAAATTAATATAAAAATGTAATAAAAAATAAGAAAATAGATGTAGCTCAAACGATTGAAGATGAATTACAGATTTCGCGCTAGAGTAGCGCAAAGTTCGCGCTACTCTAGCGCGAACCATTGGAGATTCCCTTAGTATTTGATTAGATGTCACCAGTGATATTGGTCACCTTTTAAAGTCAAATGTGAATAATAAATAGATGAATAATTTCAAAACAAATATTTCTAGGCTAGCTGTTGAATAATAATCAACCACAAGGATACATTTATTCATTTACTTATTTGCTCATATATATTTTCTTGATCCATTTATTTGTTAACACACACACACATATATATATATATCACTTATTTTAATGTTGACTTTGAATGTCATCACATGGAATATTCTTAATGTGATTGGTTATATACTGTTTCAATTGCTTCCACCTGTAATATTCATCCTGTATTTTTATAATGATTTTAATTTTGGAAAGGGAAATAAAATAGGATTAGGATGTTTGAATAATTAAACTAGAATTATGTAACCTTTGTGTATTTTACAATGTTAAAATTATTTCTTTTAAATTATTATTAGTAGTGTACGGTGCACAAAATATACGTAATATATTTTCATATGTTACATAAACTGCTCCCATCCCCGCCTCCGTACGTATTTTTTTTCTAAAATTCATAAATTATCAATAATCACCATTAACAAGCATAAATACAGAAATATAAACACTAAAGAATATATTTAAAAATTTAAAACATGTTTAAATCCAAAATCCAAAAAAATATGTTACTTACTTTAGTGCTTTTATTTACTTATATCATATATGTGTGTGTGACAATAAGCGAGGCCCGTGAATATATAGAAACACACGGTTTCGCACCGCCCCCACCTATGGGGCAAAAAATATTTTCTGCCCCAACTATATTTTTTTGGGAATTTTCCGCTCCATTCAGTGCTAATCCGCACGTAGGAACCCGGAATTCCCCTATCAATCTAGTTACTAGGGACCTCATTAAAAATAATAATATTTCTTAACTTGTATGCTCATAATAAATTCTGGAATACTGTAACCTCAGGATCTATACTAGAAGAATATGTTTTTATTATTTTGAAAATTTTATTTTTGTTTTGTAATTTTATGTTCAAAGGTTAAATAAATTAGTAACAAATAATTTTGGAGCATAAAATCATTTAAATGATTTTATAACTATTTAAATTAATATTCAAAACATTGTGGGAGGGAAAAAGAAAAGCAAGAGGTAGGCATATATCCCTTTTAATTCCGTGGTAGGGTATATCAAGGGGAGATTAAAGGATGTAAAAGAGTATGGTCCTTCTGACCTAATTGTCTTAATGTGGTCAAAAAAGGAAGATAAAAAGAAATTACATTTCCTATTCCCAATTATTTTTCCACTGCCTCAATTATTTTGTGTTTATACTTTATAAATGAATTTGTGGATCTCCAATCAAAATAAAAATAAAAATATGCATATATAAAATAGTGAAGCTAAGTGATTTTTTTTAAAAGAATTAATTTCATTACACTTAATAAAATCCGACTTAAGAGTTATACTCTCTTTAAAAGCATAATTGGGGTGGAGCTTAAAAACCTCATGAGTCATATAATATTTAAAAATTAGATTTGTTTTATATATGAGATTGCCTCATGTATAAATATTTGTAAAGACTAAGGGTTGAAATTAATTATTCGTAACGGTCAGAGCTCACTACGTGAACGAAATTCCCTTACAAGAGAGTTACTCGACAAGTGAATAGCTTTTCTCCGATGATTGTACCTGTTCGATGTCACATGGTATTCCTTAGTGGCCAAACTCTCCTTGACCTCGTCGAGACCTGTTCAACCTAATTTAGATCAAGTTGACATAAAAAAAAAAAAATCAAAGTATTGTCACCTTCATGAAATAAGACAATGAAATTTTGTTGTATTCTTTTTTTCTTAGTGGGTATGTCATGTTCCTTGAGACAATGTGAATAATACCTTCATTTTACTTTTTAAAAATATATGCTTGATAAAAGATAAATTTGTAATCTAAAATTCTTATCTCATGAAAATCAAATATAAATATATATATATATATATATATGTATATTATTCTTTTTAAGAAAACAACTTTATTGATAAGAAAATGCTTTAAGTTATACCTACAAGGTTAGTATAACCCACACTAAGAAAAACATCATAGAATCTCAAGTAAATCAAAATTTAAAAAAAAAAAAAATTAAACTCCCACTACATATATGGGATAAGATAATCAATCCTTTAAGATATTTCCATAATATCCAAAGTACTCCCAAATACAAGCCACCATTGATCTTCTCTTCTTATCTTTCAACAAGCAATCAAAGTGAGGTAGATTTATCAAAGGGCTCGAAGATAACACCGTTTCAAAATTCAACTATCTCCAATAATTCATCTAAATATTATACGAGAAATCACACTCAAAATAAAACTTATCTCACCATTTCTTAGGCTCGATGAACAAAAGGTGCACCTCACGTCCGCATTTGGAGGTAAAATGCCTCTTTGCAAATTTGTTGTAGATGATATTCTTACCGGAAAACTTGTTCCAAATTATCTCAAAACTCTTTCCAGTTACCTCGTTAATTGGATTGTAACCAATTATGCAAGGGTCATTTGCATATTTATTAAAAAATTACTATATTTATAAATTGATTCACAATATTTATACAGAATTATAATTTTTTTTCTGTACAGAAGCATATTTTTTTGAGTAAGTATTGTGTGAAAGTGGTTTATATGATTGAATCATTTTTTAACAAGGTAAAAAAATAAATTCATAAATATAAACTTTGTATCACAAAACGGTTTACATCATAAAAATTGTTTATATAATACCCTACCTATTTTTATTTTTTTATGTGCAAAACCAATCTGTAACTTATTATCAATTTTGCGAATTATCTTGCAAACTTTCCTTCATACAATCTTCTTGGATCCTTAACCAATTAACAATAAATATTTACACTGCATCAATCGAATTTTATGATATCTATTATTTATTATATTTTTGACTTTATACTTTTAAATTACCATATTTTTTAAAATTTGCAATTTAATGTATTCACTATTTTATCTCTCAATAATTAAATGATGTGACGGTCCAAAATCCAAATACATCCCTAACAATTTTAGAAATATTTATATATATATATACATATTCAAATTCATTTTTTAAAAGTTACACATGTTATTACTGAAAAGTGTATTTTTTATAGTGTAACTTTTCAGTAATAATTTGTATAACTTTTTATAAATTAATACATGATGAGGAATTTTGGATAAAAGATGATCCCTCCTAATTATTTTCAAAATCTATTTGAAGGAATCTCGTGATAGATTTAGATTCTATGTGGTCATGCCTAGCTTTATTTAAATATGGTACAACAGATTGACCTATATACCCTAATTAGTAATGACACTACAATAATACAATTCTGAATATTGAAATAGAGTGCATTAATTCATCAGTATAATTACTATTTAATACATTCCTCCTCATTGCAGAAAAAAATTACCCAAACAACCTCTAGTAATATTTAAATATCTACAAGCAATAGAGTGCATTAATTCAGATAATTTCTTCAAAATTTGTAATTTAGTAAGCCATATTTAAAACATGGAGGAAAACTGGTTTTGGGGTCCATGAATACAAAACCCTATTAATATAATAAAAAATATTTCGTTTTAGTATATGATCAGATTGACTTGCATACTTGTCAATGGATTATTTTAAAAAATAACAATTAAAAAATGTATAATACTCTATCTGTTCCATAGGAATTTGCACCCTATGTGACAATATATTTTTAAAAGAAATATGTTTTATATATAAAATAATAGCATATGGGTAAATATGTGTATATATTTGTAAGTGTGCACGTAAATTAATATTTTCTTTTTAGTAGTGTGCAAATTTATGTGGAACGTTTAAATAAGGAAAGTGTGCAAATTCTCGTGGGAGAGATGGAGTACTTTTGTGCCATCGTTTAATGCACACCAACTCTGAAATGATTATTATTAATGGTACATAAATATAATCACGGTTTGGTATATGCTATTTTAGTCAATCTCTTCCTTATCTGGATATTATTTGTAATTTTATCTTGCTTTACAACATGAAATATCGAGAATTTATATATGAAATTTAAATTTTTATTCTTATTTAACCAAATGAATTTCAATTTACAATTAATGTTATAAAAATAATGTCATGTGCTATGATTGGTGAAAAACAATATCCATTTGATTTCAATTGAAGCTTCTAATTTTTTCATCACAACAATTTTTATGAATTACAATATATTTAATTATATCAACAAATATATTTAATAGTATAAATTTTAATGAATTTCACATGAAATTTAATCTTTCATATTCGTCTGCTAGTAGTTAGAAATTAGTTCACCAAGTCTCCAAACACTTCAAAAATATCTCCTAGCCAACCTTATAGTATCTCCTTCCTGGATCACTCATTCAAGTGAGGAACCCAGTGGCCAGATAAGCTAATTTTTTTTTATTTTCTTAATACCAATTGTGTTTCTACATCTCTGTGTTTTTCTTTTTATTTTTTACATTTATTTCTTTCTATTTTTATTCGTTGAATATTATTCTCTCTGTCCCACAGGAATTTGCATACTTTCCTTATTCGGACGTCTCATACAAATTTGCACACTACCAAAAAAGAAAACATTGATTTACATGCACACTCACAAATTTATACACATATTTACCCATATGTCACTACTTTATATATAAGACACATTTTTCTTAAAAAATATGCCGTCCAGTAGAGTGCAAATCACCCTACTGGAATGATGGAGTATATATCTATGGGTCAAAAATTACGAGAAATTTTTATTGTGGCATAGAATAAAATAAAATATAAATAGTTAAATGAAGTGAAATAAAGTGCTCATTTCCCAAAAACATTCCAAATTTAAAAGAAAAAAAAAAAAAAAGCTTACGTCTGAAAACTCCAAAACCTCCCTCGCTCCCTCCACTCTGTCAAACAAATATCATCAGATCAGAAAAGCGAAGACGAAGGCCCTCAACTATTCAAAATCCCTAAAAAAACCCATCATAAATCGCAGCATTTTCAAATTCAGGCCCTCTTAATTATTGCAGAGAGAAAAGGCCAACAATTAATTACTGGGAAAAGTTTACTCTCTTACTGTGCGTGCGTTTGTGTGTTTATGAGAGATGAATAGTGTGTGCAAGTGTACAATCTTCGATTCGTAGCTGACGGACGCCGTCATTTTTCCCTGCTTCGGTGCTTTCTTGGTTAGGGTTTCTTTGCTGAATGGCGAAGCGCGTGTACGAAGTGTGGAAGGGTAACAATGTGAGATTCGCTCCTTTTTTATTCACTAAAATTTTCTGGGTTCTTGTTCTTAGCTTCGTGAGCTGGTGGTCAGTTGAATTTAGGGTTATTTGCTTGTTCTGTTGGAGTAAAGCGCATGAATTTTGTTAATATTCATTTTCCGTTTTTGTTTTTTATTTTTCGAAATTATGTCAAATGAGTATTGGCCGGTTTGAAATTGTTCTCTCATATATTATGGTCATAAAATTGTTCTTGTTGTTTTCAGTTTATGCTTATGCTTATGCTTAGAGCAGCAGTTTATTTGCGCCTCTTCTTCTGTAATTTTGAAGCTAGGGTTATGATTGACTGGTTATATGTACTCTAGATTATTTGTAGTGCTATTGCTATTGCTAGTGATTATACATTTCGATGGATTATATGAGAATAAATATTTAAGAAGTGTCCAGTAATTTAGTTTCATTTTAGTGCTACACTTTTCACATTTTTTGGGATTATTAAAGTCTTTGTTTCTTGAACACCAACGACTTTTGTCTATTTGATGCCTTTCATGATGATACCTCAGAATCACTCTTTTATTTCATGGCATACCATTTGCAATGTCATAATTGTTACCAAATAAGGATAATGTGATTTCATTTAAGCGCGTGTAACACTGTAACTTCAGTTATCAAGAACATAAATATATTATTTTGATGGTCATGCAGTAAGCTACTTAATTTTAAGGGCCATATACAAAAAATAAGTCTTCTGCAGCACATAAGTATTACTTCCCACATACAAATCTTTTACTCCGTGAAACTCCCTAGTATCTATGGGTTACTCATTATCTCTTAATTTCCCGACTTATTTTTTAAATTACGGCTACCATTTGAGTGGTATTTTTCGTTCCTAGTGAAATGTAACTTAAAACTTCTGTGGGTCACTGGGTTACGTGGGAGGATAGCTATATTACATATATTATGCTTGGTTTTGAATAGTTGCAAATATTCCAATACTTTCATGTTGGCAGCTTCTGACAGCATGTGGAAAATTGTAAAGGGGGATCTGAATAATTGATATAAAACCTGATGTATGAGATTGTGGAATGCTGCATAAAACATTTATATATTTTCATGCCTAACTGTATTTTGGTGCATTCCATATCTGATAAGGATTATAATAAATGGAAGTCTCGTTATTGCCTATAAATATCCATTTATTGCCAAGTTCCTTATGTATGAATATAACCATTTTCTCGATTTATCCAAGGAATATATGGAACTGCTTAACTATTAAGGAACCTTGATAAGTTTTCATATCATACTGAGAGTTTCATTTTCAATCTTTAATAGTCGCTAATATCATCAAATTTATCATGTGGAATTTAGCTTATTCATTATCACATATGATAGCTGTTGACATTTTTGACTCATTATCATCGTAGCAAGTATTATAAACGTAGATTGGGGAAGGATAATGATCTGATAACTTTGTATAAGGTCCCTTTTATAGGGGACACTTCCATTTTTGAATTTTCAATGGCCTTTTGCTATGATAATTTAGTGGTATGCTTGGCAAAATTCAAGAAAAAGAATTTAAGCACCTACCCTCGTGGATACTTATATGTTTCAGAAAATATTGGGCCCACATTAGGGAATAATGTAGGCGCCTAGGCGGCCTTAGTGTCCCACTTAGGCGGATGGACATCTAAACCGCCAAATATGCCAGATGCGCAAATAGCACCTAGCGCCATTGGCCAGATTTTTTTTGGGATACTTTCGGCAATATATTATTGTATAGGTGGCTAGAAGATTGGTTGGTTCTTTTAATGGAATCTGTTTCCTATTTTTAGCAGCATATATTTGCACAGGTTATAGTTGACTGAAAGATGTCTAGCTGTTTTAATTTTTAATTTTTTAATTAAGGGATCTCTTCCTTTCATTTTAAAACATGAAAAATATAAAGATGAACACGAGAAACTCCATTTTTCACATTGTGATTATTTACTAAAAAGGAAATTGCTCTGCCTAGATGGCCTAGGTGCTGGGCAGATGTATCCCCTTCGCGACACTGAACAAAGAACATAATCGACATATAATGTGAGGCCTTACTTTGATTCATTTGAACATAAATCAAATGACAAGATGTTATGTTCAGATGGCTAGATTCAATATTACGAGTATATCTTGTTGATGATTAATTTATTACCCACCTTGCATCTCACTCTGCTTATATGTGCTTGAGCTGTGGAAATGTGTGTATAAACTGAACCATGCTCATACATGCATCTGCATGTGATTTTTCATTTGTAACTGTTTCTGATTGTGTTTTGGAGCAGGATAGACTGATCGTGATTTTGACTGTTTATATACAAATTATGAATTGGATTTTTGTACAAAACATAGAATGTGAAAGAACTCGTATGTGATCTCTGTTGAGATTTATCTCTCTTTTGGCGTTAATCAGATATCATTCCAGCTGTCTTATTTAACTCAATGACTTGTGAAAGATTTGAAGTTGGAAGGATGTATCTATTTGGCTATATTTGATTCCTGAGAAAAAAAATGTTATATTGCTATTTTTACTTGTATATAACACATTTAACATGTATTTTCTGCAGATATTTTTTCTGAGTGGGAGGTTGATTTTTGGCCC
Organism: Prunella vulgaris; assembly: GCA_026898435.1. NCBI lineage: Eukaryota > Viridiplantae > Streptophyta > Magnoliopsida > Lamiales > Lamiaceae > Prunella > Prunella vulgaris. The sequence continues at coordinate 535,146 of JAPKLY010000223.1, read as the reverse complement.
TGATGCAAGGTCACTGCTTATCACCTTATTGTTACTCATCGTCCCAGTCGTTATCTTTTGTGTTTTTGTTGCAAGGCATCTTCGCCATGAGTTTTCATCCTATAACGCAGGATATGCAGTCCTGATAGCTGCTATTGTCTTCACCATTCATGTTAGTTCCTCAATTTCTTTTTCTTTTTTCTCTTGGCTCATGTGTAACTATTATATGGAGTATCAAATATGTGAAAAGTTAATAACTGCAATGACATTTCAAGTAGAAAATCTTCTTTAGTGACATGTCGACAATGTTTCTTATGTGCAGTATAGAATATATAAAAAGATAATTACACCACAGTGATGTTTTGAGTACTAGTCCTTGGATAGTAGCATATTGATACTGAATGATAATAGACAATTAATTGGTAAGATATACCCATTTTTGACTATCAACAGTTCTACGGAGTTAAGTGCTTGGTTCTTTCTGCCCTATTGCTTTTTTTATAATTTCTCTATCTTGATCTTGTCAAAATTTTGCATGTGCCTATTCCCCTGCCGGGTTCCACAGCCCAGGTTCCTTTAGGGTTTCTGAAATTTTTTATTGAGGCGTTTTCTTCTCTGCGATTGAAAGACCAATTTAGTGAAACTCTCTATATCACTTCGGTGTTGGTCTACAAATGTTCTACATGGCCTTGCACACACTATGAACTTGCTGTTTGAAATGCAATGAAGTTTTTAGAATCTAATGTCTATAAATTGTCCAAGTCGGTCTGCATTAAAAATAATACTACCTCCGTCCCCCAAAAGTTTGCGGTACTTTTGGGGGCACGGTTTTTAAGAAAAAGTGTAATGAATAAAATGTATAAGATGGAGATTGTGAGGTATAGATTTAAAGAAATATTTCCAATTTGGGAATACAAACTTTTGTGGGACAGAGGTAGTAATCTTTATTAGTACTAAGCAGGATTAAGTGCTTGGTCTCTGCCTTCTTTCCTATCTGGCTAGTTCTAATCCTCTTTCTCAGTAATTCCTAAATAACTTCTAATTCAGTATCTGCATTATGTGGACCATTTAGCATTTTCATCGTAGCTTGTCTCCAAAATCATAAATTTAATTTAAGGTGATTAAATCTATTTTTTTTCCCTTGACTAATCAAATGGTTTCGTGTTAAATTAAGTACGGTACTTCGCTAGTTTGGTTAATTTTGTTGTTACATGCTTCTGGTAACCTTCTATCTTATACATCTATATGCCATGTCTATATAGTGTGATTCTATAGAGAATAATGTGTTGTATTACAATTTGTGGCCTTGTTTGTCCTTAGAGTAGGTCTAAATCTAATGTGAATCAAGTTCATGTGAATTTTCTTTTAATAGCAATTTTTAGTGAACGAAGCAAAGCCGTTTCGTATAGGAAGTATCACACATTAAAAATTCTAGATTTATGTATTGTTCTTCTCAAAGTAACTCAACCTTGATATGTTGTATGCTTAAAAGTTTTACTTTGTATACTGAACAGTATTACTATTACCAGGGTCACCATAAAACTTCTGTGAACAAAATTATAGGTTCTGGTGTTGTTGCTTCTTACTTATCCTTAATTGACATTGATAGGTTCTGGTGTTGTTGCTTCTTACTTCATCTCGAGATCCTGGAATTGTGCCTCGTAACTCACACCCTCCAGAAGAAGAATTGCGCTATGATACTTCAGCATCCGCGGAGGTTGGCGGGCGGCAGACACCAAGCCTCCAGTTCCCTCGAACTAAAGAAGTTATGGTCAATGGGCTTCCTGTTAGAGTTAAATATTGTGATACTTGTATGCTATATCGTCCTCCTCGTTGCTCACACTGCTCCATTTGTAACAATTGTGTGGAGCGTTTTGATCATCACTGCCCCTGGGTAGGACAGTGCATAGGATTGGTATGATATCTTTTTCAATTCTTGTTTTATCCTCCTGAATTTTCTTTTCAAGAAGTACTACCTCCGTTCGTAATCATCCTTCTAATATTATCCAGAATGATGTTCCTAATTATTTGTCAGTTTGCTTATACAAACAAAAGTTTATCATTTTATTGACCAATACCCATATAAATACTAACCATCTTCTTGTAATTATAAGCTTATTTATTAACTTAGTATTAATAAATATGGGTATAATAGGTTTTTGTTATTCTAATTAATGAAAAGTTGGTTTTTGTGAATGGATAAAATTAGACTGATAATTAGGAAGGGAGGTAGTGTTATATTTTCATTTATTTGTCGACTTGCCACTTTCTATGTCTTAACTTGTCCTTTTCTTGTTCTTTTCATGAACAGAGAAACTACCGTTATTTCTTTGCTTTCGTATCCTCAGCAACACTTCTGTGCATATATGTGTTTGCGTTCTCGGCTTTCTATATCAAGGTTCTGATGGATGATCATCAAGGCACTGTATGGAAGGCAATGAAAGAATCTCCTGCATCTGTGATCCTGATGTTGTACTGTTTTGTATCCTTATGGTTTGTGGGCGGACTGACTGGCTTTCACCTTTATCTAATAAGCACAAATCAGGTCTGCTTTCAATTCTATCTGGATGGTTTTATAATATTACTCGAGGTTCTGTTGTTTATACTTTATACTATACTATGTTGTAATGCATTGAAACTGTAGGAGTATCTGATTCTGTGAGTAGTTTAGAGTAAATTGCAAAATTGGTTCCATATCTTTTGAGTGTTGATTTTTAGGAGTCATTATTTTAAGTTCCATAACTTTTGAAATGATGCAATTTTAGTCTTATATTGATAATTTCTTGATTTAGGATGATGATTTTTTTTTTTTAATCAGTGATTTAGGATGATAATTAATTTGTGATTTCCTAATTGAAATTAATATGTTGGGTTCTCATTATATTCATTATGCAGTTACATGAATTCCGGCAGCTCATATGAGCAGTACATGCCAAAATCCTATGACTGGTCAATATAGGACTAAAATTAATTCGTTAATGAGGGACTACAGTTGCCAACCACCCAATAGATACGAGGCCAATTTGCATTTTACTCATTAATTTATTCCGTGTCTTCATCTTGATAAGTTAGATTCGAACATTATGAAAGTTGTGATTATTTATGATTAAATATTCACCAATCAACTATAGATTAACACAAGTTGCAATTCTGTTTTTTCCACTGCAGACAACCTATGAGAATTTCCGGTACAGAGCTGACAACAGGATTAACGTATATGATCGTGGTTGTATAAATAATTTTTTTGAAGTATTTTGTACGAAAGTGAACCCATCAAGAAACGAGTTCCGAGCTTTTGTACAGGAGGAACCCCAGAGGCCACCTATGCCCACCACAAGGGGGGATGCTGAAGCAGATGACAATACTAATGATGATCGACGCATGAAGGTGGAAGATGATTTAGACATAGGTGGTGATCTTCTGAAGATCTCACAGCGTCATAATATCGAAGACATTGAAGCAGATATTCGTAGTAGAGGAAGCGATGGACCCCATCACAACTCATCTGAAGGAGATTCTGCTCTAGGTTCTGATAGACGGGCTCTGCCCGTGCAATCAGAAATGAGGCACCCGAGTTGGGGGAGAGGTGGGAGCTGGGAAATGGGGAACGAGGGAAGCTACTCAACACCAAGAGAAGCTTTCCAATGAACATGATTGGATCGGGATGGGCATAACGGGTCATGTTGTAATCTGCACTCTTGAATGGAGCATTTTGATTTTTGAAGAAAGGAAGCATCTTCTATTCAAACAAGGTGAAGTGGGTCAATTTTTTCTTACTGTCTGTTTAGGCTAAAATTTGTGCTGCCATTCTTCTCCTGATGTTCCTTGGATCGATCTAATCTTTTCATTTTGTATTATTTTCGTGAAAAAGCAGTGAAGATTTATGTAATTGTGCTGGGGAAAAATGTCATTTTTCTTTTGAATTTTCCCTCGAAACGTTGAACGGATCCTTATTTGATGTGTAGTGGGTTTTATGAATTGGTATTCTTTGTGTAATTAACTTTTTCATATATCTGGACAAGTATTTATTTTTCTGATTTCATCTTGTTTCAATATATGCTTTTTTCATAGTTCCCCATTTTGTGATCCATGTAGAAACATAAAGAAGTAAAATTAATTTGCTAAAATATGAAAATAATAATGGTAAAGATAATAAATTGAAGAAGTAACTCTCAAATCAAGACAAAATGATTGATCCCCCCAATTACAATGCTATCCTTGGATTAGAATAAAGCAGTAATCTCACATACATTCACACTCCTATATTATATATGTTAAAACATCACACAAAGCAAATGAATCAAAATGAGCTACTTTCAAAATGTGCTGTATAGATTTGAAGGTTTAAGGTACAGTTTTGGGGTTGTGCAATAGCACCTTTCAAAATAATAATTACTAAACAAGAATATCCGTATCTCCCCCCAAATGCACAGCATGATACAGCAAGTGTTAAGGCACCAGCATCGACTGACTATACGAAAGTCAATCTGGCAATTGTAATTGATTGCTTCTTAAGGTCATTTACAACCATTCCAACTTCCCCTGATACTCCACAAGATGTTGAATTTTACCGTTAGGTAAGAGCGCCAGATTCCTTACTTTAGCAGGTTTGGTGCTGTACTTCACTTCAAATCTTGGCAATGATCTATCCTGCTCTTCCATGCTCGTTGATGCATCTGGTGGGACCTCATCAAGGAATTCATCAGCAACGTCTCCATCTTCGTCTATTCTAAGGCGCCTGGCATACCATCTCAAGCCCTAACCAATCAGGAATATAATTAAGGAAAGTTAGGAAAAGAGTTGATAAAATAACCAAAAACAGGTAAGGAACAGCATATTAGCTATAAGATTAGGCAACTACATAAAAACTTTAGGGTTCATTGTAGAGACAAAATAATATAAGACATTATTGTAACAATGTTTAAATAATAAGGAAAGACAAGTGAAAACCAAAATCTGCACATCTTGATGTTAGAAAGTAAGGCAATAACAGGGAGAATAGATAAACAAGAGTATCAAAAATGAAAATTCATGTGATATGTCTAATAATATGATGTAAAACAAGTCGAACTAGCTACCAAGTCGAGCCTAGTGACTCGGTTTGATTGGAGATCGACCTTACCTATATGAGTTCATGAATTTGTGAGCTAGTGATGAGTTGTGATTATTTAGTACTCCCTCCGTCCCACAACTTGCATGCCCAAAAAAGAATATTCTTTCACAAACTCCACTCTCAAAATATTTACATATTTACACAAAATGTAATTATTTTACTCCCTCCGTCCCAGGGGTATTTGCACCCTTGGGATGGCACGTGGTTTAAGAAAAATGTATTTTTTAAATAAAGTAGTGGTATATGGGTAAATGTGTGGAAAAGTTTGTGAGTGTGCACGCAAATTGATGTTTCCCTTTTAAGTAGTGTGCAAATTGATTTGGGACAACCCAAATTAGAAAGTGTGCAAATTGGTTAGGGACGGAGAGAGTATTATTAATTTTTGGGCTCATACTACACTCAATCTAAGGATGGCTATGAGACAGAGCAAGACGAGTATCTAAATATCTATGCTTCCCCGCTGCTGCAGGGCAAAATGTTGTGCCCTAAGCCCGCCCTGCAATCTGCACAGCTCTGCCCCGTGGTGTACGTACTAAAATTTATTAGTATTGTTAGATATACATATATTGATGCACCAAATTCAACAAATCATATCCAAGAGAAATAATAAATCAAATTCATCAATTATATCCAAAAGAAACAACAAATCAAAATTATTTATACATTATAAAATATTATATTGTTGAATATATATTATGACGCGGGGTAAGGTGGGGCAAGGCAGTAGAAATGTAAAACCATGCTTAACCTGCCCCATGCAGTGGGGGGCCCAATCTGATTAGGTCAAGGCGGGCAGCTGCGAGGCGAGTCATTTTGTCATCCCTAACTCTATTCAACTAACTTCTTTACTTTATATATAAAATTTTATCAAATTACCCCTTAAAACACCATGAATTCCCCTTGATTACACTTTTATCTTAATATGTGTGCTCCTCCACCCTTGCCAATTGTGGGACGAAAAGAGTAGTATCTAATACTTCATAAAGTAGATATATATCAGAATCTCCAGAGGACATCCCATCAATATTTCTCTCTTCTTTTTTTTCAAGTTTATGTATCAACGATAGCAAATATCATTTTGAAAATAAGTCAGTTAATGCATTTTTAACTCTCACTTTGAAATAAAGACAATTATACCCTACATACATTAAGGGCTCGTTTGCTTTACTCGAACAGATTAGATTACTTGGAATTGGATCAGATGGGATTGGACTACATAGGATGGACTAAATAGGATTATTTGGTTTGATAGATGTTAGGATATGCCTGAAACTAAAAAAATAGTATAATGTTTGATTTTGAGGGATTAAGTGTGATATATGTAGTTAATGTCAATTTTGCCCTTACATATTATACAAATTATCAAAAATGTCCTACAATTAAAGCTGGAAAAACTGAATATTATCATTATTATGCTGATTTAAACATTCCTTCAATTCATGGACTTATTTTCCTAATTTAAATCTTCCTTCAATTGATTGTTTTTCAGTAGGCAGGGGAATGAAAATCTTTTTTCAGTTTGAAAGTATTATTCCACAGTTCTAAAAAATTAAAACAATTTTCGGCTAGTTTAATTGCCCCCAGGTACACAATTAAACATATTATCATCTGAATTAAAAAATCTCATCACGGCCAGAGCCCTTTCACGTTCGCCCACAACACCAAAACAGTGCGGCCACGGCGCAGCCGCATTGTCCACAGAGCGGCCACGGCGCGGTCTCATCATCCATATCACGGGCAAGAACAGGGCGTCCAAGGCCCAAAGATTTTGTGCCAGCATCATCCAAACCACACACAAGAGGGGTAGGGCGCGAGCAAGGAATTGAATGTTGAGGGATTTCTCACTTGTTGAGCTAATGCAGCGCAAATGAGCTTGATGTACGACTAGGGTTTCCAATCTATTTTGTTGAATTGTTTTGTAAATAATGTTATTTAGAGGTAAATTGTAATCTTATGTTATATTTGGAGGGTAATTTAGACAGTTTACAAGTTGGACTGAATAATCTTATGTGGAGGCCAGGACCAATTAATCTCATTGGGCTAGGACTGGCCTGGATTCTAGTCCCGGGTCAAAATTTAGTCCAGGGAACCTAGTCCATCGAACCAAATGCATTATTACTTGGGATTACAGCTCTAGTCCAGGGGAATCCCCAAACCAAACATGCCCTAAGTGGACTAATATAGGGATTCACATTTTAACTCTGTACTATTTAAGCACCATAGCATACTTCCTCATTGCGGTGAATCTGTTCGTACACACTAAGATGGCAGGGAGCTCTATGTCCATCTAAAAAAAATACTCTCTCCATCCCGGAGGTATTTGCACCCTAGGGGTGTCACATTTTTTAAGAAAAATGTGTTGTTTTAAATAAAGTTATGGCATGTGGATAAATATGTGTAGAGTTTTGTGAGCGTGCACGCAAATCAATGTTTTTTTTAATATTGTGCAAATTTGTGTGGAACATTCAAAAAAGGAAAGTGTGCAAATTCTTTCGGGACAAAGGGAGTATATAAATAATGAGAATAGCTGATTCCCAAGATGACTAATACAAACGCAAGCACGTCAGGGAATTTGGTAATCAGATCATGCTTCTTACATATGCTCCATTTGTATTCTACTACGGTTATGTCATTTATGTATGAGTGAGTTCTATAAAATTTATACTTTAGGAGAATTAACATGATATTCATATTAAAAAGCCATTATATTTATCAAGGTTCCAAATTGTAGCATCAAGCCAGCCTTCCATTTGCTACCAACTAATACAGAGAAAGAAGATGATAACATTCTCCAATGAGAACACCTGATTGCAACCTCAACTTGTCCCCTACAAGTGAGATCTATTGTTTCACCAATATCTAGCCTAGATATATATAATATTAAGAAATATGAGGGCGGGTGGGTGGGGGGGGGGGGACTCAATCCATCTGAACTCATAGGTCGAATAAAGTTTTGTAATCAAGCTTTATCACAATCAGATGGAGTAAAATCTCTTTCAAGAGCAACTAGCAATAAATGATCAACCAATATCACTTGGGTCTAGGAAACAGTAATACATTAGACAGGTAAATACATATCAATGTTGATACATAAGTTTCATAAACAAACATGTCTCCTACATGGATGCAAGACTAAATCCAGGGTTAATTATAGGCGCAAGGCACAAATATGTCCATTGGAAGTGTGGCACAAAACTATATTTCATTAACATATATTATAAAGTTAGTTACTAGATTCATAACATAAAATATTATCTTTTAGACATAAATCTTGTTAAATCTGAGATAATATGCATACAATAATGACAAACATAAATTTGCTTAGCCTCTCCCAAAATCCATAATAAGAAACTAAAATGAAACATTTTGAGAGAAGTAACTTACACTTATTTGTCCTAGTCATAGATAATAATTTGTGATGCATGTTCCACTAAATAATTACTCATAAATTTATCATTAAGCTCCAAATAGCAGTCAATTAGTCTCCTAATCCTCTTCATGAAATTCCTAATGGTCAATGAAGCTTCCATTCTCTCTTGTCTTCCCTTTACTAGTATAAACTCTAGCCTTTTGTTTTAACTTTATTAATAAGGTTTTCACCAGCCGACAAATGCTGTGAAAATTTTACTAATAGTTGTTTTGCACCTCTTATAATGAGCACACCATAGTGCCTAGGCAATACCATATGAATGTGTTCATTCCCCATATTACAGTAGAAGCAGCCAATGCTTTCTTTTTTCTATCTTGTTAATAGAGTACTCCTAAATACAGCAGACCGCGAAAGATCAGAAAACCCTTGTTCAAGAAACTAGAGCCTTTTCTTTCTCCAAGAAATTTCTCATTCTTTTCCAGACACACTTCTCTGTAGCAGTAGCCATGCATGATACCTTTGTATTGCAATTAAAGCAGCAAGCATAATAGAGCCACATCCTTAACATTTTCACCACAACTCCAAGTTCATCTTAACTCAAAGAAAACTATGACCAAATACAGAGTACAAATCTAATAATGACACTAAAGCTCTAGCATTAACATAGAATTAGTCACCAGAACGAGAAACCTTGCTTGGTTTCATATGAGAAAGAAAATGACACCATATAAAGTAAACATTCACTACAACACCCACTTTGGAAGCTACAATTCAAACACTCTGCGGTACCATGATCATGGTTTAGTGTATGCCCAAATTTACCACATCATGGCATTTATCCACCAAATTGTTATACGAATGAGAGCATTCATTTAAAGAATCGCCTTAAAAGTAAACTTCTAAGACGAAAGATTATGCATACGCTCATCACTTACCAGATCTGGAAAGTATACATTCATGTCAGCGTTCAAATGTTCAACATTGCTAACAATAAAACAACTTTAAGGAGAAAAAAAAAATATATATATATATATATATAATACAACCTCGGGATCAATTACTATGCAAGCAAATTTCAACCAACATGACAAAGTACCTGAAGTCCGCCATCTCCAGCGGGGCAGAATACGAGAAGAGGAGGTGGTGCCCGGTCGACGGGGACCTGAACGGGAACACTGAAGCCTCTCCGAGGGAAGTGCTGGGCTGAAGCAGCAGCTGCCGCTCCAGCAACGAAGGACGGTGCCGGAACGGCGGCGTCAGCAGCATAATCATCACGGTGCTGCTGGTCTTCGTCTCTAGCGAACCCTAGGAACCCCGCGAGTCTCTTAAATAACCCCATAATCAACACTCAAAATCATGTATACACAACCCCCAAAAAAATTGCAATAGAGATGAATTAGGGTTCAGAATTGGACTGGGAAATTGGGGGTATTTCAGAGGTTTTGACAATAATGCTAACCACCGCGATGAAGACTCCGAATATGTGCTAAAGATTTATTAGTAGTTTTTTATTAATACATTTTTGCACCAGAAATTAACGAGGGAGGAAATTTAAGTACTCCCTCGGCCCAGAAGACATTGCGATGTCTTTTGGCCACGGGATTTAAGAAAAAAATATAAAATGTACATTTTTATGAATATTATATGTGTGTTGTAAGAATGGAGTTTAATAAATAGTTTTCACTTTTGGATATGCAATTTTTTTGTGGGACAGACCAAAATAGAAAATATGCAATGTCTTTTGGGACGGAGGGAGTAGTATTTTGTTAATACATTTTTGCACCAGAAATTAACGAGGGAGGAAATTTAGTACTCCCTCCATCCCATAGGTGTTTTCACCTTTGAGATGACATAACTTTTAAGAAAAATAGAGTGTTGTGTAAAGTTATATTATTAAAATAATGAAATTAGTTGGATTGTGAGGATAAAGTTAAAGTAATAGTTTCCATTTATAGGGTATGAAAACAATTGTGGGACGGACGGAAAAGGAAAGTGTGAAAACAATTATGGGACGGAGTGAGTAGTATTTTATTAATACATTTTTGCACCAGAAATTAACGAGGGAGGAAAAGTTACGAATTGATTAACCAAATAGTTATGAAAATAATTATCGCCAACAAAACTTTAATGTGGTAATATATATATATATATATATATATATATATTTATATATATATATATTACCAAGTCAAGAGATCTGATTTACTAGTCCAAAGATCTCTACTAAATTTACTATTAGGTTGAATGAATTACAAAGTTATTTGAAATAGATCACAACGGTAAAAGTTCATTTTAATTAAGGGAGCAAAATTAATAAGTACACTATCTTATGTTTGTTTAGAAAGTCATATGTATTGACGTAGATTTTTGCGATCATACTTCATGCAAAAAAAAAATTCTCTCTTTTTTGAATATTGGTAATATGTTCATTTTATTTTTTTTAACAAAGTTAACTTAAAAAAATCGAGTACCATCTATTTCAAATAGTGTATTTTGAGGATTTCAATTTTAAAATAAGTGATTACGGATATTTTGAGGAATTTATTAGTGATATATTGCACAATTAGGCTGTGAAAAAATGTGATTAGTGTACAAATGTCAAATTTTTTATTAATTGTTCTATTAGGCATTTGATTTTTTTTTTTTAAAGTGCTGAGTCAGATTGATGCGAATCACGACTCCGAAGAATACTTTCGCGGCTCTAGCTCGGACTAGCAAGCCAACGATAACAGCAATAAGTCTTGCAAATAAGTTTTAATTGATATTGATAATAATTTCTCAAGCAAATGATTACATTACATCCTATATAGAAGTCTGATATTTCTCAGGAAATCTAATATTAATCATCAACCAACTCCTAAGATTAAGATAATAAGCTAGAAAGTCTCACGTAATCAACAGAATATTATCCTCCTGCGCCCGATCACATATGGGTTTCTTTGTTTGTGCCCTCCTCGGTCTGACTTGTGGATGATGGTTAGGCTTGGGCCACCTTAATTTTTGCTCGTCTCGCTTGATTATATGTATTCTTGAGCCCACGGACCTCGTTCGCATCACAAATTTTCAACTTGTGTGTGAATAAACTTTCTTAAAACTCTTACTCTTGCATTTTTATTTTAGAAAAAAATATTTTGATTTGGCTGATAGAGCATTACATAACGTATGTATCATTATCATGATCTTGTGGGCAAAAATACAAAATTGGGCCGAGACTAATGGCTACGTGCACGAAGAATAGAAACTCATTTTTGACAAGTTTCGGAGTAAGTTTGCAATCTCTATTTTAAGATAAGTGCTTTTAAAATTAAGATAAGTGCTTTTAAAATTTAAAAATTGGATCACAACAGTTTTTTTTTTTTTAAAAAAAAAGCACTTCCAGCCATAGAAATAAAGAACCAAAATAGATACTTAGTATGTTCTTGAAAATTCATGCTTGATGTGTCGGATTTTCTTTTAAGAGGATTTATTATGCTTTAAAATTATAATTCCGAATAATTTCAATTATTAATATTTCTTTGGAAAACAATTTATGATGTTCATATTACTTAAAAAAAGTAAAACTTACAAATTAATTTCAATTACTTATACTCCACAAAAATTTGCATTTACCTTTTAAGTTAGTCTAGTCTCATAAAAGTTTGTATGCTCCCAAAAAAAATCTCTCTTTAAATATTCACCCTCAAAATTTTTATCTCACAATCTCCATTATACACATTCTACTTATTGCATATATTTGCCCCCAAAAATACCAGACTTTCGGGACGGAGATAGTAACATGTTCTAAGTTACCTAAAATACTTAGAGTATGTTTGATAGATACTTTTATCTTACGAACCAAACATACCCTTAAGTGTCAAATAATCCATTGCAATAAAGAAAATTTTAAAAAATCAATTTAGCGATAAATAATTCTAACTCATACACATCCAAAAAAACAAAATGGTGGCATTTAATTATTGAATAGACGAAAATGATCTAATGTCAAACGGTGGATACAAATTTATATGTCTTAACACGAATATGATAACAACACATAAACAAGAGATCCACTATCATTTTAATTGCCAATTGACACATAAATTTGTGTTCACCCATGTGACATGTGACAAATTTATTTACAAGTGATTAGAAGGTGATTCACAAGTATGTACAATGAATATAAAGATTGAATATGCAGAAATTTCCATAGATACCCAAAGCCATTAAAATTTAGGATTTTGAAAAATAAAGATCTGTTAATTCTAGAAAACTAGATTTCTATTTCAATATTAACGCTTTTGATATTTCTCGTAATCTAAAAACAGAGCAAGCAAAACTATTTGATAAAGAACAAAGAATATCCTTTTTCTGGAGGGCATCATACCGATAGCCCAAAAGAGCAAAAAGCCTGTGAGTCTCATCCAGGGCAAACATGACTTTTTTCTGGAAGAGGAGCAAAAAAAACAAAACTGGGAGTCCCATCCAGGGCAGACATGACTTACAACTAATTTGGGGGTGAAAAAAGGGAATCAAGATTGATTTTCAATGTGTAAAAGAGAGTAGCTACATCATACTTACATCCAATAGAGTATTTTCTCCTCTAGCAACTGATTTAGTTGGTTATGTTTGTTTTCTATACTTCACAGTAGCCGGCTGAGGGACTTGATGAGCAATTTCAAGTTCTTTCTTGTAGCTTCGTCCCCAGTAAATCCCAACACATCCGAGCTTATATTCTGCAAAACAGATAGCAGTTGAGAATGAAAAATGTAGCAACAAGTAATTCTGATAATATAATGAAAGGTAATAACCACTCAAAACAATTCAAAACCAAGGCATGTGTAAGGGCAGAACCTACCTCAATGTTCTTTAATGTGAAAATGAGGGTATAAATCGACTTCTGAATTAATTCGGTGTTTTCCGGGGTCAGAATTGACGATTGCACCTTTCTGTATATTTCACATACAAGGTATCATTAGCCAATTGCTACATAACTCATATTCAGAAAATTCAACTCCCAGACATTCTAATGATGAACAAACCATATTGACATGAAACTTATAATTTAAAACCAAATTGCAGATTATGACATATTCTGCCTGCTAGACACTATATTCAGATAAACCATAAAAAGGGTCACTAAACTATGAAAATGCTAAGCAAATGGATTCGTGAACATAGGTGAAGGTAACTTTCTGTGGTTAGACATTGCAACACAACGAAATAATTCCATATTCTATTCCCTTAATGAAGAAAATGCTGACCAAATTTATCTATAAAACAATATGACATTATCATATGCACTCTGAAATGGTTTAATGTTGCATGCACTTAATTCATTCAAAACTAAAATCAATCCTTCTGTTTCAAGCACACATCAAAGACTACCTTAAATCATCAGAAGCTCGTGAAAGACTTTTGGTTAAGTTCTCAACTTCCTTCAGCAAACCACTATCATGAACTTCAGCCAGCAATGGTTCTACATCCTCAGCTATGGCTTGAATCTGAGAAATCACTACATCAGAGACAGAATTTTGTATGAGAACAATTAAATGCTATGACACAACAGCGAAATCATTTATTTGTTCAAGAACGAATCATGATGGGTGTGCTCAGTTATCCATATCGTGATTTTTCTAGCCCCATTTGATAAAAGCTTTAATTTGCTTTTGCTTGCTAGACCATGTAAAGATGCACGGTCTGCCCTAATTAAAGCAGCTGCTCAGCCAAGGCTACCTACCTATATCATATATTTGACAAGATAAGAGGATCTGCCATTTCAAATATCCTAGACTCCCCAGTCCAAACTAATCTTGGACAAAGATGTAATGCCAAAAGGAAAGGGAAATACTAATAAATCGATTTATTCAGCAAAAAACAGCACTGGGGAGCTGTACGAGATGCAAGTTTAGTTAAATATGCAGAGACAGTTCATAAGAAACTAACTTAATAAATGGATGAACTTTGCAATACTGATGCTTAAAAGGTATACTAAGTACCATCTCATACTGAGTATATAAAAACAGATAAAACAACAAACTAAGCTGTTATCCCACTATGTGGAGTCCACTATATGAAGGCCCTCTTAAAGTCCAAACTATCCCAAGGGCGTTGTGTTTCTCTGATTTTCTCATCTATTGGGGCGACTCACTATCTTTCTATCTAAGCTAGCACATCTGCACATGGCACACCAACAGCAACAGCAACACATTGATTTAACAGCAGTAAACATTAGTATCTCAATATTGCTGGAAAAGAATTAACCTAAAATTGCCAGAAAAACAACAAACTATATGTGAAACCAAGCACAGTTAAATTTTGGAACAAAATGTGCTTTACAAGGCGCACAGACAGATCACCAGGAACAGAAGTGCTAAGAACCATTGGTCAAACGAAAGAGTGCCTTTTCCCAGAATAATAAGATATACGGCCCAAAAATACACACCATTAGGAAGATACAGATATTAACACAAACATAGATAAAAAAATACACTATTGGGCAACTGAAAGGTAATTACTCTCTGTAGTAACCACTTCCATTGTAAAAAATGATAACATTTTCCTTTAATTTCAATGACTGAATGCGATCAAAATTTGCTAGATTTTGGCAGGAAATGACGGAATAATGTAAATTCAAAACTATAAAGATCATCAGCGCAAGTTTATTCGAGATAAAACTACAATCATAGTATAAAAAACAGATACACAAAGACCACACCTTTGTAAGCAGAGGTCGTGCCTCTTCAATGACATCAGTAATCCGCTCAGCCAATGAAAAGGTATTTGCAACACCAATCTCTTCAACTTCACGCCCAATGCGAGTGAATATTCCAACCAACACGTCCAAACTCACACCTTGGCGCCCCTTAATCTTTTGTCTGTCACATACAATTAAACCCTCTTTAACACAATCTGCTTCAAGAGGTCCAACCAAAGGTGTTGGAATGGGGTCTCGGGGGGTGATATCAATGAGAGTTTCCATGAGAAGACCGGACTGATTGACTTCAATCAATGAATTTCGCGGTATTATAATTTTATCATCATCAATCTAAAACACCAAAACCAAGATAAATAATGATATAGTGAGAATGCATTGAAGCCACACTAGAAAACAAGTTGAAAACCTATTTTAACAGCCTCACCTCAACAAGTGCCTCAATATTCCTCAACGAGGAATTGATACGGACCACATTCCCAACATTTATGCCTCTAATCCTAACAGGTGTTCCAGTGGAAATGCCACAAGCTTGATCAAACTCAAAAACAGCCAAATACTTGCTAAACTTTGATCTTAACTGAAAACCCCTCAACCAGGCCAAACTAAATGCCAGTAGAAATGCCCCAGAAATAAGGAACAAGCCAACACCACCCTCCCACACACTTTTCTTACCAAAACCAAAATCACTTAAAGGTCTCAAAGTTTGCTTCCAAATCTTGCGAGGGACATCCAAAACCAGAGAGAGTGGACTCTTCGTTTCTGAAGATGATGCATTCTGCTGGGTAGGATCCGTATCAGCAGATGAAGCCGCTTTCACAGATAAGGGTTTCCTGCTCTTATTCCAAATAGTCAGACATGGCAAGAATCCCAATGCTGCACCATTCCTTGAACTACGTTTGATGGAATAGGATTGCAAGAGTGGGGGGCTTCTTGAAAGAAAAAGCAGTGAATTCCCTTCCATATATATATCTATTTCCTTAAACCTAAACCTATGTGCCAGAATGTAATAAACAAATTTTTGTCATAATTCAAACATAAACATCTTTTTAGGAATATGACTGTAACAAGAAAGCCATGATTAATTTGCATACATAAAGGTATATAATATAATACTCTATATTGTTTCCAATTGACAGAATCAATCAATTAATTAAAGATGTAAATCTAAACTCAAAAGTTCACGAATGCCGGGCTTGGGTTCATAGCAAATTTAGCAGCGCATAAATAAATAAAAAAACAGAGAAACAAGAAAGTTTACTCAGTAATCTCAGGTGCCGCTGGACGTCGACGCTAGTCGCGGAGGTGGAGGCAAGGTTAGACGTCAATGTTGGAGGCACCACTGCTATTTCTCAAAGTAGGAACGTCAACACTGGAGGCACTCGACCTCTCGCTCTTGTGGCACAGTGGAGGCGACGGAGAGAAGCGGCGCGACAGTGGCGAAGGGCGGTCGGCAGCGGAGGTGATTTGGGATTACGCTAGGGCAAGTCCATATGAAAAGTGGATTGTGAAAAAATTATCTCCACAAAATCGCATTGGTTTAACAAAATGTTTAATTATGAATCTTGAATAATGTGTCCTTATACATCCTTTTGCATCCTAAATTCACTCAAGAGTAATCAGATTTTACCTAGTTGTTAATAACTTGGGTCACTCGTTCAAACTAGTAGTTCGGTGGACAGGTGAACTAATCCACTTCATTTGAATATTTGTTTGTGTTATTTCGGAAAACTCTTTTTCCGGTATTAAGATAACCCTAGAGGTAATCCACGATTCAACGACTTCAATTTTTCTTTTTTACGTGGCAGCCTCTTGATGTGAATGAGAACACTACAAGTCTAGTGTGATCTTGAAAAAAAGTATTGTTTTTTATTCGAATGTAGCATTATCTCCAAGTATATCTCTAGAATAACTATAACTTGCAATGCATATTATTCTTGTCATAACCCTCTTTATCTAAATTAAATATTCTACTTAATCTACTACAAGTAAAATGTAAAAGGTGATGATTATATTGTGAAAATATAAAAAAGATCGTGAAGTTATATAAATACAAGGAAAAATTACAAAATATTTTACAAAATTGACACAAATTACAAATAGGTTTATGTGCAGAAAAAAAATATACTTCTGTGCAGAAATTGTGAACCAATTTATAAATATAACTACTTTTTTGAACCAATAAGTAAGTGACCCTAAATACAATTGTTTAGATTGCAAATGGGAATTAGGAAAATATTCCCATTAAATTTCAAACTTTTACATTTTGAAACTCATCAGTTATAGAGAATGGGCCAAAAGGGCCAATTATTCGGCCCAAAAGTAGAACATTGGG
This sequence comes from Prunella vulgaris, assembly GCA_026898435.1. NCBI lineage: Eukaryota > Viridiplantae > Streptophyta > Magnoliopsida > Lamiales > Lamiaceae > Prunella > Prunella vulgaris. The sequence continues at coordinate 517,658 of JAPKLY010000223.1, read as the reverse complement.
CTCCAAAGATAAAGCCCACCGAATCCAATTTTTATTGGCCCAGATTATTGGCACAAGCTTTGGGAAATAGACTATCCTTAAAAATGTTCTGCAATATTTACCAAAATTAAAAAAATTTAAATAAAAAAACTAATAATTTTTTTTTATTTTCATTATATTAAAAAAATATTAAAAAAATTGTCATATATTTATTCAAATAGTGTATTGCCCAAAGATTGCTGGTGCGAATAACCTGGGCCTTTTTTAATTTTCAATTAGCGTGACATGAGAATTGCTGAACAATAATGAAAATGGCCTTATTCGAATAAAAGTTCATTAATTAGAAATAAGAAATATGAGGAAAAGCGTAGCATAGCATACCAGCAATTCATACTAAACAAAACGAGCTCCTCGTGAGTTCGTCTCGTCTCGGTTCATTAAGCCCCGATTCGGCTCGATTTGAATGTATTGAACGGGTCGAGCTGAACTCAAAAAAATAATCGTTTGTTTAATGAGCTCAGCTCGACTTGTTAGACTCCCGAACTGGTCGACAAACTCGAAAAATATGGGTAACTTTATAAATATTATTTAATTTACGGTTTAAATTAATTATAATGTTTTATATAATAATACAATTCTAATTTACAAATCATTCATACTGATGAATTGATGATATTTTTATCTTTATTGAAGTATGTGAATTAAAATATATTGAATTATAGAGTTATTGATATAATATCAGTTAAATATATTTTTTCAGGATATACGAGCTCAAGTCGAGCTTTAATGAGCTAAATCGAACTTTGCTCGTAAATTTTGAGCTCGAGATCGAGCTCAAACTTATTTTAAGCTAAACGAATAGAGCCGAGCTAGATATCTAGCTTATTTTTCTTTACGAGTCGAGCTCGATAAGCTTAACGAGTCGAGTCGAGCCTGCACTACTTAAAACTCGCTCGTCTCGTATAACAACTCCAATCATACACACTTCTTCGTGATAAATGCGATACCTATAGGCACAACTATTATGAAACAATTGATTGTTGTGACTTGGATTAACTTGCGCAAATATTTGATTCTTTTCCACATGATGACATGAACAATGTTTTCAAATTAGATTCATCATCAAATTGTACCATAAGTCAATACTATAACAAAAAATTGTATATCGGGCATGGTTCAGTTTGGTTTTTAAAAATATTATATTATGAGTGCTAATTTGCTTTATTGAAATATGAGAAATTAATTTTTTTTATTTCATTTGTTTTAGATTTCATTTATGTGACATCAATCTATGATTAAATTTATCGTGAATTATTAGGTAAAAATAGACTGGACCAATTTCTCCATAAAAAATATTTATCAATTTTATGTATTAAAGCAAGTTGGCCACAAATTTTTTTTTTTTTAGACATATTATGAGAAAAAAACAGTGAAATAGGGAGAAAATGGGTGGTATTATGAAAATAAAATTAGTCGCAACTCTATTGTCGATTGGTGCTGTGTCAACCTATTATTTTCAATAAATCGAAAGTTGTGTCTGCTGGTTTTGAAAATAAACTTAAATAATAGTTTGGAATTGTTATTTCAAACCATAACTTATATGTATAATATGAAATTTATTATGAAAAAATTGATTTGGAATACTTATTAGTTCAATAATTAATACACTTCAAAGTTCAAACTCATATTATTTTGGGAAAGTCAAATTGTACTCTTCAAACTAATACTTTTTAATAAATATAATTAGTGAAATAACTCATATATTTTTAAATAGGTTACATTAATTAAAACAAATTTGTCTTAAACTTACATTAATCATTAATCAACATTAACATCTACCAATTTTTTTTCCATCATCATTGTAGCCCTTTCTGCTCAATCGATTTCAATCACTTCGTCACAAAAACTTGTATCAAATTGTTATTTAAAAAAAATTGTAATAAAAATATGCAATATCCACGTGTCATGCATGAGATTGCTATGGTGATTTTCAATCAAATCATGAAATTGAATCAATCTAAATTCATAAATCATAACCACAGGGCGTTTGGTTAGGGTCTCTATGATGCTTTGTTGGAGGAGATTTGTGTTGATGAAATTTATTGTTAAAGACAAAGATTTATTTATTTATCTTGTGAAACTCCATCATTAATAATGAAAGAAATAAGTTGAATTGCTATTTGATATAATCTTTAATTTTTTGCACACAAGAGTTACATGTAAACGAAGTGATTATTTTAAATACAATAAAATATTTAAAAAAATTATATCATAAATTGTACTACATCCGTCCATAAAAAATATGTTCGCTATGTCTTATTAATAAAAATATGTACACCCCCTTTATGAAAACAATCACTTTATTATCGATCCATAACTTAATTACAACATATATAATTGACTTTATGGGCCCCAACCAGTGGAACGTGAGTTATGAGACCTTCGAATTAGTCGGTCCTTGGATTGAATATCAAATATCAAAATAAAAAAATACTCACATCTATTTTATATGAATATTTTATTACTTTTTTTATACATGGGCAAAATAGATGTTAGCATAAATTATAAATTATACGGGAGAGAATATCTTTAATTTTCATGTTCTAAAAGAATTGCATACAATAGTTTCAACTGCTAATATATATATATATATATATAAAACATGTACTATGCAACTAAATAATTACCCAAGCTTATCAAAGTTTTGTTTTTATCAAGTAAAATAATACTCCCTCCACGGAGAAAAAATGAGTATGTGAGTCTAAAGTTAAATAATAAGATAAAAAATATAGTTTATTCACTTTTATGAGTAATTTTTATTTTAAATGTGTGAAAGTAGAGTTGTGACGTTTAAATAAAGAAAGTAAAAAATAATAATTTTTGAACGGAGGAAGTAATACGAGGGGTGTCCCTATCAAAAAGCTTGACACTACCAGATAAATGGAGGCATCACAAATCAATTTGATCTTGGTTGATTTTATTTATTAAAAAGAAATATGATAATGGAGTTCATAATCAAGACGTCCCCCTCCCACCCAAACTCATTCCTTTTTTCCCACTTGTTCTATACCTACATACAAATTTTATATTTTTTCTTGGATTTTTTTTTAATTTATTTTAATATCCTCGTATTACAAGTGGGCTTTTATCTAAAGTTTTATGATTTTTTAAAGATTTTTTTTACTATCATCGTACTATTAAGTGTTATAACAAATGGGCATTCAAAAATCTAGATAAAAGATCATATCCAGATTTTATTTTTTCATGGCTAATTCTTTAGATTCATAATTTCTCGTTCATTAATATAGGAGGATTTATAAATCAAATCAGAGAAAAATTCTGCACATACGAGATCGTATCACACCTTGTGGAATGCCCATCCACATTATTAAATTAGTAATGTAATTTAAAAGTATTTAATTAAAGAGTCACTTACACATTGGTTCAAAAAAAAAAAATTGGTTTACAATTTTTATATAGAAGTATAATTTTTTTTTGCAAAGAAAATTAGAAAATTAGTGGAAGAGAGAAACTTGGATGGATGGGATGGAAAACGGCCTTATATATGATGAGATAAAATTTTGTTTTAGTATGTAAATATTATTTTGTTTGAAAAAATTATTCGTATAGTCAGAGTCAATATGCATTATTTTAAGGAAAATTAAATATAAATAAATTAATTCATCATCTTTTTATAAGTTCAAACTATATGAATAAAATAGCGTTATTTCATGCTGTCAGAGTTTAAACTCGTTCAATATTTTGGGATCAATCTATCATTATATATTCTTGAAATTACCACTGAAACTATGTCTCATACATGAGAATGTCTTTGTAAATTAATAAAGATGAATTAATATATAAGGGACAGTTACAAAGAGGATTTTTTTTTCTATATTTATTACAACGAAAGGTAAGTGCTGGCACGGAGCTACACTGGGGACAGGGGGCACTGGGCCCCCTGAAAATTTTAAATTGATTAGTATATATATAATATTTTCTATACTTAAACTTTATATAAATGTAGCTGATTGGTTTTAGAGTGTAGTATAAAACTTTTCTTCTAACGAAGATGAGGGTTCAATTCCTTTATGTAACTTCTTCTCTCGTTTTTTTTTTCTTTTCTAATTTCAGGCGTTTTTATTTTATTTTTTTAATTAGATTTATGATCAAAATATTTAATATTATTTTTTTTTATCACAAAAAAATTATTAATAAAATTACACATTTTAGTATTAAAAGTTTCGAGTACTATAAAGTATACATTATGTAGTGCCTAATAATATTTCAATAATTTTTTAAAAACATTTATCCTCTAAATTAATAAAATAATTAGAAGTTAAAATTTGATGGATATTGTAATTACGTTCTAACTAAAGAAAGAATTTTTTTTTTAATGATATTAATATTTTAGCAGTTTCAACGCTATCTCACATTTTTTATATAATTGGAACAATTAATTTTTTTTTCAAAACCATAACAAAACTTAACTTGTTTAGTTTAAATGAAATTAAATATTTTGTTTATAATGATTTTTTTTATAAACATAACATTATTTAATCTTTATAAAAATATTAACGGGTCCCACTGTTCAAAATTTCTGGCTCCGTCACTGGGTAAATGTGCAATTTTTAAAATATTTGCACATTCCTTCTGAGTGTGCTCTTAAGTGTGCAATTTTTATAAATTTTACATACTTGTCCATCTCTACAATTTTAAAAAAAAAATGTGTCGCTCTTTGTTTTTTTTTTCTCTATATGTAATGCATATAAATTTCCGACTAAGGTCAATAAAACCTGTCTAATCACGTTAACTTCAATTACAACTCACGTATGTTGTCCTAATTATATAAATTTGGTTAACGACGTACGTATTTGTCTTAATAGAAAGCAACATAAGCCAAACATTTATATTTATATTATTATTATTATTATTATGTAATTAAATTAGATTAGAGATTAGATATATGTATGTGCATTGAACTTAATTTAATTACATCATCTCGAGTGTCCAAATTAAGCTAAGGTCGTCGTTCGGTTTACCAAAGTGAATGCTGCACCCCCAATATCATAACTTTATCCAATTAGGTCAAATCTCTTCTTCTGTGTAACTACAAAATCTACATTCTCTGTTTCTAATTTATTATCATCCTTTCAAAATTATTACCTAAGTTTTTATTCCATTCCTCCATCCAAAAATTATTTTTATGTTTTAATTATTGTATATATCAAATGCATCGTGAAATTTAAATGAACGTATTTTTAAGAAGTCGCTCTTGTTATTGTTGAGAACGTACCTATATTTTTACTGAGAAGTTACACAATTACAATTAAAAAATAGATATCTTTTCAACAAAAAATGAGAGTGATTTTGCAATGATAATATGAACAATTTTATTTTTTCAATGATTGTGTACTTTTCAGGGGTGTATGCATTATGTATATCGTGCATTTATAAATTTATTTATACTTTTTGTTTGCAATTAGTTAGAACGTTAAAAATATACATTACGTGCACAGTATAATTTAAGTTCAATTTTAAAAAGTCGTCCATGATATTTTTTAAAGATTAGTTTTTATTGAAAAATACTCCCTCAATTTATTTTCAATGATAGCAGAGCAATCTTTTAAAAATATACTTAAATTGTATGGTGTATTCTGAAAAATAATCTTTTAAAAATGTGTGTGAATTACATAGTGTACAAGTGCACCAAAAATTTGCTTGTGTACTCTCTATTAGGGTTAAAAGTACATTCCTACCCAACATTCTTCTATTTCCTAATTTTAATTGCCCCATCATGACAAAACCTTTTAATATGTTGGAGTAAATACACTAAGCTTTGATTAAAAATATGCATGCATGTTTACTATTTAACCTGACTTTTATAAAATAATAAATGTAATGATATTTAATGCAACATAGTCCAATAATAATAATAACTCGTTCTTTTTTATTATACTTGAAAATTTTAATATATAATATTAAGATTGCACTAATACTTTCTAATAAAATTGTCAAAAATATTAAAAATATAAGCAAAATGAAAAATGAGTTTTATGATGAAGCTGGTTCACCTAATATAATATATAGGATTGATATTAAGATATATATTTTGGAAGAAAAACTCAAATCAAATTGGTATTAAAATATTTTTTAATTAGCTTGTATCTTTTGTATTTTGTGGTGTTATTTTATGACTATATTGTAATTGTTTAATTTTATAAGGGAGTGTTTATTTTATTTAACATAGAAAATATTAAAAAATAAATATAAATTATTTTGACGGTTGAACCTCCGATCCAAACGGTTGGACCGATTGAACTGTGAACCGTTGTCTTGTAAGTAGGGGTGGGAATAGGCCAGGCTACCCGACAGGGGCCTACGACCCGGCCTACTAAAAGCCTTGTTAGGCTCGGCCTATTTAATAAATAGGTCAGGTTCAGGCCTTTTCAAAAGCCTATTTAGTTAAATAAGACAGGCCCGAGCTTTTTTAAAGGCCTTTTAAGCCCAACAGGCCGACCTATTTAATATTATATATATAATATATAAATATATATTTAAGATATTAATTTATAAGATATAATTTTTCATTTTTATTATTAATTATATATAGATGCTCTAATGGAACATGGTCAATGGTCACAGAAGGTGGTAAGTTGAAGAAAATATGAACAAATTTTTTTTTTTGTGATTTTATTTTTCTTTATAAGTAGTTGAAGAAAATTGGAAGGAACATTTATCATTTATGTATTGATTTTTTGAACTACTTTATGGTTTTGTTATTGTTTTTTTAGTGAGTTGATGTAAGCTTTAACGATGTTATTTGTGATTTGATAAAATGTTTAATATTATTATTGGTGTTATTGAGACATTTGTTAATTTTATAAATATAGTATTGAAATTTTCATAATGAATAAAAGGTTATGAAATTTTTTTATTAGATAGGCCTTTAAAAGGCTTTCAGGCCTGGCCTATTTGCTAAAAAGGCCCAGGCCGAGCCTACTAAAAAGTCTTTCATAGATAACAGGCCAGGCTCAGGCCCATTAATAGTGAACCAGGCCCAGGCTTTTTTGTGAGAGGCCTAGTCTGGCCTGGCCTATTCTCACCCCTACTTGTAAGGTTTGGTTCCCGATCCGATTATGAAAACACTGATTCTAAGTTGTCGGATTCATATATCATTCCTTCCTTACAAAGAAAACAGCAAAAGTAAAACAAAACAAAAAAAGAAGATATACTTGAATATTAATTCTAAAAAACTCGAATGCAACGAGTGCCACAGGGGTGTTGCATATATATGGACAAACGAAACAATGTCGACTTCAAAGACATACATTACATATATAATGAGTTAATGTAATCCTAATTATATATAAAGAGACTCTCGTGCACCGGTTGTACTAGGTAACTAATAAATAAAATGTACTAATATTACTCTCGTTTCACAAAAATTTTCATATTTTTCTTTTTAGTTCATCATTCAAAAGATTGCATATTTTTAAAATAAAAATATTCCTTTAAATCTTCACCCTTAAAATCTCTACCTCACAACTTCACCCTACATGTTCTATTCATTACACATTGTCATAAAAATTATGTTTCAAAAATACCACAAACTTTTTAGAGAACAGAGAATAATAATTCTACAATCAGTATTTCAATAAATGAACTGACGAACAAACTGGTGGGGCAACTAGTAGCCCGGTCCAACTCGTTGGAAAGAAAAACTAACTCGGTGGTCCAGCATATCCTGTTAAAAATTTAAAACTAGAAGTTATAAATTTTCATAGTATCAAAAAAATGTACAATTAGTGTTGAAATACTTAAAAATATAAAATATAATAAAAATTATGGGTTATAGTTTTATAATTTTATCGATTTTTCCGAATTAATCTTACAAAATATTTTTTTGGGTGATTCCACTATCTCATGGCCGGTTCTCAATTCAATCTAATTAAAAAAAATGAAATGACCGAAATATGATTATATTTAATTAAAAATATAATATTTTATCTTGAACATGATATTATATTCTTACACATTTTTTAACAGCTGGATATGAGCTTATCATTTTATATGCTTGAGCAATTGATTTTTTCTTTCCCTTCATTTTTTTGCTAATCTTCGAAACGCGTTGGTCATGAAGAAATCATCTTAATTTCCATATTTGGTATTATACCAAATAAGGGAAGTTTGTAATTTCTTAATTATCTTATAAAAATTATCTTGTAAACTTGTTTGTATTACTTAAAATAATATTATTATATTTATTTATTAATATCAATTACATGCATTCAGTAACATTAAATATGAACTAATATTATAATAATATTATGATATCAATAAATGTAAATAATGATATTTTTATATATATATAATATAATAATATTAATTTTATTTTATTTATGGACAAATTTTATAGAAGAGTGATTCTTAACTTATATGCAGTATTAACAAGTGATGCAGAACCGGCCTAGGCGGCCGCCTAGCTCCCGACCTGATTTTTGCAAAATCGATCCTTCTAGGCCTTTTCGAGTCTAGGCTGGCCTAGGCGGCATCTAGACGAAGGCGGCCAAAATTTTGTATTTTTATTTTTTATTTAAATTTAAAAAAAACTAGGCGGCCCTAGGTGCCAAAAAACGTCCGATTACCGATTTCCGACTTCTACAACCTTGGTATTTACTATTTATTATATGTTTCCTTGTGTTGATATATAAAAAAAGGTTTGCAATATGAATACAGTTGTTGAAAAAAAAAAAAGCCTCTTTTCAAATTTAATGTTATTTAATATATTAAAAAAAATTAATGAAAATAATAATATCCTTTAGTTAAACAACACATCATTCAATGTAATTCACATATAAAACATTTTCACTTTATAAGTTACTTATTATTAAATTAATTAAAAAATATTAATTTAATAATATTAATTTTTAAAAAAAGTAACTGATATTAAAAGTATATGATAAAATTGATTTACAACATACTCATTCTAATTAGTGTACTTTCAAACTTAGTAGCTAAGTCGATCAAGTAAACAACCTTTAACTCGGGGAGTCGGAAATCTGTCCCAATTAGTTTGGACTGAATAAATTATAAATACTAAAATTTCTTAAAGAAGAAGGAGCTATGAATTTATTTATTCTTTTATTAAGATAAAAAATTAAAGACGAATATAAAATATACTCCATCTGTCCCAAGATAAACTTCATACTTTTCTTATATGGACGTCCCAACTCTTTCTTCACACCCCAAAAAAGGAAACAACTCACACTCACAAAAGTCAATAAATTACACTTTTTTATATTTTATTATTTAATTTCACACTCATATACTTCACTTTTTCTTAATATGCGTGAAACTCCACCTATGAAGAAAATGTTGGGACGGAGGGAGTACTTAATTATAATTTAAATTAAAAAAAATCAAAATTATATTTTAAGCTTATTAAAATAAATGTAATTTAATATTTTCTTTCATGCAATTAAAATTTATGGACAGATTTATCTCTATCATCGTTTACGTGGCATCTACATTCATAAAAAATTTAAAGATAAAATTACAATTTAAATCACCATATTTTTTGATATTATATTTCAAGCTGATTTTTTGAATTAACAAAAACTCCAATTTTATTTATTTAGCAATTATGACTTACAAAAAGTAGATTTGTCCATGTACGTTGTCTACGTGGCAACAATCCACCATCTTAATTTGATAAGTATGTTTTATACGAAAATAATTTATGATGTGAATCACCTTTCAATTTTATTAATGATTACTTAAAAGTTTTATATTCTTATTAAATATTTTATATTCGAACTACTTTTTGTTAAAAAAGTTGATATTCTAAACTTAAATACTCCTTATAAAATATTTTTTTTATAATAAATATAAATACTATAAACAAAATTTTTTTTAGTGATTCTCACTGATCTCAAATTTAATATTCTCGTTACAAATTTTAATACATTTAATTGAATATTTAGATGTATCAAATATTTTAAAATAATTTTATGATAAACTGAACCTTAAACATATTTTTATGAAATTGTGTCTTACTTGGAAATTTATTTTAAAATTGCGGAAAGAAGAAGGAATAATGAGTTTATATATTATTTTAATAAGGTAAAAGAAATATTTTAATAAGGTAAAAGAAATATTCCTTCTGTCCATGAAAATTGAACTATTTTTTTGCACGTTATTTAATGCAATATATTGAAGGGTATTATGTGATATTGTGAGGTCCGTTTACAAATTTAAAAATTGTATATGAAAAATATGTTTGTATACTTTTTATATATAGAATTTTTAAATTTGTAAACGAACCTCACAATTTCACATAATACCCTCTGACATATTGTATAAAATCACGTGCAAAAAAAAGTACTCCCTCCGTTCCGCTATAAGTTGTTCGTTGTTTTTTGGCACACGAATTAATGTAAAAGTGAAAAAGTACAAATGATGTGATGAAAAAAGTGAAAAAGTATAAGTGATTTGATGGAGAAAAGTGAAAAATTAATGTAAATAGTGTAAAAAGTATTGAAAATAATAATAAAGAAGTGAATAGTAGTTTCCAAAAAAGGTAAAAAAATACAATGAGCAATATATAGTGAAACGGACAAAAATAACAACATGAGCAACTTATAGTGGGACGGAGCAAGTAGTTCAATTTTGAGTAATTAAAACACATTTAAGAGTATGATAAGTACAAAAAGAAAACCAGAGAGAATATGGATGGGCAGAGCGCCACGTATGTTTATAAATAGAACCGCTAGCTTGTTGGTTGTTGGGTTGGGTTAGGACAATGCGAGGGTCAAACATACGTGGGCCCACCCTCACCTCATTCACCTTCGTCACGTGTTCTCCCACGTACCTCCCTCACCCCTTTTAAATATTTTATTAGAATTTATACATATTTATATTAAATATTTACATAAATTTATATATCATTAAAAAAATTAATTTATATGTCTATGCATATAATTATGCATTATATTTATTTATATATCATTGCTTTATTTAAAAAGTTTTTTTTAAAGTAAAATTTTATGGTGTAAATTTTAATAGAACAAATGGAATAATAGTGACGGTTGAGTGTATTTATCGTGATAAATGCATGTGACACTTATTTTAATCAGATATATTTTAATTATATTAATTTTTGTGTTTTATTTTATTAGTATGAATATTTTATTTTACATTTTTATTCAAATTTACTCTATAAACCTATTAGTAATTATAGTTTATACTTGTGGTCAATTGTATAACATGTCTTTCCAAAACTACTTTCACACTTATTTTATTCGGACGTTCTAATTTTACTTTCACACACCTAAAAAAAAAATGTATACTCACAAAAGTCAATAAAATATATTTTTTTATTTAATTTTATATTTATATATTATTTTTTCTTTATTGACGTGCACAAGACTATTATAGAAATAGTTTTTTCTTTAAAATTGATTTTTTTTTTACCCGAACCTACTGACGTTGGGAAACACAAATCTTCTTTAATACGTAAAGGGACGTCTGCATGATGTTTTCTACCATCCTTATCTATTTTCCTATTTTACAGCATGCAATTTGTTTCAGCTTTTAATTCTAGAGAAATTAGCTGAATAACCTGATCAAGTAAAAAGAAAAAAAAAAAAAAGAAGGTATTCCCACATATACTTTTACGACAAATTACTTCTATTATATTTATCTATAATATAAATATTAATATTGTTTATATTTAAAAATTCAATTAAACGTTACGTCACTTTTCATTATAAATAAAAATAATTTTAAAATAATAATAAATTGATTTTTTTTAAGTACTAATTGTTTTAAATTAGACGGAATGCATAAGGTATAGAAATGAAATAGATATGAAATGAAAGTCATAATTCTCAGGGGACGTTTGGTATAATTGTAAGGAATTGAAAGGATATAGGAATGAAAAGAAAATGGAATGAAAGTCATAGTTCTCAAATAGCTGAAATATGATAGATTACTTAGTTTTTTAGAATCAAAATCATAGTAGAGTCATTCCAAACACACACTATGACTTTGATTAACATTACTCAATTTCTAAAGTATCAAACCAAACATCGATCACCTCGTATAACTGGACTATGATAGACTACTCATCAATTTCTAGGAATCAAAATCATTCCAACACACACTATAACTTTGATTATCATTACTCACACTCCAAAGGATCGGTCCAACCAAACACCCCCTAAAATTTCTTTTTATTTTATTAGTATATACTCCCTCCGTCCCAGGGGTATTTGCATTCCTGGGATGTCACACGGTTTAAGGAAAATGTATTTTTTAAATAAATTAGTGGTGTATGGATAAATGTGTGAAAAGTTTTGTGAGTGTGCACGTAAATCGATGTTTCCCTTTTAAGTAGTGTGCAAATTGATTTGGGACAACCCAAAATGGAAAGTTTGCAAATAGATCTGGAACGAGGGAGTATTTTATAAAATATTTAAGGTCATTTCTTTTTGGTCATAAAGTAATTATGCGCTTACGTACTATATTACTAATTCATCAGCCCTGCACATCAATTTGAATGAGCACAATTTTATACATATATATATATATATATATATATTTGTATAATTGTGTGTTTGACAAGGAAACTTGTTCTTTCCCTTTTTGTTTTGGTCCAAAGAATATAATTAGGTTGGCCTGGCCAACTCGTAGTATATATAATCACACTTGTTCATTGTTTACATTAATATATAACAACACTTAAAAATTAATTAATGGAATTCATACATAATTAACTTATAACATTGCACATGTGCAATAATTCAAATAAATTTTACCTTACCTACTGACACAATTTGAATTGTGACGGTACCATAGTTTAAAAAAAATAAAATAAATAGACGTAGATTTTATATAAAAATAGTTTACAAGAAAATTAATTTAAAATATTAAATATTTAATTAAATGTATTAAAATATTCTGCAAAAATATAAGTTGGAATTAATAAAATTTATAACAATATAACATGATATTATTAATTTAAATTTTTTATACTTTTATTTAAATTTTTTAAACACCTAATTAAATATTTAATAAATTAAAACAAATTCATCATGAATTATTTTCATACGAAATTTTACTCTTCGAAAAATTATTAGGTGCATAGTATATATAACATGAGATATTTTTAAACGGTAGTATTATTAATATTGAATAGTTGCAATTATTTGTATAGAACTGTTATCGTTAAAATTGCAGTAAATTATTTAATAAAAGTAAATTGATATTAATTTGAAAATATATTTAAATCTCAAAATAAATATATTATATTTTTAGGTTTATTTATTTAATTCAGAATTGGTGCAAGTAAAACCAACAGGATGTTAGTTGTGGATAGGCATTATCCACGTAGGTTATCATGAAATACAGACAAATACTTCAAATGAAGTAAATTATTACTCCCTCCGTCCCAGTATAAATTGTTCGTTGCTTTTGGACAAACATATTAAAGTAAAAGTGAAAAAGTATAATTGATTTGATGGAAAAAGTGAAAAAGTATAATTGATTTGATGGAAAAAGTGAAAAAGTATAATTGATGTGATGGAGAAAAGTAAAAAAATAATGAGAATAGTGTAAAAAGTATATTGAAATAATAATAAATAAATGAATAATAATTTTCAAAAAAAGTAAAAAATTAAATGAGCAATATATGATGTAACAGACGAAAATGATAAAATGAGCAATTTATAGTTGGACGGAGGGACTATATTATAATAATATATTGCACCTTGATTTTCCTTCTCCCTACAATGAACAAAACGTATGAATAACTTTAAGTTTGTGGGTCCCCGGTCCGTGGTTAATTTTGGCTTATTGCACATAAAATAAAAACTTTTTCATTGATTATAATTTAATAAACTTTCAAAATTTGTGATAATAATTCAACCTAAACAATGTAAGCAACTCTCTTTTTAACCAAGCACACTATACAAGTTTAAGTATATATATTTTAAAAAATATACTCTATTCGTCCCTCTATAAATTTTCTTTTTTTTTTATATCTTTTCTAAAACTAATGTTCACTATTTTATTCATATTTTCATTACTTTTTACATTTTTCTTATTATTTTTTTACTTTTTCATTACATCACTTATATTATTCTCTCTGTTCCATAAAAATATGCACACTTTTCTTATTTGGACATTCTACACAAATTTGCACGCTATCTGAAAAGAATGTATTGTTTTACGTGCACATTTATACAATTATACACATATTTATCCATATGCCACTAATTTATTTTAAAAAAACACATTATTCTTATAAAATTGTGAAATTATAGGGGTGCGAATTCTTTTGGGATGAAGAGTGTATAACTATTTATTAAACATTTGTCTTAATTCATGAGCCTAAAAACAATTAAAACTTACGAATAAAATATTTAAGTTATACGGTACACTTATCCACACAAAACTAAATTAAAAAAAATTCTTTTGCAATTTAGGTAAATAGACTGATTTTTTCCCATATCCAAAATTAATATGCAACCAATCTAACATAACTAAATCTCTTGTGCACCAGTTACACCGTGCAATTCAAGTGTATTTTTAAAAAGTTACACAATTTATTACTGAAAAGTTGAACAAATTATTACTGAAAAGTTACACTATGAAAGATATACTTTTCAGTATAATATGTGTAATTTTTCAGTAGTATTTTGTGTTACTTTTAAAAAATGAATTTGAGTTGCACCGTGTAATCGGTGCATACAAGATTAATCCAAATATTTACAATTAAAGTGGTGCATTTAATAAATTTCCTCAAGGACCATTAATGGGGTTTAGATTCTTTTCATATAATTAGGTCTATGAAATATTAAGGACTTCTATAGAAGTTTCTTGGTGTTGGGCATGGTGGGTGGTTGGTTGGTATATATCAAAGTACTTAAGTGGGGTGGTATATATATATATATAAAACGTGTATTGTGGATATATATAGCCACGTGTAATGGTTTAAAGTAAATTATTAAAAGTTCTAGATACAATTATAGAGGTTTTTTTTTTAAAATATTGTATTTTGTAATTTGGTTCATGCAATTAAGGTGCTTCAAATTGAAACTCTTTAAAAGATTGTGATTTTTTATAATAATCGTGAAGCTCAGAATTAAATTGAAATTTGTGTAAAATGTGGTGTATTTATATAGAATTAACCCAAAAAATAATTAAAATACACTCTATTAAGTACATTATTTATTTTTACATCGTCATTTCAAATCGAGTAAATCTCAGATAACACATCGAGTAGATCATAAAAATCAATTGTACGATCAACTCATCTTGCTCCGACAATAGATCCAAAAGAGCATATATAAATTTCTATGTCGTGATAGATTGACATCTATTAAATAACATAAAATACATATTATTAGATTTAATATAATTTTTATTACACACTTTAGCAATTGATTAAACTCTATTCAATAATGTAAAATAAAATTTATCTTTTAATATTACGTACTAAATATTGATATTATATTTTAATTACACAAATACATTTAATAAAAAAAGATTTGATAAATTTTTTTTATTACACAAATAATTTGGAGTGTGCAGATTATAGTACTAATTTGGGGAAGGGTGGGGTTGGATGGGGTAGGGCCAGGGGGCTTTGGTTGTGAGGGAGTATAAGTGGTGGGCACATTTCCTTACCTCATCAAACGGCCGTTAGCAGCCTGTGGTCATTAATGGAAAATCGTGAATGTCATTCACGGTTCTGCCTACTTTCGTAATTCACTTAAAATCCACGTTATTTTTGTAACCTAAAATAGAATATGCAATAATTTAAAAAAAAATCCCAATTATAGCTACACCGGATTATTATAAACTCTTAGGCCAAATTACTTGTGAAATATGACTAATGATTTTTGTATGCGACATAATTCGTTCTTATTATCTTATTTTAATTAGGGATCGGCAGATGTCTAGAAATAGGTAGATGTTATATCACAAACGAACAGGTTTGGTAAATTCTGTATTATGGAATACTTATTATATTTAATTTAAAATTATATATATATGATTAGTCTTGTATGCACCAGTTACACGGTGCAACTCAAGTTCATTTTTTAAAAGTTACACAAAATACTACTGAAAAGTTACACAAGTTATTAACGAAAAAATGTTTCTTTCATAGTGTAATTTTTCAGTAATAATTTGTACAACTTTTCAGTAATAAACTGTTTAACTTTTAAAAAATGAACTTGAATTGCACCGTGTAACTGGTGCACATGAGACTTATTCCGATTAAACGGCTCATGTATATATAAGAAACTCATGAGTCATGACTCATATGGAAGAAGAAAAAGTAAGAGAACATAACATTTATGGGATCAATTCCAAGTTTCACAAATGTAATACACATTATATATGCTAGGGTTAAAGAAATTATTGACAATTTTTTTATATTATTATATTAAAAAAATGCATATTATTGGATAAATTATAATTTAAAACATAAATAATAATCACATACATCCACAAAATGCATAAGTCAACAAAATGAAAAAAACTAACGCAATACGACATGTCCAACATCTAAATTAAATACAAAAATAGCAAAATGCATAATGCGAATAAACTAATATACCGTTGGTTCAATTAAGGGAACTTTAAAAGACTAAAGTTGTTCATTTCCATTAATACGATCTTCATCGTCAGACTCAAATTTAACATCAACATTTATTTTTTTCTCATCGAATGAGAAATCATTCTCGTTAAGTCATGTATTTTTTAGAGAAACACTTCTGATATAAATTATTAAAAAATATATAAAAGATGCCTACTGCCTAAGCGGCGCTAATGCCACTTAGGAGCTACGAAATATTGTCTCTTCTTTTCTTACCGACTTGGATTAGTCGTTAGCGATAGAGTGTTGACAAGTGTCTAAGCGGCTGCCTAGACCGTCATTTGCATCCCTGGTTAAGTCTCTTGTGGTATCAAACAATATTCCACATCAAAATAATGTAAGAATATCATGGGTTTAATTAGGATGGACAAGTATTTTTATTTGTGTGAGATCCTTTGGAGAAAGTCCAAAAAATAAATTTATACGAGTTCGGACCAAAGCGGACAATATCATACTATTGCAAGATTCAGTGTCTATCCATAGTCACAACAGTGCTATCAAGCCATGATCTCAAACAAAACGATGTGAAGTTGTACCCTTGGATGCCAAATTAATATGTGAATTCAAGAATAAAAAAAATATTCTGATATTTTATTTTAGATCGAGGGTCCATCCTAGACCACAACAATTATTATGATGAAGTGATACTATTTATGCCGTAAAATTATAAATTCAAATTATTATTTGTTCGATCAAAAAAATTATTAATTATTATTATCAAAACAATAAAATCGATCTTTTAGTAGAGAACTAATAGTTTTAAACTTGATTCACAATATAGTTTACCGATTAATTTACTATTATCCAAAGTAAAAGTAATGGAAACCCAAGTTCATATATATATATATATATATATATTGAAAAAATTACAAAATAATTAATTTATATAATTAATAATAATTATAAATTAATTTTGTGCAGAAAAAAATATTTTTATACAAAAAAAATTACACTTTTGTGTAAAAATTATGAAAAAGAAGGTGACAAATGATTTCTTGGGCTGATAAATAGTGAAATGAAGAGCAAATCGAAAATGATGGAAAGTGACAAATATATGTAGCGAA
>JAPKLY010000223.1:421717-494946 GCA_026898435.1 Prunella vulgaris | reverse complement strand
TAAAATTTAAATATATTTATAATATTAATTAAATACATATATATATAATAGGATATTATAATATGTAAAAAATATATAATTAAAATTAATTCTTATTTTATGTTAATAGATATAAATTAAATAAAAATATATATGATATATGTGAAAAAGAGATAAATAAAATGTATTTAATATGTAAGATAAAATTGATGTGATTGGTATTGAATTATGTGAAATAGGTTTGTAGATGTATAATAGGGAGTGGATGTGTATTTTGGATGAGATGAGATGTGTAAGTCCAAAAATTGGGTGAGATGGGGGAAAATCCATCCCCCATCCGGATGGGCCCATCCTTAAACAAACACACCCTTAGGGTATGTTTGTTTTGGGACTAGCACGGATGGACGTAGGATTTTGCGATCACGTCTCTACACGAGTTTGGGATGTAACATCCGGATTTCACATCCCAAATTCAATCCACACCTAAAAATACCTATTAAACCTATTATTACTATTTCCAACACAACACTCATAAAATACCTATTATACCTATTATTATACCTATAAAATCAATCATTATCACACTTTGATTTGACATAAAGTAACATCCTACCCTACTAAAATCCCAAAACAAACACATACTTTTACTATTAATCAAAGTTTTTACATCTCACGATTTCAAAGTCATGACTTCCCACGACCCCCTTAATCCCAAAACAAACGTACCCTTAATGAAGTAGTGAAAACATCTGATGAAAGAAGTATAATTTTTAAAAGAATTATGACAAAAATTAATTTTTAATAACAGGATCTTGTCCCTAAATATTTTTCTCTATACAAAATTTTTTACTGAAGAAACTGTGATAACTGAGAAAAAACTAGAAAACCCAGAATATATGTTGTTAAAAGTAGCAAAGCTTCTCATTCTGATTCTAATACTCCCTCCGTCTCACTATAAGTTGCTCATGTTGTCATTTTTTGTTCGTTCCACTATATATTGCTCATTGTCTTTTTACCTTTTTTGAAACTGCTATTAACTTCTTTATTATTATTTTCAATATCTTTTACACTATTTTCGTTATTTTTTCACTTTTTTATCATATCACTTATATTTTTTTCCACTTTTACCTTAATTCGTGTGCCCAAAAGCAATGGGCAGCTTATAACGGGACGGAGGAATTTTTTTTTTTTTTAAATGTGCGCTACCAAAATGACATGAATTTTTTTATAAAAATCACTTATAATAAAAATATTTTACTTTCTAAAAATTCACTAATAAATTTAGCAATATTCTTTAAAAAAATAATTATTATTTTAATATTAATATTATTATTACTTTTTCAAAATATATTATCACTTAAGCAATATATCAAAATAGTCTCAAGATCATTCTTTCAAATTTAGTACACATTTCTAAATAAAAACAAAATCAAAATTAAAAGACGCTGGATGAGTATATATGTATTGAGTTCAAATGATGTGCAGTGTAACCTAAACCAAAAGGCAAATTACACTAAATATTCAAAACCTAAAAAAAAAAGAATATAAACAAATAAAACAGTAAGAATGAATTACAAGCAAAAATTAATATCATGACCGGGAGGATGGAGGATAGTGCCCGGAACTCCACGGCGGCGCCGGAAAATTCGCGCCGCTGCTTTGGCTGCCGCCCTGAGTTTGCTGCGACGTGAAATTTATAGTTTGGCCGCTGGAAAAAAGCAGGGGATACTGAGAAGTCGATGAAGAAGACGATGACGAATACAATTGACCCAATGTCGAAGGATATAACATTTGTCCGAGCAGAGGCGGCGGTTGAAAATCGGCGGTGCTCTGAAGTAATTGCGAGTACTCCCAATAATCCCTGGCGGTGCTCTGGAATAATGACGGCGGCGCGGAGCTGGGAAGCGGCGGAGGGGCAGCGGCGACTTGGGGCTGAAGTGGTGGCAGGATTCTCACGTGTTCGGGGAAATTGAGTTTGGCGCGGTTGCCGCGGAACCGTAGCGCCGCCTCGTCGTAGGCTCGGGCGGCGGCTTCCGCCGTGTCGAATGTTCCGAGCCAGACTCTGGCGGCTTTGTGTGGGTCCCTGATTTCGGCGGCCCATTTGCCCCAGGGTCGTTGGCGGACGCCTCTGTATTTTCGCCTCCTTTCTCCGGTTTCCTCGGAGGCGGTGGAGGATTCTGGCGGCGGCGGCGGCTCTGTTAGAATTAGTGGCGCGGCGGTTGCGGCGGGTGTTGTGGGTCCCGCCTCTGGCTCTGGGTAAAAAACAAACGGAAAAAAGACGAATTAATGAAATATGAATAAGAATTAAAATTCGATATTCAGAACAATGCTTGATTTGACAGAAACAAGATTAGTGGATATGCATGACCAAATATATATATGTTTTTTTAAATATTTTTCTTTTAGGAAAAAAATGAAAGCAAAATTATGATCATGGACCCCCTAATCTTACTTAAATCAGAAAAAAACACTGTTGAAGATTTTTAACGCATGCAATTAAATTAGAAAAATAACAAATTTTAATTTTATAATTGAAAATGTAATAAATTGTGATACCAACTTTGATGACAATGCCTATAAAAGAAATTGTCAATAAAAAATAATAGCTAGAACGAGGTAGGAGAATGATTCAAAAGCTTATCTTGATTGAAAAGTAATATTCAATTGATTTTTAAAAGAGATCGACTAGATGACGAAAGAGTTTGAAAACTATCAAATTTATTAAAAAATAAATAAAAAAATTTTAAAGACTAGAAAATGGATAGACATTAAAACAGAGTATCATCTCTATGTTTTCTTGAAATTTCCAGAAAATCAAAATTAAAAAAAATTTGATAATCAGTGCTCACCAGTTTTAACAGAGGACAGCGATTCTCCAAATCCAAGATATAAACTTTGATCGGAGAACTGCGTAACGCCGTCGTCTTGGCTGCGCCGCCGCTTCTGCCCTGCCCATGAGCCAGAGCTGGACGAAGAGTAAGCAGAGGTCGGCGAATCGACGAAGTTACCGGACCCACCGAACGAGGACGGCGACACGGCGCTGCTGACCTGTCCGGCGTGGCGCTGGCCGGAGACCACGTGCGTCAGCGCCGTCACCATCGCGGACATGTCCCGGGAGTGACCGTGTCCCGCGGGCGGCGCCACCACCGCCGATAGCAGGTAATCCGGTTGCTCCTGGTGTTGCATGTGGAAATACGGTACCGGAACATTGGTCGATGCCGCGGCGGAGGTGGTGGCGGAACCGGTGGTTTCCGCCCGAAGTCTGGCGTATTCGCCGCTGTCCCGTTGGTTCGCCACCTTTGATAAGCACATGTACCAAAATAAATCCAATTCTTGATAAAATTTATCGGCGCCTTTCGATAATTCTTCCACAAAATAAAAAATAAGTCCTCAATTTATTCACGAAAAATTCCAACTTCGATGAAAAATTCCAATATTTTTCAAAATCGGGACTATTCCCTTCGTGGTGTACTAACTAAGCAGTTCGAAAAATTCTTCAGGCAACTTGTGAAGAAATATATAGAGAGAGACAGAGGAGAGAGAGAGAGAGAGAGAGAAGAGATTGGTGAATTCCTGACAATAATCAAGAAAATGATGTGTGGCCCTGATGCAAATCTTTGCACTAGTTTTTATCTTGAAATAGACCCTCGTATTTTTCTCAATATTTTTTTTTGAAGAATATATTTATATATATATATAAGTAGGAAATGGTTATCTCTAACACAGCCGCCAAACAAACAGAAACAGAGAGCTCATTCACCCCCCCTGCTAAATGTGCTCTAATTAACACATCCTAAATAAAACTAAAAATTATTTATAGAATTTTTTATTGGCACAAAAAAAAAAAAAAAAAATTTGCCGACTGGGGGTTCAATGTTCACACCATTTTGACTAGATGGCTTTTCAGACATGCTAAGGGAGTAGTCGGTTTGGCCAAAGCTAAGAGAGATGATCGTGTTTGAATTGGATTCTTTGCATCACCAAAACTTAATTAGTTTGTGTTAATTATCTTTTAATTACCTAATTTTTTTACCGACAGGATTAGTATTATAATGGTTCTTTCATTCATTGCCCTCGTGCAATCCATAATGAATAAAAAATTGGGGGGTTGTGTGTTTGCTGTCTACCAAAAGAAAAAGGGAATAGAACGTTGTCGTACGTCTGGATATATATACACATCATTATATTATGTAATTGCAAGAATAAATTCCTAGGTTACTTATGCAATTTGAGATGCTTTTATTTAATATATTTTTGGCAAAAGACAGATATTTGCCACCTCGTTTTTAGGCACTAAACCAGCCAAGGTGAATTCACCATCACTATATACTACACAATTATGTTTAGTTAGCAACTTTGTGGGTTTATTTAGTCATTTTAGTAGTTCATGGGCCATGTAGAAGTCGAAAATCGTTAATCAGACGTTTTTTAGCCTCCCAGTCACAGATAAAAATACAAATTTACGCCTGCCTAGGACCGCATGGAGGGCGCCTAGACCTAAAAATGCCTAGTATTGTCGATTTTACAAAAATCGAGTGGGCAAGTGGCCGTCTAGAATTGCCGATTTCTGCATCACTATTCATGGGTGATTTACGTAGATGATATAATGGCTGAGTCAGTGTTAAAATTTGCATTCACAATATGATGGCGAGTCAGGATTAAACAATATTTGATATGTAATTTCATTGAAAGTGAACAGAAATTTTAACCATTTTAAAGAATCAAATGTCTTTATTTTACGAAAAGAAAAGAGTAAGTCTCTTGTGCACCAGTTACAAGGTGCAACTCTAGTTCATTTTTTAAAAGTTAATCTGTTTATAACTGAAAAGTTAAACAGTTTATTACTGAAAAGTGTATCTTTCATAGTTTAACTTTTTAGTAATAAACTGTTTAACTTTTCAGTTATAAACTGTTTAACTTTTTAAAAATAAACTTGAGTTGCACCGTGTAACTGGTACTAATCCAAAAGAAAAACGTATTTGTGTTGGTGATAAGGTGCGTACTCTTCTTATGTTGCATTAAAAACCATTGCATATGGAAACATATCTCCAACTAATTAGATTTGAATCTACGAATGAAAAACAAAATATACAAAATAATATTTTTAATTGAGCAACGAAGATAAGTAAATCAGATCACGAGAAAATACGAAAGATTGTGAGGGAAATTTAGAAAAAGATTGCTAGAGAGTCTTAAAAATCCTTATTTTGTTTGCACAAAATAATATTGATAATGTATAGCCAAAAGAAAACGTAGGGTGCAAATCTTAGTGCTTCATATCAGATTAATTACTCATTTAACTTTGCTAAATATTAAATAATTGTGTGATTAATTGATCATTAGTTTTCACACACCAATGGCCTGATTCAGTACAAATGGACACACATCACATAACTCCATTTGTTTTCCTTCCAAAAAAAAGAAAAGAAATACGCATAACCATAAGCTGACTTCACCATTATACGACATGGTTAATGGGATTTTTCAGCACACTAATGTATAAATGAATTATGTCTGTGAAATGCAATACAAATATGTGATATCAGTTGAGGATGCTAGTTACTAATCAAAAGACCTAATTCAGATCGAAAGAGTTTGTTCAGAAATCAGCCGAGTATGATCAGGATGAAAATAAAAAAAAAAATGGATCAAACCAGTTAAAGTCAGACCAGATGAGTTCAGGTCGAGTCAGCTGGTGTTAGGCTAGATTAACTGGAGTGAAGTTAGGTAAAGTGAATCAGACGAGGTCAGATCAACTAAAATTAAGTTAATTGATCTCAAATCAGCTGAATTATTTCAAAGTCAGGCCAGGCGATTTTGGTTGGTAGATGCAGTCTAATTCAAGTGAATCAGAGCTTTAAGGCTTTTGAGACAATTGTTAAAATTTAAGTTATGAATTATGTTTCAATTGCAAAAGTAATTATGCACAACAAATTTTCAACTAAACGGAATAACGGCCAATGGAACTAATTCAATCACTAGGCATGATTCGTGTCTATATATATTGCACATTAGCATTGTCCTAATTTTTTTTCCAAGTGTTTTAAGTAGTTTACTTTAATTAAATGTCAAAATACTTGTTCTTTGAATTTAATCTTATTAAACTTAGACTCTTTCTTTCTCTCTCTCTTTTTTTTTTAAGGAATACACCAATTACATTAAGGGTGATTTACGTATAGATTCAAAAAAATCACTATATTTATAAATAGGTGTTGTGCAGAAAAAAAAAAGTGCTTCTATACAAATATTATGAATATATTTGTAAATATAGTGATTTTTTTTAAATTTATATACAAATCAATTAGAATTATATTGGGCTATGTTCCTATTCCCCACCTCGAATTATCGTCTTCTATTGCCAACTCGTAAGCCACCCAACTCTTTCAATTGTGTATAAATCGATATTTATTTTAAATTGAGAATCATGTGGAGACTTTTGTTTTATTTTCAAATAATTCACAACATATTATTCTGGTCAAATGGTATATATGAATAATAGTCAGATTTAAAATAGCGTTTCATCGTAGATTTGCTGAAAAAATAACACCTATTTATTTTCAATTCAGAAGTATTACTGTAGCTAATCGTGTTGTTAATAATGTGATAGTTGACCATTTTAAATATATCCACAATTGCATGTGTAACATAAGAGAGAACTAGGCAACAAATTGACTCCCAACTTTTTTTTTTTTAGAGTTAGTTTGAATAAATATAGTAAAAAGGAATATCAATATAAAAGTTTTATTTGTTTAGAATAATATTTGGTCGATGTATAAATAATTAAATATATGTGTGGGTGTGTATTATTATTATTATTTTAGAGAAAATTCATTCTTTAATTTACTAGATAAATTATTACAAGCCAATTCCTCTATCCAAAATTCCAAATCGGAATCTTAATTAAACTCATACCAAATACATAAATGATCCGAGAAAAAATCCATGTAAGGTTCACTAGCAAAGCGAAGCACGAGATCATGTTCCATAGTTGCTACACATGGTGCCATTGCGTATATTATGTGTCTGTTTTGAAACACTAAAAACTGCTTTTAGAACAGTTTTTTTCAAAGTTATCTCTCATAACTTTTGAAAATTAAAAAACTATTTTAGAAGCAGTGTTGTAGAGTTTCAAAACAGACACTATATGTGAGGAGTATTTCAACCAATTTTTTATTTTATTTTTGAATCATAGAAAAAATTGATCCAAAAATGTTAGTTCATTTGCTAAAAAGTATTAGTTGAACATTGAAAATGTACTAATATTTTTCATCTTATAAACTAATACTTTCTTTTGCTATGAACTAATACTTCTCATTATTTATTTTATCTTTTGTGAATGAATCAAACTCTAATCAAAATTGCAGTAGTTCATGAAAGTTTTTGCCCATATATATATATATATATATATTTCTTTAAATTTAAATGTGCATATACATGAACTGTGAATGTACAAATTATGCAAGAAATGTGTGCGTACCATTTGTCTTGTATCTACTAAACTAATATTTGTTCATTATTTTGATTATTTGTTCTTATTGAGCACCGACTTTTTGTGCTCTTAATTTTCTAATTTGTTCATTCCATTGCTACAATCTGTTTTGTTATTTTGAGTTGTAATAGACCATTATGAGATGATTCGTGTTATACGTAATACTGATTTAATTTACATGTGTAGCCTTAGTCTTGCATGTACCGTGCAATTCAAATTCATTTTTAAAAAATTACACAAAATACTACTAAAAATTACTACTAAAAAATTCAAGTTATTACTGAAAAATGTATTATTAATGGCATAACTTTTCAATAAAAATTTGTATAACTTTTTAAAAATACACTTGAATTGCACGGTGCACCTAATACACAAGAAATTTATTCATGTGTGTATTGCTAATAATTAAAGGTGGCCATGCACCAAAGATGGGGTGATGCATACATACTTTCAACAATCGGTCAATGACACTAAGGTTATGCAGGTTGTACGTACCATTTTCTTAGGGGAGATAAATCGAATAATACGAGTCGAATCTTAGAATATCAAATTTGACTCGTATAATTTTTAATTGAATAAAACTTATTATCGAATATAATATTACTTCACAAGTTTTTTTTTAAATTTTAATAGCCTGTGAATGACTTTGATTTTAATACAGAAAAATGTGTAGAATAGATTTATTTTTAATTATTAAAATTTAATTTTTTCTAACTCCTAATTTATTATTAAACCCCGTAACTAATAAGCTTCCTATTTTCCAAAAATTATAGAAAAGACAAAAGGGTTAATGTATCAACCTTTTCTGCCGACGTGCAACTCCATTTCCCTTCACGAACTAGATCAATGTTTAATTGTCAACGAATTAAAAAAAAAATTTGTTGAACCAAATTTGTCGTTGACTTTTAGCTCCACTCTTCTCTAACTATTACATATAATATATACATAGATAATAATTGAATAATACAAAAAACTTTGAATCAATTTACAAACGTGGACAAAGAATGCAGTCAAAGCACGTCTTTCTGACTCTGAAATTGTAAGAGTACCAAAAAATTGAAGTAAGTTGGAATTTTAAATGAAAAAATGAATAAATGAGAATATGACAATTAATAAATTTGGCAGAAAAAATTAAGAGTGAACAAACTATTGAATACTACTCCATTTTGGGTTGAATTGCTTTTGGGGTCTGACATAAAATTAACTTTAATTAAGTTTAATATATATATAAATAAAGGGAAAATTATTATTTTTTATTTTGGTCCTACTAACTTTTGAATTTTGATTTTCAACCTGTAATTTTACTTCTTTTTTATTTTAGTCCTATTAATTTTTTATTTTCGTCCTGTAATTTTACCTTGGTCCTATAAATTTACCACTTTTATAGATGAATGGAGGTATCACAAGATCAAAATCAAAGGAGATAAAGTTACGGGATGAAAATTAAAAATTAAAAGTTAATAGGACCAAAAAAAAAAATTACAGGACAAAAATCAAAATTTAAAAGTTAGTGAAACTAAAATAATAAAGAGTCAAAGTTACAGGATGAAAAAAATGATTTCCCTAAAATAAACAAGCATAACATTATATACTATGAGTTTAAAAAAGAAAAGTTCAATATTATAAGTCAATAAATAAAATAAAACTTTGAAAACTTAGTTTTCATAACATACTATTCTATTTTTCTCAATTGTTCTTTCACATTTGTTTTATTTGAATATCTCAAGTTTTACTTCACATTCCTGAAATGAATATATTATATACTCACATAAATCAATAAAAAATATATATTTATTTTTCTAAATAAATAATAAATACATTTTCTTAAACAAAACCACAAAAATAAATAGGAAAATTAAAGAGGGACAGGGGGAGTATTATGTATTTATCATATACCCCCTGATAATTGGACCAATTTTGTTGTACACAGTTATTAAGAAAAAGTAGATGTAATGTGTATAGTATTAGTATTAAAAAAAAATTTGTTTATTAAAAAAATATTTGATGTGATATGTAAAAGTGAGTGTATGTGTATTTAAAATGAAAATAATGATTGTAATATTTTTATTTTAGGCAAGTTGACTATTTATCGTGGACAACCGTTTAAAGGAACGTAAGCCATTTATATGGACGGGAGGAGTAATAATTATTGAACTTAAAAAATAAATACACAATTAGTTTCTCATTTAGACAAATCTTTTGTGGGGCCCGTTTCACTTGACATAAAAATTAAGAGAAAATACAGTTGAGCCTGGAGACGGATCTTTATTATAATATTTATCATATTTTCTGTTGAAATATAATTATTTGGGACTTTATCGTTATAATAGATTGACATCTAATATAAATAAATAAAACTTTAATAATAACAAAATTAATTTTTAAAAAATTAAATTAAATTGTATAATTGGTATATAATAGATTAATTAAAATTTAATATTTAATTTGCATGTTGCAAATTTATACAGAAAACAATTGCAATTTGGTGTTGACCTGCTAATTTGCACTTTGAACTAAAACCAGTGCAGTTTTTGTCGTGATTGCTTTCAGAAAAACGGTAAGCACGAGATTTTTATTTTCTATTTTTAAAATTGGCTATATCTATTTGGTCAAAATTGGACTTAGGGTCAACCTTTTCAATCTATTACATTATGTACTACATCTACTCTTTAAAATTATGCAGTATTTAACTATTTATTAAACACAGAAATTAAAAATATATATAATAAAATACGTAAAGTGTAAATTGTGAGATGAAAATTTTAATATTAAAATTTTTAAAATTATTTTATTTTAAATATACGAATTTTATTGGACAAACAAAAAAAAAGGTATGCAAAATTTGTACAAAGATAGTACAATTAGATTGGGTGGGCCTTACACCAAATCTTGTTTGATCGATATTGAAAGAATACGCTGGAATGCATTAGACTTGTCTTGATCTAAGTTAATTTTTTAGTAAAAAAATAAAATATAGGGGGACATTTTTTTTAATTGACAAAAAATAAGTGTATAAATATTGTAAAAAAATACACGTTTAAAAGCACACTCAGAATGAATGGGGGTAAATATTATAAAAATTGTATATTTATCCCCTTTATAACAAAACTCAAAATCTGCTCCTTTCTGTAACTGCGCCTTCTCTTTGTATTCTAAGTCATTGAGGTCACATAATATATGGAATATTTCCTTTATTATGTCAGTAAATTTAACTAATACTCCCTCTGTTCCGCAGGAATTTGCACACTTTTCTTATTTGGACGTCCCACACAAATTTGCACACTACTAAAAAAGGAAGCATTGATTTACGTGTACACTCACAAACTTTTACACATATTTACCCATACACCACTACTTTATATATAAAACTATTTTTTCTTAAAAAATGTGTCATCCCGTAGGGTGCAAATTCCTACGGGACGGAGGGAGTACAATATTAGTAAATCACATAAATTTTTTATATAATATACTCTCTATAAATTTGTACACTTTTTTTATTTGAACGTCCCACACAAGTTAGCACACTATTACAAAAGGAAACATCAATTTGCTTGCATAGTCAAAAATATATTCATATTTACCCATATATCACTATTTTATTTAAAAAATACATTTTTCCTAAAAATTTGCCACCCCTAATGGGTACAAATTTTCTCTGGAACAGAGGGAGTAATAGTAGCGCAGCAAAAAAGCGATACAATCGTGAATCGATCCGTTGATTCAATCTCTGAATATCATATGATTACAACTTCACAATTAACGTGTCAATTCTGTTGACATAATAATGCCCAAAAAATAACAATTAAAACACGGGTTAACCTACTTAGAGAATAAAAAAAATATAAATTCTAAAATGTTCCTAAGACTTCTATTTGTAATACTAACCTACTTAGAGAACAAAAGAACATATAAATTCTAAAACAATAAAATCAAATCAAATCTTAACTATATATACATAAATAAATATTCTAATTAAGGATATATATCAATATAAAATATTGATCGTCTTCCATATCTCCATCATTTTCTCCGCTTTGAAATATTCGTTCTCGAAGCAAGAATCTGTATCTTGAGCAATATAACAGAGGTAATAGCACATCCAACTTGGGGAGAACAATATATTTTATGATTCGATCGATATTTAATTAAAAAATTAACTAATTCAAGGTATCCGATCAATATCATCGTCCAATGATGAGATCTCCAATTGAAATTTGAGTGAAGGTCTATATGAATTAACACATAATCTCAAAATTGATATATATACGCACGCTGGCTGCAGCTTAATCTTTAAAAATAAAGGATTGGAATCTCCAAAATAGTGTGTTTGCACGAAGTAGAATGTTGAAGAAGAAATGTATTATTTTTATAAAGAATTAAGTACGTAGTATGAAATGGAAATGGAGATACCGCAGCTTGAAAAAGACCAACCACTTAATTTAATTAATTAATACTCCTCACGCATGAGTTTTGCATCATATCTTACCATCGCATGATGTTTCTCTCCTTTAACATATATATATATAATTATATATATATAGCTTAATAATCCCTCAATCTCAACAAAATTTGCATAATTTTTTAAAAATTAAAGTAATATTATATACATGTAAATCGATCTTTCATTTTTAATATTGCAAAATTTTATATGGAACGTTCAAATAAAAAAAATGTGAAAAATACTATTACAATAGATTGAGTAATTAAAAATATAAAAACTTTTTCCGTTGTCTCAATTTTCTTATTTGTTCAACATCTTAGAAGCTGCATGCATGTCAACGCCACGTAATCTTGTCTATGCCTTTTAGTTGACAGACGGTGTACGTGGACAACTCCATTATTATTTTATTTTATTGACAAACACTTATATAAAAAATAAATTAAAGGATAAAAAATTCGTAAATTATAAACAATTGAAAATTGGAGGATCCTGACTGCACAACGAATCAACAACATGCATGTTTCTATAAATCTTGCAAAGTAAAAATATAGAAATTCGCTCACATGTATTACCTATAACCAAGTTGGAAATCGGTAATCGTACCCTTTTTTTGCCGCTTAGCACCTAGGGCCGCCTAGTTTTTTTTTTTTTTTTTTTAAAGTAAAATAAAAATATAAAATTTGGGCCGCCTAGAGGCCGTCAGACCCGAAAACGCTTAGAAATATCGATTTTGCATCGGTAAGAGACCGTGTAGGCCGATTTCGGCATCACTGTGTATTACTTATAAACTGCGGCGGACCTAGGATTTTGAAAGTAGGGGTACAATATGCATGTACAATTTTTGACCTTGAAATTTTTACACTCTTTTTTTTTTTAATTTGTCATACAAATATTTTTTCAAATTTTCATTTTATACATTCTACTCCATATATTTTTTATAAAATTTATATATTAATAAACACTGCAAATTTTTTATGGATGTAATATTCAATAAATATTATACATATATAGTCGTATATTTGAGAGGAAGTAAATGATAAGGATAAGAAGACAGTGTATATATAACAAGTAAAATATTTTAAACATGAGATGATTTTAAAAAAAAAAAGAATAAAAAGATATATTAACCCAAAAACTATAAAAAGAACTGTTAAAAAATATAAATATGATCTAAATTAAATTTAATGCAAGATAGATAATTGAATACATAAATAAAATTAAAAACAATCCATATCTAACTATGAACCTAGTCAACTAAATTGGTTCAATTAAAAATAGAAAAATACATCCACTGAAAAATATAAAAACTCAAGCTATTGCATATTATCTTATTAATATAATTAAATTATTATATATGTAATATATATATATAGTTGGGGTTTGAAATTGGGGGTACAACTGTACCCTTGTTCCATGCTGGGTCCACCAGTGCTTATAAACGGACAAAGTTGTGTTATTGTAAAACGAGTATGTGTTAGTAATTAAGGACAAGTAATATTTATCCTAATATAAACAACTATTGTCTTTATCAAACTAAAAAAACATCGAATTGTTCAAAAATGTGTTACTGTATAGTAAAAATGTTACTATATAAACAAAATCAGTAACTACGAGTAAAAATATAATATTTAAAGAGATAAAAAGAATTGATTAATTAGGAACACATATTTATCCTTAAAGTTACTATATCGATTAATTAAAATATTTTTATAAGAGCGTGCATATTTTTCTTTAATATAATACATATATACTTGGTTTTATAATAATATATTTAGAACCGAGTTTCTCTGTTTTGCCTTGACACAATTTTTTCAGAAAAATATAGTTGACCACTTAGATTTCAGGAGTTTTTTTGCCCCTTTGTTAAATATACTATAAATACATGTATGTATTATTATTATTTTTTTGCAGGAGTTTTTTTTTCAGAGAATATGTTTCTTATTGATTTAGCGATATCGAGAGAAATTAATAACCCAAAGAATTAATAAGAGAATCACACTCCTTGGCAGTGGTGCATTCGAGGGGACTCCATTTGGACGGGTGAATTTGAAATTTTTGGATTTTATTCATAAATAATCACCATCTCCAAATAAATTAAATGAAGTTAAAAATGTTTAGATTTAAATTATATTTAAAATGCATGAATTTGAATTTCGTATCAAAACCATGTCATTTAAAATTTTTCCTCTCTACCCATTTCAACATCTATCTCTCATTTACTTTTTTCCCCTCACTCCCACCTTTTTACAATTCGTGATATAAAATATATGTCTTTTTACATATTTTTTTTTAAATTCATTTATTTTCAAATTCATTCATTCAATTGGAGCCAAAGAGGATTCTAAGAGCGGCATATCTTTTAGAGACAGAAAGTGAAGTTACACTTGTTATGTAGCGAATTAATTTTTCAGATCTTGAATCATAATTTCAAATCATGTCAAAAGTCTTAAGACCACGCTAATAATAATTTGGGTCACCTACTAGTTCAAAAAAAAATTATATTTACAAATTGGTTCACAGTTTCTACACAGAAGTATAATTTTTTTCTGCACATAATCAAATTGTAATTAGTATTAATTTTGTGAACCATTTTGTAATTTTTCCTAATAATTTATCAAAACATCCTTAAAAAGGCACAAACGCCACATAAATCATGGTTATAGAGACACATTCACATGTAGTGCAATGGTGACAAAAGACACTTTGGACATATATTTAAGGGTACAAAGGTTAGGCTGGAAAACGAAAATAGACCAACACGACCAAAGTTTGTATGTGATGCGCTTTTAAGTAGATTTCAAGTTAATTTTTTTTTAAAAAATTAAGCACAACTTTTTTAAATGTTAAATTTAATTAAAAATATGATTTTAAAATTTGTATATTTTGTTCAATTTTTAACTAGATGAAATAGTTTTTCCAACTGTCACCCCTATTCAAGGTCTGTAGGGATGAAAATTTCATTAGATACAATAACTGTGTCAACTTTAAAACCAAAAAAAAAAAAAAAAAACCACGTATAGAAATTTATCCCTTTCTAATAAAATGGTGAACATCTTTATATAATATCAAATGTGGACCTCAAATCATTAAAAAAAAACTACAAAAAATCACTTTTTTCATAAAAAATTGGTGATTTATCATAATCAGCATAGACAATGTATCAAGAGTGTCAAATGGTCTCATGGTACCAAATTATGTAGACAATAGTTGTACATGCATTCACATTAAGTTATTCATTCAAGTAAAACTTATTCATAGTAAAACGTATAGAAAAATTAATATTTTTTAGTGAACATAATTTATACTATTTAGTAAAAAAAATCATATTCTTTATAAAAAAAATAGTTTGTACTTTCAAGAATGTTACTCCCTCCGTCCCATGGGTATTTGCACCCTTAGGATGGCACACGGTTTAAGGAAAATGTATTTTTTAAATAAAGTAGTGGTGTATGGGAAAATGTGTGGAAAGTTTTGTGAGTGTGCACGTAAATCGATGTTTCTCTTTTAAGTAGTGTGCAAATTAGTTTGGGACAACTCAAAATGGAAAGTGTGCAAATTGGTCTGGGACGGAGGGAGTATCTTTTAGTGAAAACAATGTATAACCTTTAATAAAATACTACTCCCTTCATCCCAAAAGACATTGCATACTTTCTATTTTGAGTTGTTCCACAAAAAGTTTGCATATCTAAAAGTGGAAATAATTTATTAAACTTCACTCTCACAATACATATATAATATTTATAAAATATACCTTTTATACAATTTTCTTAAATTGTGTGTCCAAAAGACACCGCAATATCTTCTGGGACAGTGGAAGTACATATTGTTCAAACAAATTTATATGTAAACCAGCTTCATTCTTATGCAACACAAAATTATTAGTGGATACAAAATTGGTGACTATAATTGTGTTTTTTAATAGAGTACGATCACCTCATTGCAATTTGTATTCTGTAGAGCAACTGTCTCCCAACTTATGCAAATTGTACAAAAAATAATTGGTTGAAATAGGAGAAAATGACATAAAGATTAGTGGTGAGAAAATATTTTTGATTTTAAAAAAATACTTTTTTCCAGGTGGAGCGTTGAACTTCCAGTAAGTAATTAAACACAAAATCCTCCATTTTCATCATCATATCATCTCATCTCATTTCCACTTGATGAATACATCAAGTTTTATAATACTCCACTTGCGTTCAAAGAAATGCTTAAATGAATTGAAATAAAGTTTGATAGAAAAGTAAATTGAATTATACTGTGATGGCATTCGATCCGAGATCACGGGTTTAAACTTCTCGATTTTACGAGCTACTACACGAGTATAGCGTGTACCAAAACTCCGAAAGAAAGAAAAACTGAGTAGTAATCCTACGAAATTTATTCACAGTATGAAATTTATACCGTAAGATGTGCTATACGCATACAACTATGTAAAATGTGTATTACATCAGTAATTATACCTAAATGGAGCAATTACAAGGAGGGATAATTTTTTAGGTTGATTACAAAGAGAGACAATGTGCAATTTCTAGAATATTTGCACACTCATTCTGAGTGTGCTTTTGTGCGTGTGTTTTTTTTATAGTTTTTGCACACTTGTCCCTCTTTGCAATTTAAAAAAAAAATGTGTCTCTCTTTATTTTTCTCTCTTAAGTATATTTTGTGGTATAAATTTCATATTATGAAATTTGTTGATAGAAATGAGTATAATAAAATTATTGTATAATAGAAATTGCTAATATTATTTTGATTTGCACTAGGAAATTGGTATACAAAATTTAGGGGTTGTTTGGTTGGAGACTTTTGAAGGTGGTAATCTAAGTCATAGTGTGTGTTTGGAATGATTCTATTATGACTTTAATTCCTAAAAATTAAGGAATCAACCATAATTCAGCTATATGAGAACTATAACTTTTAATCTTTACCAATTCCATTCCAATATTCTTTCCATTTCTTATAATTATACCAAACGGTCCCTCACTCCCCCGTACAAAGTTATTGCATAATAGAATTTGGTTATGCAAATGGCCAATGCCAACTTGTGGGTTTAACTTATTGTACCCAACAAAAATGTGAAAACAGAAATTGATAGAGCTTCAAAAGTAGAGATGGGCATTATTTAGTACTTAGGAAAATGTTAATAATGATTTGAAATATTGCATCAACTGAACTTACACTAGACAAAAGGTTTGTTAAGTGGCCAACTCTCTACTTTTAGCAGTAAAGTAATACTACAACCGATTTCGACATCTAAATATTAACCTGCTTAATTAATGGCTTTGTCTTTATCTATACCCTTTAAAAGTTTTGCTCTATATTCATTGAACATTCTATTTAATCATGTGGGACTAATTCTTTTTTATAATTATAAATGACACACGAATAAAAAAAAGTGAGTATGCAAATTTAAAATTAAATAATAAAATGAGAATAATATATTTTATTGATTTTTGTGAGGGTAAAATAATTCTTTTGTAAGTGTGTTAAAGTAGAATTGGACGTTCAAATAAAATAAATATAAAAGTAGAATTAGAACAGAGGTTGTATGTTACATTTTAAATATTGAAAGTCTTTTGAGTACCAAGTATTATGTACGTTGTACAATTTAAATGTATTTTTAAATAATATTGATTGTCTGTATTGAAAAATGTAGTTATTCTATTAAAAAGTGAAAATGAAATAATGTACTCACTATTCCCTCCATCCATGTCAATTCGCACTCTTATTTTATTTGAATGACTCATATAAATTTTCAATTAAGAAAAGAATGTTAAATTTGTATGCACACTAATTATATATGGACACATATTTACCTATATGTGAATATTTTATTTAAAAAATATATTTTTCTTAAAAAATATAGATTCGATTAGGGTGCAAATTAATATGTGAGAAGATATTATTTTTTATTATAGAGATTATTATGTGAGAAGAGATTATTTTTTCAAAATCTGTTTTTTTTTCCTCAATTTTAACCATCTATTTTGTTTGAACTTGATTTTTTTTGGGAAGATTTATTGTAATTAGTGTACTTTTTATTATATTAATCCTCTTTCTTAAAAAACATTTTAGAAATTAAGTTTTTTTTTTAAAAGAACCCATTTTTCTAAATTCATTAAATAGTGCTGCTCCATATTTTGTAAAAATTACATAAAATTGATATATATATATATATATATATATATATATATACATGCAAAAACATAAGACTTTCGGCGATGTAATGAAGATGCCTAGCACTTTTCTTCTTTCTTTTGAGGATGCTCAAAATTTCACTCATGAAGTGTGACAGCGTGAACGACCAACGAGTGCCTTGATGGTGACACTATCAAAAATAAAAAATAAAAAATTGTATTCTTTCATTTTTTGTTCCAAAAATATTTGCAACCCTAAAATTTTATATGATTTAAATAAATAAAATTAATAAAATAGTATCATATGAGTAAATATATGTATAATATTATAAATATACATACAAATTAATGTGGAACGTTCAAATTAAAAAAAATGTGCAAATTACATACAGAAACAACAAATGAACTTAATGAATAGTTAAAGATATTTTAATAATTTGGCTTTCATCTTTTAATTTTATATTATTATATTTCAAATTCATGTTAATACTCAATACTAATGATATGATTAATGGAAATGGAATAAAATTTGTATTGAATGGGATGAAAATGAAATAACATAAGAATAATAATTCTTATAATTGATATAGACCACGAATTAAATATCATTGTTGAGTAAATTTATTTCAACTTTAATATAGTTGTTGTTAAAATATTATGTATTACCAATCATGATGTTGAAATTATTGTCAAATTATTACTATTAATTTTTATATTACATATATTTATTAACTTATGAAATTATGTAGATTGTAAAATTATTATTATGAATACATGTACGTTATTATAACTTTTATTTTTATCTTAAATGTTTTTTTGAATGTATTATTTTATTATATATTGTTAATGAAATAATCAACGTGCGAGCTTAAGGAAGTAATTAATCAAGTCCGGATTGATGTGTCCAAGAGAATTGATCAAACACGAAGAAAGAACCAGATCGAATAACGCTCTGACGAGTCAACAGTTATTAAGCTGGTGACGAGTCAGCAGCTTATAGCAAAGCAGGTAGTTGTTCAGCAGCTTCTAGTGAAGCAGGCTGCTGATCAGCAGCTTATGATGAAGCAGACTAGTGACGATCCAGCAGCTTGTATTTCCTATATAATGTAATCGAATTAATTCGAATAAAGATACGAAATTTTTACCCTAACGAAGTTCTGCTCGAACGACGAGCTTATATAAACGATCTATCTGCTTACGCATAAAACCTCGCATATTCATCTATTTCAGCATATTGTTGGTGTAATCGATGTCATTATAGCCACATAAACGCGTATACGTAAATTACATCAACAGTTTAGCGTATGTAACGTCCTTCGGAGGGGCTTCGGATGCACACTCAAGTCCCTCTATGTGTGGTCTTTCGGGGCATCACGCTCTATTCTTATTCGGGTGATGTTAGACGTTTAACGCCGTAACATTTCCACCTAAGAAAGCGTATAGCATGCTCGTGCTCCTACTGGTGCAGGACGTACAGGCATTGTACAATGTCATTTTGTCTCTGCACGAGGAGCGTGCTCGACAGGTAGAGTCGGAGCTCCACCCGGAGCGCATTTCGGCCCAGCAGACGCGAAAGGCGATATATAACGATTAGACATAAATGACATTTCATTAGAGTTCGTAAAAAAATAAAACAAGAACGTCAAGAGCATCCTGATCGGAAGAATAAAATGAGCCATGAAAGGAGACAAAACTGACGTCTACAATACTTCAGACACCAGACAAATAACACAAGAATGTTAAGCAAACAAGCCTAACCAGTTGGGAGCACATTCACCAGCGGCAGGAGTAATCCATCCTTCAACCTGAGTGAATGATGACATCTCAGCTGACTAAATTTCATCCATCAGTATGAAAGAAGCAGGGCCCAATACTACAACGAAAATCGCAATGCAGCCAAGCGGAAGCGCTCGCAAGATATATATTTCATTATTATTGATTTTCTAGTTTTATTATTTTTATGGGAATTTACTTTTTTTGTGTTGTACCTTTATCTCGTTTTGTTTTTTATCCTATTAATTTTCAAATTTTGATTTTTGGTTGTAATCTTACTTCTTTTTTATTTTGAACTTGTTAACATTCAAAGTTTAATTCTTGTCCTATAACTTACATATTTTTTTTAAGTCCTGCGACATTCCCATTTATGTACAAAAAGAGATAAAATTATAGGGAAAAATAAAAATATATATAAGTTATATGACAAAAATTAAAATCTGAAAATTAATAGGATTAAATTTGAAATGAGGTAAAATTAGAGAACGAAATTTAAAATTTAAAAATTACTAGGATCAAAATTAAAAGGAGATAAAATTATTAGAACGTAAATAATAATGCTCCCTATTTTTATTTTGATTGTCGGCAAAGAATTTTGAATCCAGAAAGGGGGATGTATTGTTTTGCTACTTTTAAATATTAAAAATGATTATTGAATGCAACATAGAATAATTATAAAAGGTGGGTGAATTCTGCATAAATTCAATATTCTTTTCAGACTTTCAATTTAATTTTAAACTTCGGAATTATTAATAGAAAGTTTCTTTTAATGAATTTTAGCCCGATACTTTTTTTTTTATCTCCAATCAACAAATAATGATCGATGTGTCACGTTGGAATTCGTATGGTAGTGCCACTTAAGATGACAGATATTAAATTGATAATTTCTTTTTGTTATTCCAATATAGCACACCACTATTATTACAAATAAATTAAAAAAAACAAACAAAAACTAAAAGATATAAAACATTTAGAATGGAGTTAAAACACAATGCCTGGAAACAAAATCTGAAAGCAACACTTTCATTTTTATTCAACTCATTGATACCCCTAACCTTTAATTTAATTTTCTGGACACAAGAGAAATTCAACTTTATTACAAGCAAACATTATATAATTAAAAGCAAACCGTACAAAATATATTTAAATAATAGAAGCAATTTTAGACCGTACACTATATTTAAATATAATTAAAAACGTGACAAAATTGAAACAATTTAAAACAAAAATACTTTAGAATATTAGTTCAAACTACAACACTGAATGCATTGCTGAGTTTACTAATAATGGAAAATGAAAGATTTCAAAGTAGGGACGGATTTTGATTCCTCCTAGCATCATGTTCATACCATGTAGTTGTTGCAGCAATAGTAGTAAACACTTTTCTTTTCTTTTAGTGGGATTTTTTATTTATTTTTTTGAAAAATAACAAAAAAGACACTAATTATAAATTAATTCTACACAAATAAAAAATATGTTTATGTACCAAAAAAATTATATATCTGTTCAAATATTTTTAACTAATTTATAAATATTATCACTCTTTTGAACTAATATATTAATACCCTATTTTTTAATCCATTCTTTTTAATTGATTCAAATGTAATTTGATAGGAATTATTCAATTTTTAATTATTTATATAATGATCATTAATTGAGAAGATAAAATTATATGTTAGAAGATGCACTTGGTGTGGATTAATTCTTAGTTTTCTATCAATCTTTTGTGAATTTTCTATCAATTTTTTGTGAACTTGGTGTAATATGCTATTTGGACTACTTCTTATAATTCGGGGACGAATTTGATCTATATTAATAAAAAAAATTATTTTACTGATAAAAAATAAAACAGAAGATGCATGTACGTAGAATCGCTATTCCTAAATTTCTATCCACAAATTAATGTTGGATGATTGTTAAGCGAGGAGTTATCCATGACAATCATTGCGATAGGACATGAAATCTATCAAAATATGACCTCTCCTAATCCACATTTTACTGTTTTTGGCTTTTATATATATATATATATATATATATATATTATTGATAGGGCATGTAATATTAATGGAAAATTTTATGTGAATTTAATTTTAGTAGTATTTATTATTATATATTAATGTTTATAATAATAACAGTGATAGTATACATATGTGATACTTGAAAAATCTAGCTAAGTTCACGTAAAAATATTAATAGTGATAGTATGTATATATTATGTGAATTAAAAAAAAAATTAGTATCATTATTATTTTCATCCCACTTTTTTACTTTTTTTATTTTGATTTTATAAATTTTTTTTTTAAATTTAGTTCTATAATAATTTAAATTTACCCGAATTTGTTCTAAATAGCTGAAAAATTACATTAAGTGATGTCATTTTATTCACGTGTCAATGCAACTATTTGTTGGCTATTAGGACTGATTTGAATAAATTAAAATTATTATGAGACTAGTAACAAAGTAAATAATTATAATATTAAAATAAAAAGGTAATTAAATTATGGAACGAAAATGATATTAATTCCGATGTAAATGGGTATGGGCTTTCATAATTTTTCCAAGCAGGGGCATATATACCAGGCATTGTTTTGGGCCTGCACTACGCTTGTCTAAATGAGCCATAAACCCAAATCAGATTGAGCAAAATTTTCTCTGAAAATGCCACCACAAATATATATTTTTAATAGGAGTAAGATTCTTGTGCACCAATTACACGGTGCAACTCTAGTTCATTTTTAAAAAATTAAACAGTTTATAACTGAAAAGTTAAACAGTTTATTACTGAAAAATGTATCTTTCATAGTTTAACTTTTAAGTAATAAATTGTTTAACTTTTCAGTTATAAACTGTTTAACTTTTTAAAAATGAACTTGAGTTGTACCGTGTAACTGGTACATACAAGAGTAATCCTTAATAGAGCTTTACTTTTAGGAAAAATTATAAATTTATAAACAAGTTCAAAATATTTGTACAAATCAATTTTTTATGGTTTCTCCTAAAAAAATTATATATCTGTATAAATTATTTGAACCAATTTACAATTAAAGCTATTTTTTAAACTTTTATATATATATTATATAGGTTAGAAGAAATGCACTATACCAGACAAGAATCAATTCATACATTCAAAACAATCACATATGAAGACAGTGTCATAATTGATCTTCTTTTCCGACAACAAATATGAATTTAATTCTACCATATGTTCAAGAAAATTTGATTTTCTTTTTAATTTTGATCTTGGCTTCAGGACAAAGTAATACATATTTTGTTATTTGTAACATCAGATAATATTGTTTGTAAGTGCAATATCACTTTTTATAACAACTAAAATTATTAGTGGTGCATGATATCATAATTTGTAATCCCTATATCCCATACGAATTTGCATATTTTTCTTAGTTTGACGTCTTATACAAATTTGCACACTACTAAAAAAATATTAATTTTAAGTGCACTCGCAATATGATACACATATTATTCATATATCACCACTTTATTTAAAAAACACATTTTTCTTAAAAAGATTGTCACCCCTGAGTATGCAAATTGCTAAATACTTCTTCTGTTCTATAAGAATTTGCATATTTTCCTAATTTTGATTCTCACACAAATTTACACACTAAAAAAATAATTATTGATTTGTATGTAAAGTCACATAACTATACATATATTTATTTATATATCACTACTTTATTTATAAAATACATTTTTCTTAAAAAATATGAAATTTCAGGAGTGTAAATTTCCTGTGACGGAGGGAATACCTTATTTAGAAAATACTATTTTTTAAATATTAAAATACTATTTTATTGTGTATTGTTTTTTTTTTTCAACTTGCAATTAGATTGCCACTTGTATTTTATGAAATTGACCGTTGCAATCAATTATTTTCATAAAGTATATATTGTAAGTGTATCAAAATGTACATGTTGCAATTTTATTTTATTTTTTGGAAAAAATAAACACCCGTGAGAGAGGAAGGTTGAGGCGTGACCCCAGACCTATATATAGCACCAAACAGAGAAATACATCAAGAGACAAAGTGGTCCTAACCTATGCCGATAAACCCAGACATAGGAAGGAATCAAGAGGGACAACAAACTAAGTGGTCCTAACCTAGGCCGACAGCCTTGACAAAGGTAGGAATCAAGAACAATAAGGTGCACCACTCAAGGTGGGCGAAAGTCAAACAAGTAAAATAAAAAACTACACATCAGAAATCAAGAAAGGGAGACCGACTGTGAACCCAGCCGACCACGACCTCTGACACGAGCAGAACCTCGAGAGGGGGCACCTCGAGCTAATCCTCGGGAAGAGGCACCCCGAACAAGCAGACGCCCAGCGGACATAGGGAACGAGTAGGAGGACCGAGACTTCTTTCCCAACTCCGATCCATGGGGGAAAGGAGAAGCAGAAAAAGACTTGCGCGACCTCGGTAATCTGAACAATCTGGCCCGATTGGGAGACAAAACAGCCCCCAACCCCGACACGCTCCAAAGGGACCAAGGCACGAGAATCAAAAGTATCAACTGATAGGTCATGCTGAGCACGACTGGTAACACACTGTAACTCACCAGGATCTGAACTCGCAGAAGAGGCATCATCAGAGTCATCACCAGAATCAGTCGTCTCAACTGAAGAAGAATCATCAGAGCCCTCATCAGAATCCTCCAGCTCGTCAGGCACATGAGCACCCAACTCCCCATCCTCCACATCAGCAGACTGAAGGGGCGAGTAGTAAATATGCTTCGCCCGAGGGGGGCGATCCACAAAAGACTTGGCAAGCATGCCAGAGGCCCGACGCCCCACAGTCTTCCACTCAGACTCCACAATTGTAGAAGGAACACTATCATCAACAACAGCCTTGCCCTTGGCAGGAGGACGACTAGAGGACGGCTGATGAGCCCCCTGACTAGCAGAACGGGTAGGAGGGCTACCCCGTCTCGGGGGGCGAGGCTTATCCCCCGTAATGTAACACTCATACTGATCATATCCAACATGACGACCTCCAACACAATACTTGGGTCTATTCTCATAGACCACCTTCTGTGTGTGTGAGACACTACAAATATCAATCTCGAACTCAGAGACAGGGGCGAGTAATAAATTCATCTCAATACACACCCGAGCACAAGATAATCTGGAGTGCTCTGCAGTCTGCCGATCGAACAACATGTCTTGTCTTATAGCTGAGATAAACAAAATTTATTAATTAGTAATTTTTTGTGTTGTCTCTTATCTGAAATATACTGTAATTATTAATCAATCAAAAAAAAATTAAGGAGCGATTATTTCAATTTTTTAATAATAACATAAATGAAATTTCATTCTTCCTTTTTATCTTCGTATATGTTAAATAATATTTGTCTTTATAGTGATTATATCATTAATGTTGTATATCAATTTATTAAAAAGTTTACAAATAATTAAATTAGACATTCATATAAAATTTTATCATTTATTTTTTAGGGAAGTCAAATTAATTAATTCAAATATATTATTGATTCACAAGTGAGAGTGTTTAAAGTTGTATATCAAAGTCAAATGTATATTTTTCAAGTGAAAATCAAAAAATCAACGCAAGTAGTAGGGAGCTAGTTGCCACTTCTCAACGCAAGTAGGGGCGGATTAGCAAATATTTATAGGTTTGGGGTTTCTATGGAGTACATAAACTTTGTCATCGGCAAGGTTTTCACAAAATTTACGAAAATCACTCTGTTCCAACAATCTCCCCAAATCACTCCCCTTGATTCTCAATCCTTCAACGCAGATCATCTTCTCACTGGATGAAAGTGGAATTAATGGCGGCGGAGAGCAGTAGTATTCGGGGGAAGAAAGAGTCAACGCTAGTACTGTCGAATTCGCCGCGTCAAAACGACGACGTTGAGGATCCCGTGAAATCCCCTCCTCACTCCCCCAATAATTCCTCCACGCGCAAGGTGTATTCACCGCTCAATTTTGTTGTTTCTCTTCCCTGTTGCTACTGCATTAGCTGCTTGCATGAATTGGAGTTAATATTCGTGGCTTGATCGTTTCAATTTTGGGAAGGAATTGTTTAATTGTTGAAATGTTGCCTTGTGATGTGGGTGTAATTGTGTATGTTGTGGAAAGATTTGGAGAATTTTGTCATACTGTGGCATTGATGAAAAAAGATCTTTCTCCTAGTTTACCACGATACACTTGGGTTGAGTGAATGATGATATTAAAAAAAAAAAAGTAAATGCCAATTTTTTGTGAATCTTATAACACGCTAATCTTGATCACTACTCCCATAAAATTTTAATTTTTTTAAAATAAGACATTTCGAAGCTCTTTAAAGTGGAAGAGTTGGTCTGTTCTCATTTTAGTGGTATGGCTTCTCTTACTCTTCTCTGTCTGTTCAACCTATAGTAAAACTTAACAGTTTTGGAGATAGCAATTTAGCTGATGAATCCATGATCGAGGTTACGTAATTCCGAAGAAAATTTTATGTTCAATCAATATGGTAGTTCATAAGTAATCTCTTAACCATTGTTTTTCCACTTATTCTCTGTCGAATGAAGTCAATGCTCTACTATACTCGTTGAGTTCTGGAAGCTAGCCATAAGGAATAAACTCACTAGTTCAACATCATGTGCATGAATTCATTTCTGAAAAGCTCAGCTTAATGTTACCGATTACCTTCTTGATGTTGCACCTTGGATACTAACTAAAGCTGTAGTCTATTTTGTTTCTTGAACTATGTTTCTTGCAAACCACATAGACAAGATCAAAGCCTGTCCTTTCAATTTTCTTTCCTCCTGCCGTACATCTGTCTGCAATTGTGTAGGTAATCTGCAGGGCACAGCCATTTTATACGTGGATGTGTTTCATCGAATTGTACTTTACTATACGTTTTCCACTTGGCTATGTAGTAAATAAGAAGATAAATCCATGGCATCTCTTATCTCCTGTTTGGACTGGCTGATATAGTAATCCAAGATTTTAAACATGATTTCAAAGTCTGGTTTGCTACTAAAACAGCCATTCTGTGTATTTTTTTTATTTCCCCTGTTATAAAATGAGACAGATGATATCATTATAAAGTTGCACGGCTCTAACTTATGCACACTTTATCAGGCTTGCTATGCTGTTCTTCAGAGTTGGGTTTCCAAGAAGTTCATGACTGGAATGTAACGGTTTCAGTTTCAAATTTTATAATTAGTTACCATTTCTCTATATGCTTAATGTTGACTGATGGATGTTAATTGCAGTGTGGTCTTATTTCCAGTTGCTGTTACATTTTTCATCACTTGGTGGTTTATTCAGTTTGTTGACGGTTTCTTCAGTCCTATATATGAAAGACTTGGCATTGATATATTTGGTAAGTCTTTTAATAATGATACTTGTCTGGCAGACTGAATGTTCTTTTTATTTTCTTCCTAGATTTAGAAAATGAAA
Organism: Prunella vulgaris; assembly: GCA_026898435.1. Taxonomy (NCBI): domain Eukaryota; kingdom Viridiplantae; phylum Streptophyta; class Magnoliopsida; order Lamiales; family Lamiaceae; genus Prunella; species Prunella vulgaris. The sequence goes on along the minus strand of JAPKLY010000223.1, from coordinate 467,708 downwards.
CTCACATGTGGTACTGGTGGCTATTAGAATTATTGAAACAAGTTCCTTGAGCTCCTTTCTTTGGAAAATTTGATAGTTTGCATTTTAAGTCTTTTTATGCGCTTGTCCTGTTTGATTACTAACTTAAAGCTTTTGGACCGATATTTCTTTGATTCACTGGTAGTTAACCTTTGAGTAAGTCTTGAATCCCTATTAATTTGTTTTAATTATCTCTTCACATCTGGTGCAGGCCTTGGATTCATTACTTCGTTGATCTTTATTTTCTTTGTTGGTTTATTTGCTTCATCATGGATGGGTGCTACAGTTTTCTTGATAGGAGAATGGTTTATTAAGCGAATGCCCTTTGTAAGACATATATATTCAGCGTCAAAGCAAATTAGTTCTGCAATCTCTCCAGGTAACTGTTACTTTTGGTGTTCCTCCACAATTTTTTTGGAGAAATTAATGATTTGGAGAAGGCAGTGGAAATGCTCCTTCAACACTATAGTTTCAGTGGATATTGCTGAGAACTTAGAAACATATTTTGAATAAAAAGGAAGTCTTGTATTTCTCATGAATTGCTTCTTGCACTGATTCTTACCATCAGTATCCTCAATCCTGCTATGTCTTAAAAGCAGCAATCCTGTATTGTTAAATGATCATAACATATTTAACTAAGATTATTCATGCTATTAGGCTTGGGCTTGTGAATCTTTTATGTTATCGATGTCAGGAAAGGATACAATATAATAATTGACTTTCGCTTTGCTGTTTATATTACATAAAAATGAATTCTTACAATACCATCCTATACTATATATAAGCCTAATACTGGCATGTATGATTTATTCTTTCACAGACCAGAATACAACTGCTTTCAAGGAGGTTGCTATTATCCGTCACCCTCGTGTTGGAGAATATGCAATGGGCTTTATTACGTCGTCAGTACTTCTTCAGGTTCTTCAAATAAATTATAATTATGTTTCTCTCAAATTGGACTGTACACTCGGAATTATACCATGTTTGCATCCTTATATGTATCCAGTTGGGATCTGATGTATGCAATATCTCTTACAAGTTGAAATGGGTGACTTGCATTACTGGATTTCAAAACTAGAGTGTATCTATATTGAAAAAATAAATTATCATAATTAACATTCTGTCTCTATAACATTCCACCACTGCAACAGTATTTAAATGACAAGATTTAGCCATATTCAGTTTCTTTATATTGACTTATATTATCGTTATGATTTCAGAGAGATGATGGGGATGAAGAATTATGCTCTGTTTACGTCCCAACAAATCATTTATACATTGGGGATGTATTTCTAGTTAACTCTAAAGAGATAATTAGGCCAAATTTGTCAATCCGAGAAGGAATTGGTGAGTCTGTTGCCCTCCTTGGTGTGCCTCTCTGCTTCTTTGTAGTACTGGATGCGTTTTTGGCTGATAATTTAAATAATCAATAGCGTAACTTTTTGCCTTCTAAAACTTGTGTTATTTACTGAAGATCTTTGACTCATATATTCCCTTTCATTTCAGAGATCATTGTTTCGGTGGGGATGTCAATGCCTCCGGTGATTTCTCCTGTGGAGGTGATTTCTCATCCGACTGATCGAATTCCTCCTAATAGAATGATGATATAGCAACGTGGTGCCCAAAGAACATGGTACATGTTTTTTCCCTGCAGATGTGATATTAAAGGGCATAATTTAATTTTGATGTTTCTCGTTTCGGCTCATTAGACAATAGAAAGTAGCTACCTACTTATTTAACTGCTGGACCAGAGCCATAATTTATAGCTGAGCTTTCTTGCTTTAGAAATCATTTTGTTTCCAAGATCTAGGCCAGGTAAGTTTAATTGTGACCTCCATTTGTACCTAATATGACTGCAAATTCTTTGTTTTTTGTGTAAAGGTTCTAAAATGTTCGTTGTATAATGCTCTGAAGTTCAAAAGACAGCCTTATTTGCACTTGCGCGCAAGCAAGGGTGTGTTTTTAAACTCTACAAACAGCTTTAAGAATCATTTTATTACAAAGCCTCTTACAGCTTTGTTTAAAAAAGTAATTTTGAAAACTGTTTTGTAGAGTTTGAGAAATGCCCAAAGTCTCTTGTACAAATTTGCACAATTTAAATCAGAGAAGTAATTTAATCATCTCCAATCTTGTAATCATTTCATCATAATTTCTTAATCAACAAACACTTTATGTCTATACATTCAAATATTAGAACACAATATTAATAATCTAGACATTATTTGGACAACCCTTCATCCGGCATATCCCTTTCGATTTGGGTGCAGAGGAAAAAATGATACTCCATTATTTTATGGATTGAGTGTTGATTGATTTACACATGTTTAGACCTGTACAAATTTGTACAGAAGTATCTATGGAACTTCAGTGGCGATTATTATACAACAAGAAAGACTTTGCATCCCAATCGAACAGTTGAGAGTTTGAAGTCGGTTTCTATATCTCGTAGTTTGTGTGCAGATGACGAAATGATTCAGCGTCTTCTTCGAGCTGTAGGGGGCAACTTCTCGGATGGGCCAGACGGAAGCTTTTGCCCAGATTCACGTTCAATTTTACTCTTCAGCTCTCTTAAAACTCTAATTTGACCAAGCTTTTCTGGAGATAGTTTGTCCCAGTATATTCCTACAAGCAACAGTAGCAATGATATAAATTAACAGAAAAATATACGTTTATTAGTTATCTGTAAAAGAACACTAGGTTGATTGATGATTTGATCATCCAAATTAAATTTGAGGACTGACCCTGAGGTTTTGGAACAGGCGTATTCGTGAAAATAACTCGTGTGGGAGTACATATGATATCAACAGGGACATCATGAACCAGCAACTTCTCGACGGGTATGTCATCAACCAGTTGTTCGTCGTGCACTGCAAACACATAATAACTTACATTTCCATCAATCCTACACTAAAGGAAATCGAGTTTGAAATTAAATTTCACAATACCGGATGTGACAATTGGTGTGGAGTCATCTATGGCGCCCATGTAACGTAGCATGCCATATTCGAGCTCTGCAAATCCCTGCACCATAAAGTCGCCGGATCATAACATTTACGGAAACTAAAATTTACTCAACACTGAATATTTCCAGGGATTGAAAGATGTTGCGACTCACAATTGATATAAGTAAACAATGACAAGGAAATTGAAACTCTTAGTATGGGAAGAAACCTGTAGGCTAACCTAGTTTAAGATCTATATTTGGATTTTCTCCAACTACACTTGCATATTATGCACCCAAATCTGAAGAATGAGGTGTAGGTCTTCTCTTCCTAATTTTTTTAATAACCAAACTAATGCTAGGAATCATTAATCAATGACAAAATTCGGATTGAATCCATAAGGAAGGACTAGTGGAACAGGATTTCTGAGACCATAGAAATCATCTCTAATTTCCAGAGAGTGATGGTTTTCGAAGTTCAGGTATGCATATCGTTGATCTCGCCTATTAGGAAGAAAAGTTCGGTAAAAAGAGGACACAAGATGCTAGACAAATTTTTGGGAGATTCTAAACTGCTCTACTCAAGGCCTGTAAACTGTAATCCTCTCAAACCAAACCATTGTACTAGTAGCTTCAGTTATCGCACACGAATGCAAAAACAAGACGACATCTAATACCTCACCCTTTCCAAGTCTTGCCCCCGTCTTTGCGTCAACAGCAACGGAACCAATAACAATCAAGTCCACTTTTAGTTTCTCCTCCAGACCTATTGGTTTTCCATATTTGGCAACTCCGGCAGACGTGCATGCCTCCTTAATGGTGTCAGCACTCAACATAGAGTATTCAAGAACAGAAAAGAATCCCGTTCTTAGACGTGGCTGAGGAGTTAAAAGCTTTTTTCCACCTGCAGTGGCACACATTAAATGGATAAGTAGGCAACGAGCAATTTTGACAAAATAATTCATCCAAGCTGCTTATCATATATTTTTTCGCGAATCATAGAAAAAAAGCCAGTCGACAAGTTGGTGAGAAAGTTTCTTCTTTTCATTCTAATCTCTAATTTTAAATCCTAGAACACAAAATACAAGCTCAACTATGCACTGTGACCGATTTGAAAAAGCTTCGACACTTGATCATAGCCAACAAAAGTCGCCAGAAAATAGGCACCATTTCAAAATTTTATGCTGATATAATCCTTCATCGCAACTTAGATGCAATGTTTAACTATAAGCCTGTAAACCATTCTTGATGAGCCATAAGAAGAAGATTATACAGAGCATATCAAGAAAAGATATGATGCTTGAATTGCAGATATAAAGCAGAATGAAATTCCATACCATAAGAGTGATAGAGAAGTTTGAATCACTACCATATGCTTTATATTTACAAGGTAATTGAAGATGTTCTGAATTTAAAATGCAATCAAACTAAAAAAAATGTTTTCTATGTCCCACAAGAATTTGCACACTTTCCTTATTTGGATGTCCCACACAAATTTGCACACTACTAAAAAAGGAAACATTGATTTACGTACGCGCTCACAAACAATGCTGCACATATACCATTAAGAGTGAGGAATCTGACTTGCTTTTGAGGAGTATCTGGATTCACTTTCACGCACTTTGCCTCCTTAAACACCTCCAACTCACTTAGCTGATCAATCAAAAAACAAACAAAAAAATAAACAATTTGCTTGAAATCACTATGAACCCACATTTACAGTATTGCTTACTTTAGTAGCAGCAGCGTTGGCCCCCATGAAATTGGGGATCCGATGGTGAACGGGCCTCGGAAATTGCGCTATATTTCGGGCCTCCATCAGGTCCCAGACCCGTTTTCTGATGACCCATTTCCACGCCTTCGGGTCATCGGAATCTTGCCCTTCGATTGCGGATTTTTCAGCCATAGATTCTCGGGCGGCGGCGTCCAGCCTCAGGCGCTCAGCCTCGTACGCCGCCTCGTTGAAAGCGGCGTCGTTTTGACGCGCGGCCGTGGTGTGAATTCTTCTGGATAATGGAAAGAGTGGTGTTTTAATTTGGGAAATTGAGGGGAAATTCAGGGGATTTCTGTGGGCAGATGACCATTTGATTGGCAATGCACACGAATGCGAAAGCCGGAGTAGTTGAGCATCCATTAAAATGGTGGAGCTCTGATCCTTTAGCATCAGTTACGGAAAGCTATGCTGGACGAAGTCGCGTTTCTGTGACGAGTGTCGCTGATGGAGTAGCGCGCTTTCTGTCATTAGCTTCCCGCGGATGATGTTTACAAATTACAGAGTTTTTTTTTTTTACTATTACATCAGAGTTGCCATGTTTACAAATTAGAGAGTTCAGTATTGGGCTACCCCTCAATAATACATATAACTACAACTAAAAATAATAATTATTCATAACTACAATAATTAGGCATCTGTGCATAAGACTCTGTAGGTCGGAGTATTACAATTAGTATATTTTGATATCCAAGGGTAATTAAATTCTTCTAAACTAAGAGCATCTCTAAGCAGTTGCCTCTATTTTGGAATCAATTCGGCACTACTCTATAATAGAGGCAACACTTTACTCCCAGCAGTCAGCTCTATTCTTTTAGCACTATAATATAATATGACATTATATTCATTTTAAATGAATTTTTTATTATGTTATAATAGTTAAATTGAATAAAATTTTCATACAAATTTAAATTTAAAATTTAATATCAAATTACAATAAACACCAATTATTTCATATTGAAATATCGTTCCCACAAATTATTTTATTTATACATGTATCGTTTTATTGTAAAAATATTAATTTATGTATAAAAATAAAATAAATATATATATACACATAACTAAATAAAATATATATAATTAAAAAAAACGGGGAGTGGCGCTGTATGAAAACAGCGCCACATATAGCGCCCACATGCCTTCAATTAAACGAAACTCCACAATAGCGCCACAGGATAGCGGTCTGTTGGGGGAAGGAAATTGATGAATATTGCCACTCCAGCGCACTGCTGGAGATGGTCTAAGAGGGCTCTTGGTAAAAAAAATCTTAAATGGTAATGGGAATGAGATATACACACAGTATTATTATTATATGAAATTAGAATAAATGAGGTACATAACATTGTTTTTTTTCCTAAATAAGATAATCATTACCCCATTTGATTACCTAAATCTCACCTTATAATCATCCTCCTCAATCAATCTCTCATACCACAACTAATAACATTCTTTTTTTGTCAACTTTTTCTAAATTGGAACACAACATTAATGATGTAACCACCATGAACATAAGCTCTCATTCAATATATGTAAGGGTAAAAGAGGAAAATAAATTTTCATTCTCATTACAATTGAAAATTTTGAAACAAACGCCCCCTAAGATTCTTTTAAATTTTAACTAATCCAATATTGAATCACAATTTTCTGATTTAATAATTTATTAAAACTGCTCACCAGTTTCTCTAGTCATTTTTTTACCAAAGTTTGTCTGGCTCACTAAAAAAATAAAATATATAATAAGAAGTATTAGTTCATGTTAAGACAAATATTAATTCATATACAAAAAATATCAAGTATTAGTTCATGGGCTAGGCAATATTAATATTTTTTTAACATACAACTAATATTCTCAATCTATGAGCTACTAATTTTCATCTTATAAATTAAAATTAAGTGAATTATTATTTTTTAAAGTGTGCACAAAAGTGCTACTCTATAAATAACTTTTGGTGTTAAAATTAGACATTAATTTCGTTTATGTTGATTGTACTTTCACAATTGAAATAGAGTTAATACAAATTATTTTAACAAGGAATTTTTATTTATTTTTTTCTATTTCCCCTTCAACACTGTAGTCTTGGATGGGTTACTCATCACGTAAAGCCACAATTTACAGCCAAAGAAAGAGTGATTAAACGTGAAGGTATCTCATTTGCATCCAAAATGTCAAATACTGTGTACCACAATTATCATAAAAAAACACCCCATGTGAGCACATTAATTATGCTTATACCACACAATTTGTAGATGCAGTGTTTTAGTGACAGAAGATCGACTAGTAATTTTACAGCAGATTCTAATATGCAACACAAGGAAGAAGCGCATCCTCATCCAACTTGTTTCTCCAACCCTATCAGTCCTATTTCCATGTTCAAAACCACTTTACTCACTCTTCAACTCTATTTTTGCCAAAATGAGCAACCCAAGACTGGACAATCTGTGGAATGCAGCATTTCTCTATGCAAAGGACTGAAGAATTCGATGATTAAGTGGATTGTTACCCGATATTAAATAACCGTTCTTACTTGACTCAAAATTTTACAGCTCCAGCAGCAATCATATCAATCTTCATCGGGTGAACCATGTTTCCCAAATTTCTCCAGCGCCAGAGCATAGATTGCTTTCCTTTTCATGGTTGTGCCTGTTGCAAGCAGCTTGACTGCCTACATTAAACAAAACAATTGTATCAGAGAGAGGGTGAGAGAGAGCGAGAGGAGAGAGGGCGCCAATTACCGTGGAAAGGCTGTGCCCTTTGGAAATCAATTCTCTCAACTCATTTTCCAGCTCAGACTCTGAGAGCTTTTCATCCTTGCGAATTGTCGACCCTTCAATTAACAGCGTAATTTCACCCTTTGGTTGACGGGCAGAGAATACTTCTTTGGCTTCCTCAATAGTACCCCTCCAAAACTGGTCAAAAAAAATATCTTCTTACTTGGAGTTAAATTACTATCTAGTAAAAAAAAATTGTAGGTCGGAATCTTTTACCATCTCTAATAGCAACACATGAGTATAAGAAATGGTAGCAGCATTCAAATGTAAAACATGGTCATGGAAATACTTATGTTGTGCATATAATTAAACTAAGCACTCACATATATTGGTGTAGTGAAATTAATTGCAGTTAATATCATGTCTGTAATATCAATATTTAAGCAGATCACATGCAAGCTATTCAGCATTAGATCATATGACAATTATAATTTGATCAATACTAGTTTTTTAAGTTGATCAAGTAATTAGTGTTGAACATTATCTAACATCAAAAGTTACGTATATTGGATAGTGGATAAAAAGAACCTCACTAAAACTAAAGAGAATTGCCAAAATTTCTACATCAATGAGAGTATTTCTGGGTTAAACAGTTTGTTTTCATTCTAATATTAAATTTCGGTGGTAAAGCAAGGGTCTATCACATATTTGAATGTTGTCAAAATTTATTATATGACCTGTTTGTTCAGTCTTCACTTTTCAAAGCATTTTCCACGAGTCAGGAGGGTAAAATGATCCTCCCAATATGCGAGTTCAAGCAGCTCTATGTTTTAACATTGAAGACCGAACATGCAGCTTTCTATACCATTCAACTCTAGAATTTCTCTTATGCAGAAATTAAACAAGTTACAAGAAATGCTGTTACGAATGCATTTATAAATCACTAAATGTAAACCTTACTTCTTCGTGTAGTTTGGTCATCTCTCGGGCAATGACACAACGCCTGTGATAAATTCAAGCAATTAAGTAACAATAATTTTCAGATTTGGTGTTTAGAAATACAAGTATATATGAAAGAAGAAGGTAGATTTATCTCACGTAATTGAAACAAATATATATATATATATTGTGTGTTAATTTGACAAATTAAGAGAGAATCTGAACATCAGAATAATCAATTCCGTGAGATATATTGTGTTAATTTGATAAATTAAGAGCGAATTAAATGTAAGATGATTGCCTAGCTCCAAATGCAGGGAACATAATGCTTTATGCATGTTAGAGACTGCATTTTGTTGAAAAGAATTACCTTGACTCTCCAAAGATGGAAGACATCTCTTCTAAACACTGACAGAGCTTGTGAGGAGGAACAAAAAACACCTGAGTGGCTGCATTGTTGGCAGAAACCATCAGCTTCTCTCTTCTTGTGGGAGCATGCTTTGGGAGAAATCCAACTGCAGCATATTACATTCTTTCTATCACAACTGATAAGTTGCAAAGAGTAGCAGAGTTATCAAAAGGTTACCAAAAGTGAAATCTTCAGTTGGCAAACCAGATGCAGAAAGTGCTGCTACTACAGCAGATGGCCCAGGGACAGGAACCACAAGTATATCTTTAGATACACACAATTTAGCCTACATTCACATTCCAAAATCAATGTACATACTACAGTTAACAGCTCAACGAATATTAAATATTCCATAAAGAGGTGTTACCAGCTCCATTCCAGGGTCACTAATGCCCGGAGTACCAGCATCACTTATCAATGCCACAATTTCTCCACTAAGCAATCTCCTCAGCACAACTTGTTCTCTTTGAGATTCATTGAATTTGTGATAGCTTAACTGAAAATCTAAATCATAGGATGAGAATGATCTCACACTATACATCCACATATCTAAACAAATTGAATTTCTTATGTCATCAATAGAATTAAAACTGGCTTACAAGTGGAGTTTTTATGTTATAAGACTGAAGCAACTTCCCAGAATGCCTTGTATCTTCTGAAAGTATGACATCAGCAGATCTCAGAATTCTCAGTGCTCTACAAGAATAAAACAAAAACAAATGGTTCATTTATTGAAAATTCACAGGAAGAAAATTCAAGAAATGTCTTCAATGACGAATTTGCAAGCTCCAATAGCATTAAACTTCTAAGCTGATTGACCTCAGTGTTATATCTTCAAGATTCCCAATTGGTGTTCCCACGAGATATAGTCCTGGTTTTAAAGGACCCTACAAATTAAAAAAGGAAAAAAATTAAATCATCTGCAGAAACAGATACATGGTGCTTGAAGAAAAGAATTGCAGTCCCGAGTATAAGATTTGTTGCATTGAGAATGTTACAACTATAGGTCGGCTATGCTTAAAGAAACAATTCAAAAAGCAGCACAATATTTTGTCTTTGAAATTAAACAGAAGACACGTGGAATATGGCACTAAATCTGACAGAGCCTGGAAGAAGAATGGAAGAAACTAGACTTTATGTCCTCCAATCCAACTCAGCAGGAGAGAATTGCTACTCTTTCTGTTATCTCATTAGAATTATTAGAATGATGAAATATTCTCCTTTCCCTCTTCTTGGTCGGTGAATCAGAATTTCGTTCCTTGTCATCTTGTTTGCTTTTCTCTTTTGCTACTGAAAAATGTTCAAAACTGTTATTCTTCCAGCATTACATGTGTTTGTTTACTTGCCCTTGTTCTTACTAGAGCTGAATGCCCAAAAAAAAATGAAATTGAACAACCACTGTTTTGAAACTAAGCTCCTGTTGATCCCTGTAGGAGGTTCTGATGTCACTTTTTAGTGCTGAATGGATGTAGCCATATAGCCTTGTCACGTTTGACACCAAATCATGTGCATTCTATTGGAAGAAGACTCTCCAAAGGGTCATTTTACTGGGAGGGAACTTAAAAAGAAAAATCGGAAGGCATCATGTTAATTGGTAGCTCAACTATTCTCTAGTAAACAGATGAGACCAAGTTAGATCTTATAACCACCCTCCATAGAGCTAATCTTTGGACCATAGAGCTAATCTTTGGAGGGTCTTTCGAGAACACAAGAGAATTCCAACTCAATTAAGATGAGGGCGCTCCTTACCATAACATATGCTTGATTGACTTCTTGATCAAATATTTCAGTGGCACAAGTTTATTATCACTGTTCCAATCTATCCCAGACGAAGGAACTTAAGAAATGTTAGAAAACAGTATATCAAAGTTTTCCTAGCTCTTTGCCTCAAGGATAATGCTAATTTGAGAGGGCAATTCATGAATATAGTCATACGGGTCAAGGAACAGAATGCTGGGAACCTGAGCTTAGCTTTTAGCAAAGAAAATTATTTACCAGGCAGGATAATATTTTCTCGCATTGAAATGAAACAGAAATGGTTAAGACATTAGACAGGTGGAATATAACAACAGCATTTCACTTGTAAAATATTCAATAGCGAAGAACGGTTATAATTATATGTACTTCACACACCCAGTGGGAAGACATAGTCAATTACTTTGTTTAGTTGGAATTGTAAGAGTTGCTCAAAGGAATCAATAATTTGTTCCTTGTTAACTTGCTAATTCTGCTTCCGAACAAAATCCAAAATCATGGTTCTTCAGGTATTCTCTCTCAAATTAGTCAGTTTCATTAGAAGAAACAAATGAATTCAGTTCCAGCCAGTAATCCTCACGCAGAGACAGCATAAATGCAAATAACATCACACAGAAATTAACAAGTCAGAGCTTTTGTTTCGTGATGAACAGAAATTTGAGCATCCAAACACTGAATAACAAATTCGTTGCTTATCATGTAAAGATAGTCAAATCCACTCTTCGCATTATCGCAAGCTCACAAACCTTATAATTCAACAGCAAACATGGATAGGCAACAAACTTAGGGCTCCTAAGCTAAATGAGAATATAAAACAAGGATTCTAAAAGCACTAACCTGTTTCGAGTGGAGTAACTCCTCCGTGGGTTCGCTGTCGGAGGAGGCTTGAGAGTCGGCGGATGAGAGAGGAAGGACGGAGGTGGTGGAGTGAGCATGTGAAGAGAGAGAAGGAAACAAGTCGATAGGGCGGCAGATAAGGCACTGAAACGGCAGTTTCGGAAATGGCTGTGAAGGTTTGGAGAGTGATAGTGCTACTAAATGGCAGCGGCGGAGCAACATCATCGTATCGTGCAACCTCTTCTAGGAGAAAAAAAAAACCCCCAAATGCCTTTTATACTTTACCGGCAATTCTTTTATTTTTTATTTTTGGCCATCTTTAATGAATCATAAATTTGGGAGATCAATTACCGTTCAACAATCAAGGAATGTTCTGGATAACATATGCTTAAATGGACGAAAATGGCAAAATAAGCAACTTAGAGTGGAATGGAGGGAGTATTTTTTTTAAATAAATTTATATATATTTATATTTGAATCATGTTTAAAATAGAGGAATTTATCCTCATTCAAAATCATGTCTTTTAGAACTACTTTTTTTTACCTTTTTCATCTTTTTTTTTCTCTTATCTCTTATTTTTTTACAATTGATTAATATATTTATATGTATCATTCTTTTTAAAATTCATCCATTCAACATGATTCATTTCATATAACACTTACTCTAATTATTAATAATTAAACTTTATGAATAATGTTTTGATAAAATTTTCTTGAATTTATGAATAATATTTAAATTTTAAGTTCAAGTAGAATCACATTGTGATCCATACTTCAACATTTATTTATTTTTTTCAACTCGTGTGAGTCCCTCATGGAGAACATGATTCTGACTGATCCAAAATTTGGTCATGGTGTAGCAAAGTTATGAGATGGAAATAATGTTAACACAAATTAACCCAACTTTAAAATCAATGTAAGCATTATCCATACACAATTTTAAGAGAAAAACAATCAGCAAACTCCTGCTTTATTTCAAACTTTTTTTTTTCTTTTAATAATCTTCAAGATACACAGTTCATATAGTTTTACATACTTTTATAAGCAGCCTCTATAAGTCTGATATCAATTATTTTTATTATACAATATCATTATTAAACTAATATTTTTTATGAAATAATACTGTTAATACGCACAACATTAGCAATAAAATCAGTTTAGGGCTCATTTGGTTCGTAAGATAAAATTATATATCCGTCGAAAACATACATATTTTCGACGGATAGATAGTTTTATCTTACGAACCAAATGAACCCTTATAGTATACTTTTCCGCTAAAGGGTAAGCAAACAATTAACTATGGAGGAAATAACTAGTCTAAGATTAAATACAAACATGCCAATGATCAATGTATACATACAACATGCATATAAGCTCCCTCTTCAACACTAGCTAATAAACATTGATTCCTTGAAACACATCAATAAATTATTGCATGCCAATATAAGATAAAGTGAAATCTCCACCCCAGAAGTAGAAGTTGGTGAAGCACAATATCCTCGTCACCTACAGTAAAGGTTAAAGTAAACTTAATTATTTACTTTTCATATCCTTCATATCACAGTAAAATAGAAGTTGCAAAAAATATCACATTTACCTCATTTTGTTTTAAAAATGAAATCCTCTTATGCATACTTAATTAGGTCATTTAGTTTACATTAACATAAATTCAGGTTATACTTATCTGTCAATTCTCTAATATACATTAATATAATATCATATCATGCATATCACATGTGCATACTAGTTGATAGATTATGAGATTTAAATCTTGTATTGAATTTATGAAAAATAGTAGATCTTTTATTCTATTAAATGTAACTGCAGATACCATAGCATTTTACACTGTGATTTCAGCTTACAAGTATAAATATACTGGTGAATACATTTGCTGGGATTAATTTTATACTATAGAACTTGTTCGTAGAAGATTTTGTGCATGAAAAATCATTTATAAGTGATTATTTTAAAATTTAAATAAGAAGTTCCCAAAATCTTATATGTGATGCATCTTTTCTATTTCTCAAGGATTTATGAACAAGTTCAGATAATTAAGCAGAATAATATTATGACAAATGCAGAAAACACGCGTTGTGAAAGCGTACCTGAAATTTCCAGCTTGACTAGTCGTACATTCTTACATTGTCAATTATTCTGTTCGTTTACTCTTATGATGTAAACCTACATGCAAATGAAGTCCCGTTATAACATATTCCAACACCACTAAGACAATTGGCCTATAATGACATAAATGACAGCCTAACAACACTGACAATTACAGGCCAATTAAATAATTTAGTTAGAGGAATTATAATGACTAATTTTATATCATTACACATTTAATTTCATATAGTGAAACAACATAAGAGTTAATAACGTTGGAAACTCGGATATTTGACAATGCATGAATGATAACTGTCTCAGTTGAAAAATAAGTCCAATAATCCAAAACTTGATAACCTTCTTCCTAACATTCTTTCAATCAGAAAAGTTAAAGGTGGTAGAAAAAAGAAAAGTGTGTCATGGAAAAAAGAAGTAAACTTGCAAGTTGCAAGAGGCAAATTGCAAATAAAGAAAGAAATTTTACTTGGTGAAAATATTAAGTCATACCATATATGAAAATGTTCGTTACTAAGGAGTGCGCTAACCGAATAAACCAAATATCTAGAAATTTAAGCCAAAACCAAATTCAGATTGTATCAAACTAAAATCATCGATTCAGTACGTTATTCAAATAACCAAAAGATGTTAATTTTTTATTTAATATCTTTTGGAATATTTTCAAATTTTTAGTTTTTAAAAAAAGTAATAATTGAATTCAAACCATAATAATTAAAAAATAATAATCGAACCAAATCAATAAATTCGGTCAGTTTGGTAGGTTTAATCTGAATTATGCATATAAGGTTTGGTTTCCTTTTCGGTTAGAGGTCTTGGTCCATCATTTATCTTTATGTGTACTGCTTTAAAAAATAGATATCTTCTTTCTCAAAAAGCATAGGGAATGAATCAAAATATTACTGGGTGAAAAATTTGCCATGCCATCATGAATATAATTACGGGTAACCATAATATACACTGTGAAAACCATCAACCAACAAATTTCAACTTCAATGAAATAGGAAAATGGAAATAGCTTTTCTGTTAAATAAACGTTAGCAATCACAAGAAACATAAGATTATAAATCAGACAATATGCGACTAAACTAGAAAGTAGAAGAATACCTTGAAAGTTGTTGGGTCAATCAATTGAAAGACGAGTGCATCCCCATCAACCAATTCATGATTCAACGCAAAGCCTCTCCATCCAGCGCTCAAACCCGATTTAAGAGCAAGGTACTTGGTTTCAAACACTTCTTCATTCTCATCAACTAAACTAACCATTGCATCCTGTTTTGGAAGGTGTTTCTTGCAAAAATGGAGTGGAAGACCCTGTTTCAAAGTGAGCTCACATTTCAACTTCCATTACGTAAAAGAGTGCACACTCTCTCATTATTCCCTTTTTTGTGTTCTCTTTTCGAAAAAAATGATACTATATGTTATACAGGTATATTGTGCCAATCCCTTGTAAGGAAAATCGGTGCGAAGCCCCCCTTATGCTTTAAAATTTGCGCGAAACCTCCAACTACCTTCCATTAACTATAGGGGTTTGGCGCAATTTTCTCCATGCTTATATTTAAAATCTAACATGATCAAAGAAACAATTCAATACAATATCACTATTGTAAATATCTTTTTCATATTTTGTAAAAGAAAGCTTCCAGTCCAACTAATTTGGATAAAAATCATCTTTTAAGTAATAATTACCAGCCAGAATCCACCGGTGACATGAGATTGTAGCATAGGCTTTACAAAGCTTGGAATGTCTGCATCTAAGCCTGATTGAAGATCCTCCGCCTGCTGTGTAGCGTAAGCCCTATCTTCATCCGATGCATACACTCTATTCGATAAATCCCTTCTCTTATAGGTATAGCTGAAGAAGATCAAACACGAGAAGAGTCATCAATTTAGATGTTCATACATACAAATGTCGTGAGATTTTACAATTATGATATTGAACTAACCTTCTTGGCCTCCCCATGGGCTCAATTGGAACCTATCAACAACCAACAATTACAAATCAATAACGCATTCTCAATTGTTTGAACCCTAAACTCAAATTAAAAACCCTAAAAATCGAAGCAGGCAATATTAGCTTGAAGATGAAATCTATGTTACATGCATTCTCTCTCTCACACACAGAAATAGAGAAACATAGGTTACAAACTTCTTTGTAGCTGGGAATAGGCATATGCGCAACACGGCTTGATCTGCGCACCGCGGAGAGGTCCAATGGCTGTTTTGGGACCTTCGGCTTTACGACCTTCATCTGTAGATTTAGGGAAATAGCAAAAAATCACAAACAAAATGAGCGCTTCGAATTTAAATCGATGTCCATTCCTCAAAACACAAACATATGGAAAAAGTAACTGCAAAGAGAAAGAGAGATAGATTATCTGATATTGGATCATACAGGGGAAGCCTTGGGAGTGCGCAGAGCCTGCGATAGCTTGTTGAGATTGAGCTCTTCCATTCTTTTCTTGTTCTCTTCGAGCCTCTTCAGCCTGCTTTCCTCGTACGCCGATTTCTTCGCTACCACCATTTTCACCCTTTCTGAGAGTAGCAGATTTTCCGATTCCTTGGAGTTCTGAGGGTTTATCGAAGAGCGGATTTGCTGAAGCGGAGCAGAGAATGAAGAAGAGGTAAATTGAAGTGCAGAAAAACAGAGTAAAATTTTTATCAAGGCGTCTGTCTATCTCCCTCCCAAAACCTTTGGTGGGCCCCCTTCTAAACATTTCAAATTCAAATTTAAGATGGCTATGTTTTCAAAGTCATCATAAAAGTGCTGAATCACTTGTTCTTAAGTTGGTGAGACTCAATTTCTCAAATAAAAATTGTATTTGAAAATATGTCTTTAAAATTATCTTGAAAATTTAATTGAGCCTATAGGCTAAGCGGTCAGCAAACAAAAATAATTGTCAGCGCATTAATTAATGCTACGATAGAAATTAATACTCCCTCCGTCCATGAAAATTGGACCAGCCTTGTTGTGCACGGTTATTAAAAAAAGTAGATGTTGATGTGTAAAAGTGAGTGTATTAGTATAAAAACTATTTAATTATTAAAAAAGTATTTGATGTAATGTGTAAAAATGAGTATATGTGTATAAAAAATAAAAATAATGATTATAAATTTTCCATTTTAGGTAAGTAGATCATTTATTGTGGACGATCATTTAAGGTAACGTGGATCATTTATCGTGGACGGAGGGAGTAAATGTCAATAAGTATAAAAACAAAAGTTATTATCAGCGCATTAATTGTGTCTAGTTAATGTTTTTTATCAAAAACCCGAACTTCATTCATGTTTCACTGTGCAAGTCGTGGTGCCTGAATAGTGGAAAGTGTGTTCCACAGTTGATTAGGTTGCATGTTTTGATGTAACAACGGTGAATTTAATGTGATGTTGGTGACTAATCGCTTAATTTGATGAAGATTTAATTTAAATATTGATAGAATGATTGATGTCCATATTTTCTCGATTTTGAAGGTGGAAAACTGGAAAGGCCCAATGAGAAACACAAATTTATGAAGTCTAGAAGTCATGAGTGTAAAAGACGATAAAAATCGAGACAAAAGATTGATCAAAATGACAAAGGAACCAAAAACGGGCATGTGCTTGTGTTGGATACTTTGATACGGTCCTTTCATCCGCGAATATTCTGATTAAGTATAAAATATGATGATATGTCTATTCAAATAACTTAATCACATTATCTCATTCTACTAATTTATCAAATTGTCAAATTTGAACACTATTTTGAATGTGACTTGCATTGGCCAACGATTAACGATCCAATTAGTTATTAGAAGATGAGTATTTTCTCCAAATCTATTTGAGGAATGAATTCTATATTGGCTCAACTACCACACACATGTACTTCGTGACGTGTCAAATCATGTCATATCTATTCCGTTCAGAGTGCAGGCGTCAGTCATGATCAAAGTTCATCATTCCGTACATATCGTGTGTATTGACCTCAAGTCAGAGAATTATTACATTATTGATTAGTGTGAAAATTGCTCGAAAATTCTTGTGCTTTTATTGCTTATTTTATAGGATTTCTTGTAACTATTTATAATAAATTGATTAATTGAGGTTAATTGTGAAAATATTAATTATGTTGCAAATTCATTGAAATTTGAATTGAATTTTGAAAATTATTTATTGAATGATTAATTTGGCCTCATTAAAAATATTATTACCCATTTTAATTAATTGAGGCTCAAAGAATTATTAATTCATTTGGCCTATGATTGATAAAATATAAAAGCCCAACCCATTTTATTTTTAGAAAGATAGTCTTATTCCAAACTTTGTGCTAATTGAGAAACAAGGAGCAGCTGCAAATCAAAGCAAACCCCACGAAGCCAAGCCACCGTCCACATCCTTGAAAACCTGCTGCCGGAATTTGCCTTTGCCATCACCACACTCGAAAGCATCTCCACCGGAAAATGAGCGCCGCTGCCACCTACCCACAGTTCACAGCCACAATTGGAAGAACCCTCTACCGATCGAAGCTTGGACACCTGCAATTCAAAAGCCATTGCCGTCAATCGAAGAGCCATGCCCGGAATCAACACCCACCGCGCCGGAATCCGCCATTAAAGCGCCGGAGTTAGAGAAGCCGGCAATGCAGCGCGTGTTCGAAGCTTTGTACGCTGAAAACATGGAAGATTTGTCCACCTCTACAACCTAAATCCACGCCTGGAAAACTCAAATTCGACAGCCCCTGTTCGGCTGTTCACAGCCACCCGTCGTCGCTCGTCCACCGGAACACCATTGTTCGAAGAGAAGAAAGCGTGCGAAGCTTGAAGAGTTGCTAAAGAGAAGAAAAAGCGCGTTTCTTTTATGTCCGAGCGAAAATTGGCTCGGGTTTGGGCTTATATGCTGGAGGCCCATTTACTAATTAATTTTTTAAAGCCCATTCGCCAAAAATAAATGGAAGGCAGCGTATTACTCAGGATAACACACGACACCTGCTACCGGCGTAAATGACTCAAGTCAACTCGCAATCTACTTGTGTTCTCAAAATCGACTCGAACATAGTCGAGCTCGAGCTACTCAAATAGCTCTCGAGTTCGAGTTTATAAATACTCAGCTCGAGAGGCTCGTGAGCCTAATCGAGCTGAACAATATTTAATATTTTTCTATTAATTTTTTATATATAAAAAAGTTATCGAGCTCGAATCGAGTCAAAGCAATCTTGAATTTTAGACAAAAAAAAAATTAAAATATATTTAATATTTTATTTTATTAAAATAATAAAATTATCGAGTCGAGCCGAGCTCGAGCTAAAAAAACCAAACTCGATCGAGTTCGAGTCGAGTTTCGAGCTTCGAGTATTGCTATCGAGTCAGGTTCGAGCTCATCACTACTCGACTCGACTCATTAACACCCCTGCTCTCCATTCTCATATATTTTTCCACAGCTTTTCTCACACACTTTCATATAGTAGTATGTGTTTTTATTTTTGATAATTTTTTTGCAAGCTTTTAAAGATGTTGATTTATTTCAAGTTGTAATCATAATTTTTAGGTGACTTATATTCTTTAAACTCTTTAATATTGTTGGGATTTAAATTTTTATGATTTATTGTAATTGTTTTGAGAATTTGAGTATATTTCTATTTTATTTTGCATTCGATGTTATGGGTTTACTTAGTTTAGCTATCGGCTAATTTGTTTATGTTTTGGGTAAAGGATATTATGGGTTTACTTAGTTTAGCTATCGGCTAATTTGTATATGTGCTAAAATTTTAATTTGTTGGTTGATTGAACTCTTAATTTGTGGTTTAATTGAGCTTTAATTGATTGTTCTTCTTTTACTATGCATTTTAATTGAGTGGGCAATAAGCGAGAACTTGGTTTACTTGATTGAGTGTGAGATTAGGTTGAGTGAACTATTACATTACTTTTGTTGAAACGTCTATTACACCAAGGGGATAGGTCGTTGAGAACACCCACAATTAGATATTAGGTTGATGTAACGAGAGTTAATCAATTAGGTGAGGTTTTATCATAAATTTGATCATATGATGAGTTGGTTTTCGATGCATTTCTAAATAGGTCGTAGATTTAAACTTAATTGAAACTCATTGCACTTCTTTAAAAGTTAGAGGTAGTTTTTACTTGCATTGTTATTTGAGATGTTAATTAATTTTAGCTTTAATTTTCGTTTATTAGTTTTAGCGAGAAAACCCCAAAACTCGGAACCCTTAAATATTGACTTGCAACCTATGGATGTTTGAGATTAAGTCCTTGAGATTATTGTAAGCAATATACACTTTTCAGTACAATCAATTTATACATTTTCAGTTTAAACAATTTAAACTATTGAATGAGTATACAATGTAACAGTTACTCCCTTGCTCATTAAATGTGTGTACCATTGTGTTTGCACGTATTTAAGAAAAAAAAGATAAAGTAATGACATGTTTGGTTCAAGAGATGATGTTGATAGGCGAGCTATCCTAAGATGACCGCGGAATTAATGAGCCCAAGGTTGGTGAGGTCGCCACTAACCCCGCCAGCTACCAACACGAGGGAGTTTCACTCAGCAAGAATATAAGCTCGCTTAGGAGCTCGCCGAGACACCTACCCACACTCGGAAGAGGAGGTCGGCATAGGAGCTCGCCAAGAGCCAACGGAGCCGACCCTAGGTTTATCCCTACGAAGCCCCGGAATCACACAAGGCATTAAAGCTCGCCTAAGAGCTCGTCCCGTAGCCTGCTAGATCCCGATGGTTGCGCTCTTTTTCCCTCCGTCCGGTTTATCCACAAGGGTGGTTTACTGTGAGGTTTTTAACGAGGTCCATCTAGTTTAAGGCATAGTAGTAAGACGAGGCACGGTATAGGGAGCAGTGTGAGGGATTAAGACGAAGGTGTGGAACCTTCGTCAACACCGGAATCCAAATAGGCTCGTAAGGTGCCGTCTCACATTCACACACCTATAAATATGACATCTCTTGTAACTATTACACAATTCAATACAATTAATACATTTTCTACATTATACTTTCTCTCTCTAAATTCTCCACTTCCTCTCTCTATATTGTATCCAAGAACACGAAACCCTCGATTATTGTTTGATAGGATTAATACGTTATAAAGCCACATAAACAAACACGATTGGTAAATTCTATCAACAGATGAAATTATCTATTTTGCCAAAATGTGCATGTTTTGGGAAGATAAATAATTTTATCTTCGGAATCAAACATACCCTAATAGTACTGTAAGTGTATTGTTGGGTCCGTTTATTAATAAAATAATTGATTTAGAGTGATAATAAAAATGATAATTTTCATTAAAAAAATGTTCCCTCCGTCCCGTATAAGTTGCTTAGAACTTTTGGGCACAAATATTAAGAAGTGAATAACAATAAATGAGTAACATATAATGGGATGGACTAAAATAACAAAATGAGCAAGTATATTTTATTTTGAATGGGAGAAAAAAGAAGGGTCACTTACTAGTAAGGCCAATATATGTAGTAATACTACAACTAAGGTCACCTATGTATCACACAATACGTCTAGAGCCAAAATAACATTTTACATCCATAATTGTAGCCTAAAGGCTATGTCATGTTTGGGGCAAAACCTTAGTTGTGTACCGTTGAGTATAATTGTGTACTGCGAATGATGGATGTGTACAAGTGATGTGATGTTATGTCAAATTAAGCACTGTTCACGTCAAATCGCACACTGTTCACGTCACATCTTGCACTGTTCATGTCAAGTCGTACACTGTTCACATCACATCTCATAATTATCTATTTCCGGTGACTACTGGTGCAACATATTTGTGTACCATTGACCTAATTATTGTAACATAGTTATTATTGTAGCATTTTTTTGAATTTTTCAGACGGTTAAATTTTCGGCCAGTCTCTTTTTCGGTGAATTACAAGTGTACCATTGAGTTATTTATTATATTATTGGGCCAAGAAAATAAATCCACTCAAATCTGTAACACATAATGTATATATTAATTCCAGTGGGAAAAAGAATGGTTTCACCAACAAAGGAAAAAAATAGAAAATATACATCCTTCCATTATTGACTCAGATAACAACCAGAAACCACACATAATTACCAAAAAACAAACACTAATCTTTCGGCCTTGTTGATTCTTTGTCTGATAATACATATTAAACGCATAACACATAATACAAATAAAAATTCCCAAATTGAAAATATATCTAAGAACCCCTCCTCCTTTTTCCTGCAAACTCTTAATCCAAATAAGAAACCCCAGAATCCAAACAAATCAAACAATGAGCTTAGGCGCATGGAAAGATAAAAACACCCTTCGCATCAGACGACCCATTTTTTCATTTACTCAAAGCCCAATATGAAATTGAAGAGAGCCCATTTATGATTAATTTGAGATGAAGGAATTGTAAAGAGAAAATTAAGTGGGGGTGCAGATTATAGAGAGAAAGAGTTGGCCCCACTTCCCTAGACCACAACTGTTTTGACCAAGAATTAATTAGGGGTGACAATTTCGTATACGACACGAAAACGATACAAAAATTGCGAGTTAGTGTTTAGGCTTATCGTGTTCGTGTCCTTATCGTGTCGACTTGATAAGGACACGAATATTTCGTGTCGTGTTCGTGTCGTGTCAACCCGTTAAACACGATAAAATTAACAGATAACCCATTAACCCGTTAGCAACCTGTTAATCTGTTAGTGATATGATATACATTACTAATATATATCAGATAGTAGCACGTTAATAAAATTTAAATATAAAATATTAAATATATTAATATTAAAATTGATAATAAAATATAAAATTTATTAATTTTTGTGTCCTTATCGTGTCGTTTCGTGTCTTTATTTATTTATTAATTTTTTAAAATTGATAAATAAACTTTCGTGTCATTATCGTGTCGTGTCGTGTTGACACGAAAATTTTTGTGTTCGTGTTTCACCTTATCGTGTCGTGTCTTTATCGTGTCGACACGATAAACGACACGATTTGCCACCCCTAGAATTAATGTGGAAGCGTGGCCTTTTTCTCTCTTCACAAATTATGCAAATCATATCTGCTGGAATTCAATTCAACAGCCTGTGAAGAAAGCAAAAGCCATGGATGCCTCATTCTTCAACAGCCAAATTCGAGACCACGTCTCGCCGTTCACGCAATAACCCGTCGTCCACTCCACTGTTCGCACAACACTTGCCGGAAAAGCAGCGAAGCCTCACCGGAAATCCTCCATAGCAACCTGTTCACAGCCCAGCATGAAACTCGCCGTAAATTGAAAAAGCCGTCGGAATCCTCCATAGTTGCCTATGTTTCTCGCTCGCCACTCCTGCCGGAATCCTCCATAGTTGCCCCTGCTCCCAACTCAGCGCAACAACCAAAGCCCAACCATCTTCGTCGAATTAATGGCCGACGCACGGCCCTGTTTTCCCAGCCGTACATCGCCGGAGTAACAATTGTCCATTTCGCCGGAGTAAAAGTTACCCATCTTCGATTGGCGACGTGATGGCGTAAGAGTCTTCCGTCGTTGCGCCGTCCATCCACTTCCACAGTGTCGTCATCATACTACCGTCCAGTCGCTCATTTCACAGCCAAATGAGAGAGAATTTAGAGAGAGAGGTGAGAGAATGTTCTGAGAAAGAAAGACAATTTTAAATTCCAATAGTGTTCATTAGATGAGTACAGTTGTCTGTCAGGGCAATAATAACTGATTTGATGGGTACAGCTGTATGAGACGTTTTGGTAAGAGAAATAGATGACATTGACGTAATTAAATTCAAAGATGAAGGGCATATGTATGGAAAAAAGACCTTGGTTGGTATTTGAAAAAAACAAAGGCCGTAAATGTGATTCAGAATGAAAAAAAGACTATAGATAAATAATTTTATCTTTTGAATCAAACATACCCTAATAGTACTATAAGTGTATTGTTGGGTCTGTTTATATATAAAATAATTGATTTAGAGTGATAATAAAAATGATAATTTTCATAAAAAAATATTCCCTCCGTCCTGTATAAGTTGCTCACAACTTTTGGACACAAATATTAAGAAATGAATAATAATAAATGAGTAATATATAATGGGATGGACTAAAATAACAATATGAGCCAATATATTTTATTTTGAATGGGAGAAAAAAGAAATATTACTCCCTCCGTCCACGATAAATGGTCCACGTTGCCTTAAACGGTCGTCCACGATAAATAGTCTAATTACCTAAAATGGAAAATTTACAATCATTATTTTCATTTTTTATACACATATACTCACTTTTACACATCACATCAAATATTTTTTTATACTAATACACTCACTTTTATACATCAACATCAACTCTTCTTAATAATCGTAAATATTCAAGATAGTCCAATTTTTGGACGGAGGGAGTACAAATTTAGTGGATGCACATGTGATACTTCCTTGTCAACTTTTTCAAAGCCAGAAGTAGAGCTGTCAAAACGGGCCCGACCCGATGGGCCAGCCCGAAAAACCCGGCCTAAAGGATAGGACGGGCCCAAAATATAATGGCCCGAAAAGAACCGGGCCTATTTGGCCCGGCCCAGTAGGCCCGTCGGGCCGTTCGGGCTCGGGCCGGCCCAGTAGATTTTATTTTATTTTTTAAATTTTAAAATTGGGGATTACTTTGTTGTAGTTAAGTATTTGCTATTTGTGCTAAGAGGATTCTGATGTAGTTTAGAATATGAGTTGTAGTATAAGTGATAATTATAAATTCTGAGGCAATTAATATGCATATTTTTTGGTAATATATATGTTCATTAATAATATTTTCATTTGTTGGCTTCCATTGAAATTTACTCAAAAGATATTTTTAATTAAAAAATATGATCTCAATTTATTAGTTAATTAATTTATAATATTAAAAATATGAATAGGTAAGATTGAAAATACTTTATTTAGAATCTTGATAATGTTACTTTATTTAATTAGAAATTCTTATTTTGTTAGTATGAATTATAATTCAAACTTATTAGAGGAATGTTGAATTAGTTGTTTGATTTTTTTTTTTATGAATTTGCATTTATAAATGATTGTTAGAAAATTATTGTTTGAATTTATTTTTGTGAATTATAGTTTATTAAAGTTTGTTGAATTATTTTTGTTTAAGTATTACTATATAGAAATTTGAGTTTTATTTTAATTATTAAATTATTTTTGACAAATTAAATAAAATTTTAGACTATTTTAATAGATTTGTATACAAAATGACCAATTAATAAGATATATATATAGAAATTAAATATAATGGTAATATATTAAGAATTAAAAAATATTAAAAAAATCGGGCCGATTTGGCCCGGTAGCCCGGTGGCCCGTCTTGGGCCAAGACGGGCTTTAAAATAAGTGGCCCGATAGGAACCGGACCAGGCCCGACCCGACCCGAAAAACACAATGGCCCGGTGGGCCGGTACCGGCCCGGCCCGGCCCACTTGACACCTCTAGCCAGAAGTACTTCAGCTTTTCATTTTACACACAACTTTAATTTTGAGAAATTATCGAATAATTAAATTAATTTAAACAAATGGGCAAGTGCCACGTATTCCAAGTCAAAAAGTGTTATCCAGTTCCGTATTTTATTTTTATCCGTTACACTAACGCTCTCCCTTCCATATTCCAACCAAAATCGAGCGGCAAAATCGCCCTTTCGAATTCAAAATTCAATTTACATCCACATAAATTCAACTGTTCGTCGGCGGGCAAACTTTTTTGCTAACCCCCAAAAATCTTCCACTTCCCAAAAGATGCATGCAAGTTTCCTTCTTTCTTCATTAGTGCTTTCGAATTGGGGTTAAACGTTGTTTTTGGGTTCTTGTTGAAATGGATTTCCACAGTATGAAGCGCAAACAGCTACAGGCATTATGCAAAAAGCATAATATTCCTGCCAATCTATCGAATCTGGAGATGGCCAACAGTATTTCGGAAGTTCTCAAGGTAATTCTGATCTGGTTTTTGATTTTGTGTGCGTGTTATCCGAAGTGAAATGTCGCGTTTTTTTTTTTTCGAAAATGTTATAGTTTTATTCGTTTTTGAATTCAGGAAAAGGAGGATCCCCCGATTCGACGGCCGAGAGAAGGGCAGGAGGAGCATGTGAGCGAAGCAGAATCGGCAGATGTTATTGGGAATAAGAAGGTTAAGAAGGTACGATTTAGTCCGGAACATGAACTTATTGAGTTTTCCAGATCTCCAGAAATGAAAAGGAGAGGTAGGAGGAGTATGGTTGTAAGTAAATCTAGTAGTTTGTCTGTTGTAAAAGTTAGTTGTAATGACAAGAACCAAGAAACTTTGGGTAGACGGGGCAGAGCTTTGCGATCTAGGGAATTGAAACCAATGGAGGGTAATGTAAATGAGAAGAGAGTGAAAAACCCTGAGAATGGAAAGGGCGTT
Organism: Prunella vulgaris; assembly: GCA_026898435.1. Lineage (NCBI taxonomy): Eukaryota > Viridiplantae > Streptophyta > Magnoliopsida > Lamiales > Lamiaceae > Prunella > Prunella vulgaris. The sequence goes on along the minus strand of JAPKLY010000223.1, from coordinate 441,830 downwards.
AACACTAATGCTTCTGCCATTGAAATTTTGGATAATGGCAAGTCGCAGGAGGGCAATGTAGATACTTCAGTTCAAGAAATGCAGTTGAGAGGCAAGAACTTTTACAATATAAGGGCAAAAGATAATGGAAAAAGCAATGAGACAGCTTCAAGTAATGTTGATAATGACAAGCTCATTAAGAAAATTGTGGATAACCCTGGTAGAGTTACTAGGTCCAGATTGCAGAAGTTGACGGAAATTTCTGTAATAGAGGAGAATCGGGGTAGAAAGGTAGCAAAAAGAACTGGTAGTGTAGCTCAGGTTATAGCTGAAAATAAGGAGAACAAAGCAGTGGGTACTGGGTCTTTTACAAATAGAGGGGATGCAGATGAAGTGGAATTGGCTAACAATCGTGCGGAGAGAGAGAAAAGTAAGGGACAATCCCTGGAGGAAGTTCTGGAGAATAAGAGAGTTGAGGAACATGATGTGAATGAACCTCAAATAGTAAGGAGATCTAGAAGGAATGCAGACAGGGTTGCTCATTCTGAGATGTTGAATAGTAGTAAAAGGAAAAATGAAAATGATGTGGGCAATGACTTAAGAAAAAAATCAAAGCTGATGGCAACAGATTGTTCAGGAGTGGATGCAGAAGGTAGTGGATGTGAAGTTAATCTGGGCAGAGGAGTATCTTTGAAAATGAAGGAACCCATTAAAGTGGAACCTAGAAGAAGTAACAGAAGAAAAAATGTGATTGAAGCTGATGAGCTTAAAGCAGAAACTGAAAATGGGTACCCCTCTAGGTGTTCATTACTGCCATTAGAAACTGGTGATGAGAAGAAGGTTCTTCAGCCAAACGGAGTTACGAGAAGGTCAAGGTGTAAAGATGAGAAATATGAGGAAGAAACTAAGAATAAAGGTGCGTTGAGGAGTTCAGTACCACAATTAGGAACTGCTGGTGAAGCTTCTAAAGATGAGAAGAAGGTCCTTCAGCCTACTGGAGCTACGGGAAGGTCAAAGCGTAAAACTTTAAGTGTCAAATTAGTTTCTTCAGAAGGAACTGAGACTAGACGTGTGTTGAGGAGTTCAGTGCCAGAATTAGGAATTGCTTGTGAAGATGCAAAAGTTGCAAAGACGGTTCTTCAGCCAACTGGTGTATTAGGGAGGTCAAGGCGTAAAACTTTAAGTACGAAAATAGTTTCTGCCGATGAAAAAGTTCATACTCATTTAGCTGTTGAGAAGCTTGAGACAGAATCTGAGAATACACTTGGGTTGAACGGTTCAGTTCCGCAGGTCGGAATTGCTGTTGAGGCTTTGTTGTGCAGTAAAATTTCATGTTTCAAATCGGTTGATGAAGAAAATGATACTAACTTAGCTGTGGAGAATCTAAAAGCAGAAGAGCTTAAAACTGAGACACGTCTTGTAGAAAAGGAGTGTTCTGCAGTTCAGCATAGTACAAGAAGATCAAGAAGGATTGCTTCTCAATGTAAATCACCAGGCGAGATTGGTGGAGATTCTGACAAAGTAAATCAAAAAAGAGATGTGGTGAAGACTAAAAATGATCCAAGCTCTGTAGCAGAGACTGTGAAAGAAACTAGCAGCAAGAAAACTGTGCTGACAGCTTCATCAGGTAAAGTTGCTGGCTCCGGGAAGCGGAGATGTAGATTGGATGACTATAATGTGTTTGATGCTTCTTCACATAATGGTTTGGAAGTCAGAGAAAATTTTGTTGCAAAAGCTCAGCCTTCTGGGTCAGAAGGTTTTGGAAGCACTAGCAATATGGGTTTTAGTGCTGACACAAGTGTAGAAGGCATCCACGGAAAGAAACCAGACACTTCTCTTGCTGAAAATGATGGAAGGTCTGATATGAAATTGATGAATAGAACAGAATTGGAGGACAAAAATGCAGCACCCAGCAACACAGAAATAAAAGAAGATTTTGAAGATGATCAAGTGTCTATTAGCAACATCGGAGGTATGGAAAAAGTTCATTTGCCATTGGAGATAGATCTGCATGAATTACTTGAACAAAATATAGCAGACGTGGATAAGAATGACACTGAAGCTCATGTGTCGATTGAAACCGAGGGTTTGGGCTGCAATGAGATTGACAACCAAGTAAATCCAGAAGGCTCAAATGTTTCTGGATGTGAAGGTTTTGATGAGACAGGATCTTCTACTGACAGCCTTCAACGTGGTGATCAAACAGGTATTAAGAGTAAGAGTGTTCCTTGATATTTTATTTTCATTTAGTTGTTAACTTCTTACTGAAAACAGTTAGTCACTTCTTTAATTATTTTGCAGTTGTCATGGAAGTTACAGAGGCTGAATCACACAAATGCTTACAACCAAGTGTCAATGAGGTTGATCGTGTTGATGAAGCCATAGGAATTTTTGTTGAAGAAAATATGGGCTCTGATCTGCCAAGAGAAGAAAATCAAACCCTTCTAGACTGCTCTAAAATTTCCAAACAGGAAACCATGGTTGAGTCTACCCCTTCTGCTGACAACCCCTTACATGGTGATCAAATGGATAATAAGAGTAAGAATGTCCTTCACTTGATATATATGTTAAATTTAGTTGTTACAATTAGTGAAGCTGTTGCTCACTTTTCTAATTAATTCATAGCAGATGTGGAAGTGGACGAGGTTGAAGCAGAAAAATGCTTACAGCCAAATACCTGTGTAGTTGGTGAACTCAACGTAATTGCTGCTGAAGAGAACCTAGATTTTGATGAAACTGGACAAGACGACCAAGTATTACCCGAAGTTTCCAAGGACTCTGGAAAGGAGGGTTCTGCTGAGTCAGGCTTCTCAGCAGACAGCCACATACTTGCTGATCAAACAGATATTATGAGTAAGAGTGTTCCTTATTTGATGCATGGTAGTTAACTGTTTATTTAAAGCTGTTAATTCACTTTTCTAACTACTTTTACAGAAAATCTGGAGGTGGCACAGGCTGAAGCCGACAAATGCTTACAACCATGCCACAATGTGGTTGATCATGTTGGTGTAGTCGAAGGAGTTTTTGTTCAAGAGAATCTGGATCTTGATGAAACTGGACAAGATGATCAAGCATTACTGGAAGTTTCTAATGACTCTGGAGAAGAGGGTTCTGCTGACATCGGCTCCTCTGCAGACAGCCAATTTCTTGGTGATCAAACAGATATTTCCAGTAAGACTGTTCCTTAATTCATATATGGTGTTACTGTTTAATGAAATCTGTAATTTCACATGTCTAACTACTTTGCAGCTGATCTGAAAGCGGCACAGACTGAAGCCGACAAATGCCTACAGCCATGTCACAATTTGGTTGATCATGTTGATGCAGTCAAAGTATTTGCTGCTGAAGAGAAACCGGATTCTAAAGAAACTGGGCAAGATGACCAAGTATTGCCCGAAGTTCTAAAGGACTCTGGGAAGGAGGGTTCTGCTGAGTCCGGCTTCTCATCTGACAGCCGCTTACCTGGTGATCAAGTAGATAATACGAGTAAGAGTGTTCCTTAAATGATATATGATGCTTTTTGTCAACTGTGTATTGACATCTGTAATTTCACTTTTCTAACTGCTTTGCAGCTGATCTGGAAGTGGCACAAACTGCAGCTGATAAATTACATCCAAGTCCTAATGTGGTTGGTCATGTTGGTGTAATCAAAGGAGTTTCTGTTCAAGAGAGTCCGAATATTGACGAGACAAGAAAAGACAACCAGGAAGGTTCAAATTTCAGTGGAAATGAAGGTTTTGCAGACCAAACAGATGCAAGAAGTAAGGGTATATTCACATTGCATTTAGATATTACATATACTAAAAGCTGCTGGTCACTTTACTAACCACGTTTCAGCTGATCCAGCAATGGCAAACGCTGAAGGAGACAATCACTTACAACCCAGTCCCAGTGGGGTTGATCATGAAGTCAAAGGGATTTCTGTTCAAGGCCTGGACTCTGAAGAAACAAAGCAAGCCTATATAAGCTCTCCAGTTTTATGCAACTGTATTGATGTGGATCACTTGGAAAAATCAGATTATATTCTGGACAATAATAATGAAGATACACCCCCAAAAGCTGGAGCCGCTGAGTGTTCTGGTATGTATTGGTATTAGAATAAAGATGTTCCATACTTTTTCTGGACATTTTATCTTAACAGTGTTCTGTTTTCTATTTGGTGTATATCAGAGAGATTTATTGATTATAGCCACTCGAGGAGTATAATGAATTCAAAGGCGCCATCATCTTGTCTACTGAGAAGGGTTGAAGGTGATAATATGACTGCAGGAAATGAAGCCTTCTCCAATAAGGTATCTTCGGAGTTAACTGAAACTGATGAAGATGGAGCCTTAGACATCCACAAAAGTGCAAGCTATCAATACTGTGCGTATGGTATTTCTGACTTTTCTAATGGGGAAAGAAGTGCTGAGATAGCACCACAAGATAATCTGAAAAAAGACCATGAGGTTCATACTGTTAAGAGCTCAAATTCAGAGGATGCTAAACCTGTTGAAGGTGAATTCTACCCCAAGAGCAAGTGTGATGAACATGGGGAATTCATTGTATCTAATCTCTTTGAGGCTGAAACAAGGCCTGGTATCATGCCTCAAGATATAGAAGCTATTTCTGATGAATATTCTCTCAAGAATTTTGATGACCAGGGGACTGTTCATGGTTCGCCTTCTGTAGTGCCCACAACCATTTGCAACAGTACCAGAGATCATGAGTTAGATCTGATTTTTGAAGGATATGAAGCCACTATATTTAAGGACAAACAGTCAGAAATAGTTGATGCTGATGATAGTGGCTGCTTGGAGAGTCATGAGAGCTCAAAAGAAGAAGACTTGGAATTCAGTATTTCTAATCTATTTGATGGTGAAAGAAGTGGGATCAAGGATTCGAACAAACAAGTTGAAATAAGAGATGCCCCTGCTACATCATCCACGAGTGAAACCTATAATGAAGTCAAATTTATTGCTGATGGCTCAAATTTGCAGGAAATAAGTCCATCTAAAACTGTGGGTGATTTTGAATCTCAAGGTAAATAGTTTCACTTTTATTCTCAAAAAGTATCTGCTATGCTTCTCTTATTAATACTAGAAATGACAAATTATTTTGGATGAAATATTTTGGATTATGTGCCTTCAACTGCTTGTTCTTCTGAATGTGAGATGAAATTACTGTTAAGAAGAGTATCATTACTGAAGAAAATTAATACTTTAATTAAGCTGATGAGGCTAGTTGATGTGCTTTTATTTTATGTAGATTTGATTTCTTCAATCGAATCTGATAATTGTTTTATGATTATTTTCCAACAGCAGAGCAATTGAAAAGTCCCTTGGTTGACACTTCCATTACCCCGAGCATAATTCAAATGCCAGAAACTCGCTGCAATGCAATTGAAACTACAGGACATTTAATTTGCTTGTCAAAGAACAATATTGTAGGCTCTGGGCCTGATGATGATGGTTAGTTCTGATATAAACTTTCATTCTTTCTTTTACACTAAGATCTTGTTATTTAGAATATGCCTGTTGTTATTATGGCCAATGATGCAGAATGTGGCAAAGAAAAAGAGGACAAAATAGGGGTTGAAGGTCTTACTGAGATGAAGCTTCAAGACACAGACGAAACCAACGAGCAAAGTATGATTATTCTAGAAAAAGGGAGCAAGCCAGTTGTAGGTGAAGTGCCTACTGATATGAAAACTGTACAAAGCTGGACAGGTTAGTTAACAGACTTGATTTTTCTTCCACAAGATGCTCTGAAGACTAATTTTGCTGTAATATTGCAGAACTTGAACTCCACAATCTCTTTGGAACAATTTTTGATAATGGTACTCCTGGACGAAATGACACTTCCTCTTCTCGAACTGAAGCTGCAAATCTGACTTCTACATATAAATCAATTTCCAAGAGTCGTTACAGCTTGACCAAGAAGGAAATAGAGATGGAGGGAGAAAGGATTGATTGTGAGGAAATAAAAAATGAAATTGTGGGTTCGCCGACCAGTTTTAATGGAGTATCACATGCTGTATTGAATGTACACATGGAAGGTAATCACTTATATACTGCTCATTCTTGAAGTCTAAAATAATGCATGGCCTAATTTTTTTTTTATCTGATCACCTTAGTAGAAAAGCAGCTTGCAACACCAATTAAGACAGATCAAACTGGGTCTCATGGCAGAGATTTTGATAGAACTGAGATATCGGTTGTCAAATTCTCTGACACAATGAAGGAAAATATGGGGACTCAAAGTAAGTCTGACAAAAAGGACACATTGTCAGATAATGGTGAAGGTTTCACTTGTGAAGGCTTAAATGATGTTGAGAGTGTTGAAATGGTGAATATCTCCAGTGCAGTTCTTTCTGAAGCTGAATATGGTGGCTGTGGAGCTTCTGAGGAGCAGTTAACTGAGAAAACAGTCGAGTGTCTTAAGGAAATTAACTTAAAAGTAGAAGCAGACAAGGAAGTGAAATCCATTTCTCTACCAGAATCCTGTCCTAATGAAGCAGTGGGTAATGCTAGTAAATTGACCGAGGGAAACTCTACTAGCTCTTCTGATTCACCGTTGAATTTTGTTCAAGGTGAAGGCTGTCAAGACATGTTAGTGGATACTGTCTTTTCACAAAGTGTCATCTGTAATAGTAGAATTTGTCACACAGCTGGGAGAGATATTACCCAAAGTGTTGAAGCTGGATTTGGGTTGTCCAACACTGATCCACAGAAGTCTAAAAAGAGTAATCATCTTAATGCCTGCTCTGAAGATAGCAGCATTTTGAGGGAAACATCATTGGAGACTTTTAGGGGTCATCTGGTTGAAGAAGTAGCGGATATTAGCATCTTTGGTAAGTTTGATTTTCTTGTGGAGCTAATACGAGTTCATAAAGTGTATAATGAAATATTCAGGATATTTGCTTTGAAATTTTATGCTAAAACTGGATATTTATTATACATGTTTAGTTTAAATGTCTTACTGAAGGCTATTTCAAAATTCCAAATTCTTGGGAAATTAAATCAGAAAACAGACTTATATTTTGCTACATTCACTTATTTTTTCTAGGTACCTCTCCTTGTCATTTTTCAAAATTCCTTGAATATGAAGTTGCAGACCAAGTAGATTCAGTAACAAAGAATGATGATCTATGTGGAACCAACCTTTGGAATGAAAAAGGTGGCAACTCAACCTCTCAAGATATATCTGATGATTATCTGGAAGGTGATCATGCGAAGACTAGTAAAGCAACCGAGGAAGGTTTAACTGCTTCAATGGATCAATTTTCAATTCCTCAGCTTCATTTTGAAGAACAAGCAGAAGAACTCAACATTAATATTCACAATATCTCAGATGTGCTTCCCTCTGAATGTACTGAAACTTTAAAAGAAAGTGATGTGGCTGATACCATCAAAGAGTACATTGATTCTGAATCTTCACTGTCTATGATCTCCGAGAACTCCAGTGTAAGCTTTCCCATCGATGAAGCGATACAAAGTGATGAAAGAACGGTATATGAAAACGCTGCCCTGTCTGAAAACAATGTAGATGTTGCTGAAAGATTTATGAATACTGAGGATAAAGTTAACCATCTTGAGACAGAAAGTGTGGAGCTGAAATCCCCTGCATGTGTTGATTTTCTTGCTGAAGGTATACAAATTATCAAGAATAATTCCTAACTTGTCTTGATTGCATTTGTGATTTGTTTACCCTTAATTTTCTTTTTGCATCTCACTTTCAGGTTCCACTGCTGTGAAGCCATCAGTTGAGACAAAAGGTAAAGAAACCTGTACTATATGTCTATATTGTTAGTCTCCATGAAATCTTACTTTGATGATTTACATAATTGTTGATAATTTTTATGGATTTGTTGTAGGATTTGATGTTAAGCTTGATTCACAGAAACAGATTGAAGCGGAAGATGCCCAACACTCCTCGTTCAAACAGTTATGTTCTACTGCAAAGAAGAACGCTAGAACGATTTTGATTCATGGGACCCCAGGTAAGGTTCCAGCTGTTGCGGATATGAAAGAGAATGCGTTAACACGCAAGAGCTCAAACGTTGGAGATCTGACCACAGTTAGGCCAGCAAAACGTAAGGCATTGCAGGATGTTCGGTGGAAATAGGAGTGTTTTGTTTTCTTTTTATACATTGTGTGAGGGCTGAAGCTGCTAATTTTAATGCATGTCTCGTGCAATTAGCATTTAGGAAACATATCCCCATTAGTTTGTGTGTTTCAAGTTATTGTGAGCTAAAACATCTTAGTTTTTACTTCAACTGCTAATTTTTATGATGCAATCTTTTTCAAATTTTTTATTTCTTACAGTTAGATACATGCCTCTTAATTTGCAGTTTAACTGAAGATAAATTAGATTGTAATAAGTTGAAGGAAAGCTTGTAGTCGTGCTCGTGGTAACTTCTAAAAAGCAAGCCACAAAATCATCCTTAAAAGCATTTTTCATATTAAAGACCATTTCCAATGCCGCAAATTCACCATGCACTGTTGCAAACAGCAACACTTTTTTTATATAATACATATGTTTTGTTTTATTATGTGATATACTTCTTCTGTACATGATAAATTAACTAATTTTGTTGTGCATAATTATTAAGAAAGTAGATGTGATATATAAATTAGTGTAGATATGATGTGTAGAAGTAAGTGTATTAGTGTGATGATGTGTCAAAGTAAGTGTATTGAATAAAATATAAATAATGATTATAATTGTTTTTATTTTAAGAAAGTGAATTATATATTGTGGATGACCATATAAGAAAACGTGGACTATTTATTGTGGATGGAGAAAGTATTTTAGGGCTCATTTGGTTCGTAAGATAAAACTATCTATCCGTCGAAAATATGCATGTTTTCGACGGATAGACAATTTTATCTTACGAACCAAATGAGCCCTAAATGGATTAGTCTTGTATGCACCAGTTATACGGTGCAACTCAAGTTCATTTTTGAAAAGTTAAACAATTTATAACTGAAAAGTTAAACTATGAAAGATACACTTTTTAGTAATAAATTGTTTAACTCTTCAGTTATAAACTGTTTAATTTTTTAAAAATGAACTAGAGTTGCACCGTGTAACTGGTGCATAGGAAACTTACTCTTTTTAAATAAATGTAATATAATGTATTAATATTTATTTAACCTGTTTATAATATTATGTGGTATAAAAATTAAATATTTATGTGTGTCAACACCAAAAATTGTTTACCCCAAGATATGATGGAGTTGACAGCCACACAAAATTGCTCGCCACCAAAATAAGGGTCCAATCAATCTCAGTGAAAGTTCAAGGCCAGATTGATCAACAGTTACCATTGTGTCGAGCAAGTTTCAACCACCAATCTGTGCTCCATTGTAGAGTCCCAGTTCTCCGTTGCACCGGAAAATGAAGTCAGTGTTTGAATTATTTTTTTGAACTTTGCACACAAATTCGAAAAACCAGATATGAACACAACCGTCGCGATTTTCAGTGTAATAGTCCTTCCAACACGAAAATAACAATAATATTAACATAATCAATTAATTTTATACACTTTAGTAACAATTATATGCATAACACACATCATAACAACAAGAAGTATAAATTTATTCAATATTATTCGAAAATCTAAAACTCTATTTTCAAAACACATTAAAAAACATACATATGCATCTTCAAAATTTAAATACATATTAAAATTATTTGAAATATGTCTTGAACAAAGCTTTTACGTCATATTCATCTTCAAATCTTCAAGCAAAATGTGTTTTACAAAATTTCAGCCCTACCTTTCAAAATATAATGTAAAAGTCCATTACATATTTAGGATAGTGTATTTACTAAAATGTAATGGTGGAAAAAATAGCTTGTGAAATTATGTCATTTCGGTTATATTATTATTGAAGGATAGTGTATTACCCATTTAGGCTTACCGCCCTATAGATCTAGTCCTATGCTTCGTTCGTTTTGCATCTCTAATAATAAGTGACTTGTTTTTATCATATTGAGAAAAATATAATCTATTATTATGCATTGGAGGAAGTAATTTGAGTTCTCTTAGGCTCCATTTGGATGGATGGATTTGAAAATGAATGGATTTAAACAAAAATACATGTAAGAAATCATACATTTTAAGTTATGAATTATAAAGAGATGGGAGAAAACGGAAAAAGTAAGAAAAATGAGAGATGGAAAGGTGTAGAGAGGCGAGATTTCAAATGACATGTATTTGAAGAGAATTTAAAATTCCTTCATTTTAAACATAAAATTGAATCTAAATATTTGTAAATTCACGGAGGGTGGTTGTTTGTGTGTGAAATCAATGGATTTCAAATCCATCCATCCAAATGGAGCCTTATACTCCCTCTGTACTACAAGAATTTGTATATTTTTTTTATTTGGACGACACACAAATTTGCACATTACTAAAAAAATAAACATTGATTTACGTACACACTCACAAACCTATACACATATTTACCCATATGTTACTACTTTATATAAAACATATTTTCCTTAAAAAATGTGTCATCTCGTAGGGTACAATTTCTAGCGGGACGGAGGGAGTACTATTTATTATTGGTTATTGTTCTCTACCACAATAAATCATCTAACAAATACATGATCCCTGTCCATGAAAATCATCACAATAAACTTCAAATCTTGCAAATGATAAAAGAAAAGAAGCTGTTGCATGAGGCCCTTTTATTCAGAATGAAATAAAAATTATGATAGTAGTATAAGTTAACCAACATCACAAATTTCCAAAGAATAAATAGAAACTTTCGACAAGAAACACAAATGTGTGCACAATATATCGCAGTTGTTTTGTTTATCTACACACAGATCACCTCAGAGCTGCTGCTTCCAACTCTTCCATGGGAGAGGGAGAGAGAGACCTTCAAAGCTCGTGTCGATGGCCGAAATAATCAGACATTTCGCCCGAAAGGTTAATCTCCATTTTGCAGAGTTCCCATCAACCTTTTGCTTTCTACATATTTAACTTAAAGACACCACCTAAGCTCTTCTGTATCTAATTACAATCCAATCCACAGACCTCTAACACAACCCCGTCTCTCGACACAAACGGATTGATACGCACCCACAACAACGAGAAAATCGAAGCAAGAAGAATAGACCAGACTATAATAATAGTGGGAACCCCTTGTTGTTTCCCCATGAAACCTTTGAGGAAGGGGTATAAATGAACAATCACCCAAATAGCAAAGAAAAGCCTACCGAAAAGTGGGCCCCAAGACTCGTACCCGTTGCTTATTGCATCCGAGACCCCAACCACGACGCCAATGAGGTTGATTATGAGCAGAGTCATCGGTGGGATCAAAAGTGATGTCCACTTGAAGAGGTAAAGATCAGAAAAATCCCCATCGTCGGCTGCTTTGGACGTAACCGTGAAGTTGGTGTCTACTCCGAATATAACCTTGAGAAGACCTTGAATTAGAGCGAAGAAGTGAGACGACACTCCACCAATCACCCAAAACTGCTCGTTTCTCCACAAGTCGTCGATTGCTACTCCTCCCCAATGCATCTCCAGGATACTAGTTGCAGCAATGGATATGAAAAGCCCCATAAAAAGTATACTTGCATAGTTACTTATCTATAGTTGACAAAAAAAGAAAACATGTCAAATAAATTCTATCTCTTATCAATAAAAGGGATTATATCATTTTTGTCCTTAAGATTTACCTTTTTCTAGTTTAGGTCCCCCTGAAAGTACACTTTTACTCTCACATTTGGTCATGCAGTTAGTTGATCATCCAAAATCAACTATTCAGGGGGTGCTAAATGTAATATTTTACATTTAGCATCCACAAAATAGTTGATTGGCAGTCGACAAATGTGAGAGTAAAAGCGTACTTCAAGAACCATATAAGACAGTGAGTAAAAGATGGGGACGAAAACTAGTGAAGGTTAACCCGACAAAAAATATTTCAAATGTTGCTGGTTAGGAAATTAAGGTCACCTCGGGGACGATAAATTTGCCAGTAAGCAGACAGATAGCTGGCAACGTGCAGTAAGCAATCAAGGGAAGTGAAGTCAACGGATAGACGATGGAGTTTATATATGAAAATCTCTCCAATGGCTTCAGACCACACCCATATCCATACCAAATGGGACAATGTCTACTCAAGAAAATTTCGACTGATCCCAAGGCCCATCGAAGAACCTGATGGAGACGATCAGAAAGATTGATTGGAGCTGAACCCTTGAATGCAGGCCTTTTGGGAATACAGTAAACTGATCTCCAACCATGGCAATGCATCTTAAACCCCGTCAGGATATCTTCAGTAACCGAACCATAAATCCATCCAATCTGGCATTTTTAAAGGATATTAGTCGGTCAGTATTAGTTATTTTCACTAATGCACCCTAATGTTACTCAAGGGGAAATGATTTGATATTGCGTGATAATGTGCATACCTCTTTTCCCCATTCCGTTTTGTCTTCATAGCCGCAACTAATCACATGAATAGCTTCTTTCAAGAGGGATGCAGATGATGTTCCCGCGGGGACGCCACCTTGTTCTAGAAGTGTCGATGCGATGAAAACGGGCGACTGTCCAAATTTTTTCTCGAATTTAACCTGTGGCATGAGGGCTGATTTTTCACTGTCGATTCCTGAAAGTTGAGATAAATGAAGGCATTAGTCATCATAAAGCATACTGAAGTATAATTGTTCATACATTTATGATCAAGAATAATAATTACTTAGTTGTCTGATTCCATCCAAAATGGTATTCATAATTATTTGTCACTTTATGAACAAAAGATTATCCTTTTTTCCCCTCAAGACCCCTAACCATCTTCTTGTAATTGTTAGCTTATCAAATTCATCAGCTGATGATAAATAAAGGCATATAGTTTCAATATCCTAATTAATAAGATTGATTTTGTGATCGAATAAAATCAGACAGATAATTAAGAATCGGGAGAGTATAGGTGTGTTTTTCAAACTCAAGTAAAAGTGTAGAATCACTTTTTTCTTGAAGTTGGTAAGACCCAACTTATTAAAAAAAAAAAGAAGTGATTCTACACTTTAAAAAGAGTTTGAAAACATGCCCTATATCTCATCAAATTAGACAGACCAAAGTCCTCACCTTCGATTCCTTCCTCAATATTTTCAAGAGCATGGATCTGCGTTGAAGCGTCCCTGCCCTTGGTTTTTTTCTTATTGTCCTTTGATTTCCCTTTCTTATTCTTCTTTCTCGATTTGCAGCAGAAGGAGCAGCAGAAACACAACTTTGGCCAACAATTGCATGTTTTACCCGGGGGTTTTGCCTTCTTGGGGGCGTCGTATCCATAAAGTGCTTGCCTCCTGAAAACACATCCTGTTCCAACATATATCGGACCTTGGATCCCATCGAGACCTTTCATGTTTATCTGGTAAAACAAATGTTAATTAACCTTTTGAACTATATCCAAACAACTTCTCATAAGCTCATCATATGAAACAATAAAGGAGCTATACATACATCGAAAAAGACAACGTTACGATTAGAGTATCTGTCATGCCGATCAATGCCGTCGAATCTTTGAGGAAATTGCACGTAGCATATTTTCTTGCCAGATTGGGGATCCATCATGAAACACATAGCTTCTCTAAGAGCCTTGCTGTTATTTATGTAGTGATCACAATCGACATTTAGCATGAATGGAGCATTCGAGATTACAGCTGACACCCTCATCTGGACATTAGAAAACAAAAATAATTGGAAGAATGAGAGAAGATCAAATGGTTGCATCACTATAATTTTAAAAAAAGGAATAGAAAAAACATGACAGGAAGTTACCAAAGCATTCATAGCACCGGCTTTTTTGTGATGCTCAAATCCAGGCCTCTTCTCACGAGAAACATATATAAGCCGAGGTAACTCGTTACCTTCCACATCACGAACACCATTTTGACCCAAGAACACCTTTCAAGCAAAAATTAATAAGTTTAATGTCAAATGATTATAACTCACTGTGCAAATAGATATTATACGAATATATTGCTCAATATACCTGGATCATTCCGGGATGATCCCTCACATTATTTCCCGGCCATGGAGTGCCGTCTTGCATGGTCCAACCCTCTTCCGGAACCTTCTGCGCCATTGCAACAAGTGCATTTATCCGAACTTTGAACTCTTCATACTCTCTCTGCAGCAAAATGGAATAACAGGAGCCCGGTTATCAAAGTTGGAACTCAACCTTTTTAGATGGTATTTACTAGTCGCACCGTGCAACTCAAGTGCATTTTTAAATGGTATTAATTGATTTACAAAAAGGTATTGATGGGTCAATATTAGTTGTTTTCACTTGAACAACTTTAGATGGCTCATCACAGCTAAAAGGAACTCAAGTGCATTTTTAAATGGTATCAATTGATTTACAAAAAGGTATTGATGGGTCAATATTAGTTGTTTTCACTAGACAACTTTAGATGGCTCATCAGCTAAAAGGGAGGCAAGTGATACCTTCATAGCTCTACGTTCCCTCACAAATGTCGGTTCCACCTTGTCTCTCAAATAATCGAACTTCTGAGCAAAGTACCATTCGGGGGCTCGTGGTTCTATTTTGAACTTTTTGCAGAACGGGACCCATTTCCTAGCAAACTCAGATGTCTCAGAAAGAGCTTCAAAAGTAAGCATTGCCGCACCATCGTCAGACACATAGCAGGCAACCTTGTCAATGGGGTAATCCACAGCAAGTATAGAAAGAACCGTGTTTGCTGTAATAAGTGGAGGTTCCTTCATGGGGTCCACCGTACTCACATATATGTCCACAGCAGCTAACTCAGACGGCTTGCCCTCCTTCTCGTATCTGCACACAAGTTATAAAGAGTTCAACCAGAAAACAAAGACAGATAGAGGTGGAAGGTGGGGTCTTTTGCGCGCGTGGAGATGTACATACCTTAGTGAGAGTCTGTCCAGGTATGTTTCTCGTGTGATTGGAAACCACTTTGGAAGCTGATCGAATATCCAAGAGACAGCAAACCATATCTCACATATAATTGATGTTAGCCACAGTCCATATGCATCTTTAACAGGGTGGAGGATTCTATAGTGAAAGAACAATCCAAGAATTGCCATACGGAGAAGAATAATGATTCGGTAAGGACTAATCCTGCTCGATGGAATTGGCATCTTCCTGGAAAGAGGTTGTCTGCCTTCATCCATCCTGTGAATATGGACAAAAGAAGTTCCATTTATTACAAGGATTTAATGGAAAGTGAAGAAGTAAGAATCTTCCATCTTTGGTGGAAGGGAATGACACATGCACAATATCCAAATGTGTGTGTATGAAATTCAAATGCAAACGAATTAAGATTAAGACGAAGCAGTTACATTTACTTTCTCATTAATTTTAAAAGTGGATATATACTTGTTATGTTATTCCCTCCCCTATGATCCTTTGACTTGTATGGTACACAAAATGATGTAAAAAATGCATTTATAAACTTCACTATTCCCTCCATTTCAACCATCCAAAGGTTCGTCCACTCCAGCTTGACGTGTAGAACAATTTCATGCCTTTTCCTCTAGATTAAGATATCCTACAGCTTTTTGCAATTCGGATTGCATAGTTTATACAACGAAAACAGAATACACATTTTAATATTAGTAATTCGACAACTTCCCAATGTTTCCTTCAACGAGCATAGACAATCTATAAAGGCTCAAACTCCATCTTAGTCTTGTTCTTCAGAACATAGCAAATGAACAAACCACTTATGTCTCAACTACTTCACATAATAACCAATCAAGTCTTCAATTAATAATGGCACAAATAGGTCAATGCTAAATACAATACATTAATAAGGTCTCTGCGGTTTAACAACGGCTACAAGCTAAAAGTCAATTAGTGCATATATTTTATAGACAATAAAACCCTTGTAAATAAAACAATAAATGCTAGTCCACCGACACTCAACACAGCACATGAATAAAGGAAACAGAAAAGAAAAGGGTTGGACCTACTTGGGTAAATCAGGATCAAACACCTCATCTCCACCTTTATCCCCTTGATGCTTCACAACTTGAAGTTTATCATTTTGCTTTCTTTTCCATTCCTCCATTCTCTCCTTCCAGGCAACAGTTCCATAGCCATACACAGCCAAATCTTTCTTCGGATCCATCGGTCGAGGAGGCACTACAATGCACGTAAACTAAGCCACCGATAGACGAAAAATTAACTTAAAAAACGGCACAATTAATCGAAAAAAACACGTACAAGTCATCGATGAATCACTAGACGGCACGGGATGGATTCTTTTTCCGTGATTCATGAAAGGAGGGACAATGAGAGCATGCTTATCAGCTGAAATTGTGTCATCCTTCATCAAGATGCAAACTTTATCAGCATTTACAATCAAGAAACTAATGCCAAACAGGACTCAAGCAAAATTGGGAATCAAATCTACCTCTTGACCATAAGTGAGAAGTGGGATCTCCGAATTAACAGCTGAGGGATCCAATTCAGATGAATTAGTGATCCCAGACATACTGCGGCCAATATTATGGCGAGACGAAAATACCCCTTCCCCAATTGGGTGAGGATCTCTGCCATTGTAGTCAAATTCCCTGTCCAAATCATCGAATTCATCTTCATCTTCGTCTCCATCGACCCGGGGGCTCCCTGAAAACGTCGAAAATCGGTGAATCTAGGAGTTAAGGGATGAAGAAAAGCTTGGATTGATGGAAAGAAGTGAAAATCTATACCCTTTAAGCGCTTGAATCTGGTTTTGCACTGAGGGCAAGATTGATTGCCTTCTCTTCTTTCGTATTCATAGCAGGGTCTACAAACAGGGAAAGCACATTCATTGCAAGCAACAAAAGGCTCCCCATCCACAGTGAACTCAATCTCATCTCCACAAATCTGACAAATCTGTGCAGTTAACTCTTTCACGGATGTTACCTGACAAATCAGATCAAGAAATCGTCAAATTTCAAAGAAAGGCGAAGCAATGGAGCTATTACAGATTTGTGAAGTGGGATGAGAGAGAAAGATGGAACATTATTTGTGAGGAGAGATTGAAGGCCCTGAAATCTAGAAAAGCTGAAAAGATGCTAAGAGGAAGTAAATCAAGAAAAAAGTTATCAACTAAAATAATCGAATTAACTAAAAAAAACCCAGAGAGTAGGCGCTAAAAACATGAAAGATTAGCCAAATCGCACCTCGAGAAAAACCCCATAAAAAGATTTTTAAAAAAAGATTAAAAATTTGCCCAAAACTGCAAAGATTGCAGCCATTTTTGGGAAGGAAACAAAAGGAAAAAGATGAACTAAGAACTCACTCTCCCAATCTCATCAGCATTGATGAGCACAAACTCATTCCGGTTATGCGAACCAGCAACAAGCCTCCCTTTGGTATCCATCACCGACAACAAAAATCTTGCCAATCTCTCTCTTCTCTTTCTCTCTCCTCAACTCATACACATCTTCAAAATCAGTAGACGGAAGAGAGAGAAACCTTGCTCAACACAAGGTCTATTGAGCAAGAAAGAAAGGGCAATGCCCTGATTTTTTTTCCCTCTGTTTTTAAATACAGCTCCTTCGCATTAACAATAAACTGAAAATGACACATTAACAGACACCGAAGAAAACACACAAGTGTTAAAACTATTATTGCATTCGATAAAAAAGTGTCGGTTCAATATAAAGAGAGTATTTTTTTTGGTTTTGGTGGGTGGGTTTTTGTTTGTGATTCTTTTCTTCAGAGATACTGCCTCTGTTTATCAAAAGACTTTCTCTCTCTCTGTAAATTTTCTCTCTCTTGGTGTCGATGTGAGCTGTAGGGGTTAGCTGTGTGTGGATCACAGAACCAAATGCCACGGGGTTGAAAGCAGGGATCGACAAAGACAAAAATAAATTATTATTTTTATTTAATGAAAAAAGTTAGTAAAAGAAAATATTAAGAGAGAGAGAGAGAGAGAGAGAAATGGCAATAATAGAATTGAATATTCAACGCTAGTATTTTCATGGTTTAAAGAGTTTCTTTTTTAATATATATACTCCATAAAATAATACGCAATTTTCCTCACTAAAACATTCTTAATATCATTATTAGTTTACTAAAATATATATATATATATATATATGTATGTATGTATTACAATTAGTATATTATACTGAATATCGCCTTCTACATTAATAGGGTATTAATATGATAATTTGAGGTTAATTTAATTTAGTATCAGTTTATGAATAATTTAATGTTATATACCACTATAATATCAAGTTTGGGCACTATTAATGTTTTCATTATATTTATCTATTAATTTCCAGCTTAATTAAAAATACAATCTCATGAATTCCAACGTTGCACCTTATCAACCAGATAATAATTTTTTTTTTTACCTATATTTAATTTTTATTCAACGCATTTGGTGTTTTATTTACAAATAGAAACTTATATTAACATCCATTAATAGTTAATTTAGTATTATTAATGAGTTTAACAATTCCAGCCTATTTTTTATTCTAAAATGCTAATAACACTTATGTATGTTTTTTATAATATGTATAAATGATATTTTTATATACAAAATATTACATATTTCTATTATGTGATAAATTATTTTTAAATAATTTTTAAATTAAAATGTATTTAAAATATACATTAAGAAAACATATATTATGAAAATTTATACATATGTTGTTTAAATATAGTTATTATAAAATAAAGTTATACTCCTTCCGTCCACGAAATTATTTTTTCTTAGAAAACCGACATGAGATTTAATGAAAACTAATATTATATGGAAATAATAGATACAGTATGAAAAAAGTGGAGGTGTTATCGGATCCAAATATTTGTTTGTAAGTATATATTGTTTCCAAATAAGAAATGAAAAAAGATTTTGTGGACAAATAAAAAAAAAAGTGGGAAGTAATTTTGTGGAAAGTGGGCAAATATTTTATACAATAAATAAAGTAAAATTTATATATACATTATATGCAGTGTTGCAAAAATCGGGCATTAGGTGACCCTCTTTTAACCCAATTTTTGCAAAATCGACTATTATAAGCATTTTTTAGCCTAGGCTAACGAGCAATCCTAGGCATTTTTTTTAATTTAAAATTGAAAATATTTACTTTCTCCATCTTGTAAAAGTGAACATCTTGTGATGGAAATGAAAATTAAGAAAAAATAGATAAAGTAAATGTATGATGAGTGTATTATGAGTTTATTTATAAATAAAATAATTATTTGTGAGAGTGATAATAAAGTGATGATTTCCATAAAGTAATGTGTATACTTTTGATGGATGGACGAATAAGAAAAGTGGACGGATGAAGTATTTGATTAAGTCAACGGTAGGGGAAAATGCGTTCACTTATGCTCTGAAGAAAGGAGATTTTAAGATTTAATCTTGCGTCTTGATTTTTTTTTTTATCGGTAAAAGAAATTTTATTGATATAGAACATTAGATGTAGAAGTATAAGAAATACCCTTTAGATATACTATATCACCCGAACTTAGAAAGTTGTTTAGAAAAGAATAGTTATAAAAATCTCTATAGAACTTTTAACATCACTTAAAAAATTATCTTGCGTCTTGATTAATATTTATATATTTCTCATGATCGGACCATATATTTTTATTTTTATTTTTTTAGTCTTGAATTTTTTAGTGTTCTGTATATTATATTTGACAATTATGTTTATTTATATTTAAAACATAAAAAAAAATCTAGACTGTTAAGACGCTAAATAATCTGAAAACTTTCGATTATCGATTTCTGACTTTTTCACTCTTGATAATAGTATATTATATATGTGTAAATTGAATTTTTCCCAATATTCTTATATAAGTATGAACACATCATCTACTGATTATAAATATGGAAAAGTGAATGAGATAAGAAGCTATGTTGTTAATTGTCTGATTTATGTTACCAGTTTATATTTGGAGTTTGGATTACATATAGTAAAAGCATTATTGTAACTTAATTAGAACATCAATTAATAGCATTTCTTACAATAATTTTTCTAAGTCCAAAAAATGAGGTGTTACAACTTAGAAGTAAACATACTTCAAAATATAGCACTCAAAAAATTGATCTAAACATTTTTTTTTCATCATTACTCTTTTCATAATGACAATTACACACAGTCATTGACTCATTATGCTGTTATAAGATATAAAGGACATAG